>OY992880.1:122976165-123326165 GCA_963921405.1 Cepaea hortensis | reverse complement strand
AATGTGCTAAATGACGCGGACACTTTGATCAGGTTTCTATGTCTCTCACTGTCAACATGGCGCTCCAAGTCAGTAGTTCCTTTGTTGGCAACGGACAAGTAACTATCGCAAATCGTACACTTTGCCCCATTCTCGTTGCTTCCTTCAACGAAGCATGGAAACTTATTTTTCATAGTATTCGAGAATTTGCATTTTCTCTTTGTAGAAGCCATTTTCATAAACATAAATGGCAAAAATTACAACAACAACAAAATTTAAGTGGCGTCTCTGCTACCGGAACCGGAAATAACATTAACATTTTGACCATAGAGGCTGCAGCATTGTTAGTGTTGCCAAATAGAGCAACAGTTAGATTCAAATTATACAAATAATTGGTGTTTCACATTTGGTATAAATAGGAAAATTAAATGAATATTATTAAGCAATGGGTTTTAATAAAGAATGTAAACACACGGTAGATTGTAGATACATTGTAAGTTGTAACAACAATACATAAAAAAATGGTAACATAAAATATGTAAAAAGCCGGACATTTTAAAGGTTTTTAGCTTTGCTTGCCGGACGGAGGACATTAGGCTAAAAAGGAGGGCATGTTCTCTCTTTGCCGGACGTCTGACAACCCTACCGAAGAGCGATGTTGAGAGAAAAGGACTTCTTCTTCCTCTTCTTCTGCGTTCATCCGGATTTTTTTTTCGGATGTGACTGCGTTGTGCCTGTTTACAGCAGAGCTGCGTTCTTGCGCCGTCAGGCCGACACATCCGACTTCTGCGGGCATTTGTTGACCGGATTAACCTTCCCGGGGGAAAAGGACTTCGAGGCCCGTGAATCTGCATCGTTGTCTAGAATGGGCGGCTTGAGAGTAGGAACGAGAAGTGCATCGGGAGAATGAGGGGTCTCGTCAACCGACACATAACTGGCATTATTAGTCGTCGGTGGCTGATGCATATGTTGGGGATGGGAGTGGATCTGAGCACCCTATGAACATGTCTGGAATGCAAGGATGATAACCCTACGGATAAGTCAATAAGTATCTTATTCTATTTACCATATTACCAGGGTGTTGAAGGTTCATTTTCGAACTTCGTTATTCGCTTCACTTGTGGAATTATTTAGGAGATCGCTGAATCTAGTCGCTTGAGCTTCCGACTTCGTGTTTTGTTTGACGCTTTCGGAAGTCCGCTTCTGTAGAAAGAAGACTGGCCGTATGGGATAGAACCAAGTGCCTTTAGCCTTTAGTCACTTTAACAACATTATCACTTTTCTTGGTTTTCATCTTCATACGGCTGCAAAATACGTGTTCTTCTCATACACTTTGTTGACATCTCTCCGTGTTTCTCTTTCTCTCTCACTCGCTCTTTCTTTCTAGCGCCCCCCCCCCCCTTTTTTTCTCTCGCTATATCTCTGTTTGACTCTCTTGTCATCTATTTCTTCCTTTCTCACTCACCCGCACTCTGTGTCTCTGTCTGTCTGTAATTTCTCCCCTTTTTCAGTATCAATCTCATCCCTTTTCTCTCATTCTCTCTGTCTGTCTCGCTGTATTTCCGTCACTTTTTATTTTTCCCTAGTTGTCGCTGTCTTACCATCTTTATTCTGCTTATCTCCTCCTCCTCCTCCTCCTCCTTTCCTCTTCCTCCTCCTCCTTTCCTCCTCCTCCTCTTGTCTCTCTCTCTCTTTCTTTCTTTCTCTCTCTTCTCCCGCACTCTCTCTCTCTCTTTCTCTCTCACACACACTTTCTCTCATCTCTATCACTCTCTTTGTTATTTCATTTGTACTTGATTAATTCTTTCTCATATAAACACGGTGAATGTGAATTAGAATATTATTTCAGCAACCTCTTCTCTCAACAATACGGTGAAGGCGAGTTTCCATGTTAATTTTCTAGCTCCTGCTCACACAGATGCGGTATTTTCTCTCCTCATGTGTATTTGGTGAGCCTTAGCAGCCCACAGCTTTGTTCTCACAAACTTCCACAAGAAAAATAAACACAATACAAATATCAATTTTATGCCCTTTCCCATGTCCACAGTTCCAAACGCTGCCCCTGAACACAAGAAGCCCGGCTAAAATACCGCGCGCTCCAGGAATACAGATACAACAACTTGCCATGTCTTAAGTCGGTGTCAAGGTCGGAACACTAACAGACTTCATTGGTTGAAACCCGTGAGGAAAAGGCATCGCCCAGGTTGTTCCAATGCATGTTGACAGCTGTTCTTAGTATTCACCGCTTAATGCGCGTGCTTTTTACTTATATTCTCATTGCTCTCTCTTGCCCAGGTTTCTGAACATAAAAATGCCAAATCGGAGAATTGGCGTGGCTTTTGTTTCTGCCTTGTTGAAATAAGACACGAACAGGACGTTCTGTAAACAAGTAATAATTCACATAGTAATAAAGAACAGGAAACAAGGAACTGCGTGTTGAACGGTTAAACTGTTGAGGAAGTTAATGTCGTTGCGTATCGTGGGTACTGTTTATTCTGATATCTGTATTGTCCGATTTCTAAGCTACACAGTCATATCCGATGAAAGATGGAATACATAGATAAAGAGAAGCAAAACAATATCATAGCTAGTTGGTTGCATATTCTTCACAGGTCGTCATAGTTAACCCCATATTTTTCGGCTGTTTGTGATTTCTTGGCAAGTTTACTCTCAGTAGTTTGCCATTGCTTTCTGAATCTATGTCCATATACTATATCATAATGATCCAAGCCATGAACAACTGAAATATTACGACGGACACAGAATTCCGCTTGCATTAGAAAATAACAAGTTAAATGATTTGGTCACATAACTAGACTACCAACTAACATTATACCACAACAAGCAATGATGAACAGACCAAATGGAACCAGACGACGTGGCTGACTACGTAAACTATGGACAGAGGGAATAACAGAGTTCATGGGAATATCCATACATGAAGCCAGTAAACGGGCACTCTCCCGCTGTTCATGCTTCATCTCGATGCGGCAAAGTACAAGAGGAGCAAGATGAGATGAGATAATGAACAGTTTGTGGCTTATTTTCTGTATGGATGCGAATGTTGGCCAATGAGAAATGAAATGGTGGAATAACTGAGGGATGTGGTTGTTTTTTTCATGCACAAATAAGAAATCAAACGGTGCAGGGAGGTCAGCATGGTCGAAGGGAAAAGAACGCTCGTTGTTAAACATCCGGTGTGTTGATGCCACTGTAGCGGGCTAAAAAATTACACTAATGAGTTGGTCTAAAATGTTGACTTCTCGTCCTTGACATGGGGACGTAAATTACAAGTGCCTCTGAAGTCAGAGTGGGTTCGCCTGATGGCGTGGGACACTGGTAATAGGGAAAGCTAACCCACACACAAAATCAGCCCAGTTCACTAGAAGTAGTAGCACGTATATAGAATATGCTTGGATTTAAAGCTTGCGAATGAAAAAAAACATGAAAAAAAAACGAAACAAGACCGCAGAGGTATTGAAAGCTGCTAGTGTTCAAAGCATGATATGAAAATCAATAAGACAAAAGAAATATTAAATGTATACCCCACCGAACAGATGAACTAGCTGAAGCGGCCTTGTTTTGGAACATATTAGACAAGAGAGGCAGGTGCAGAGAGAAACGTGTATAATGGTATTTTGCCCATCCAGTGAGGTTGAAAGTTTGGTGCCGTGAGTTCTAAGGTGGCTGATAAGGTCTCTTTGACAATGTATATGAAAAGCTTAAACAGCTGGGTTAAAAGTCAGTAGCATATCCTTTACATGACGTTGCAGTCAGCCTCAGCATTATTTTTTTTTTGGCTGTTTGTGACTTCTCTTGGCAAGTTTACATTCAGGCCAGGTCGTTCGGTTCACGAGTGCAATTTTCTCGGCGACTCCTAGGGGTCGTCGCTGGCGCTACGGAGTTCGTGATTTGTGCGACGCTTTCGGAATGACGTCCTGAAGAAAGAGACCGTCTGGTATGGGATAAACCCCGATGCAATAAAGTCGTTACTCTTGCCTTTCAAACCTCCTTTGTTTTTGTTTCTTGACGAAATGTCGCTTTTGTGGTCCATGGTATTCTTTGCAAATGTTTCTCAGAAACCACATTTTCACAACCGTTATGTATTTCTCAGCTTGTATGGGCCTTCTGGAAGTCGCGGTAGCTTAGTGTCTAGACTCTAGACTCTCGCCTAGCGGCTCGGTAGTCATGGGTGTGAATACCCACGAGAGAGGATGTTTAAAATTGACCTTGGCTTCGAGATCGACGCAGCCTAAAATAGGTATTAGGAAATTCCCTGGAAAGTAAAGGCGGCAGACAAGAGAATGACGACATCATCTGTTTAGTGCTAATTGGTCTAAAAAAAACGGGTCTAGCACCATCTCAGCACCATTATGTTCCATGCCGATAAGCGTGGGCGGTCATGTTTCGCCTTGTCACGCGATCACCAGTGTCGTTGATCAGCTCAGTGTTCTTGTCTCGACCATACCACGTGGCCAAGCCATCCAGGTATTTCTCTCTCAGCATTCCTGTTGTTCTTTCCCCTTCAATATTGTCAGTTGTCATTAAGTCTTCTAGTTTATTTCTTCTCATAACGAGCCCCTCGCTCCCACACCCCCACACCCCCCCCTTCCAATATTGGCTTGGCACTATGTGCCAAATATGATATATTGCTTAAACAAGGGGCGTTTACTTTGTCACGTCTCGTATGTCTGTTTTCCACGTCTGGTATGTCTGTTTTCTGCCTCGTATGTCTGTTTTCCACGTCTGGTATGTCTGTTTTCTGCCTCGTATGTCTGTTTTCCACGTCTGGTATGTCTGTTTTCTATGTCTCGTATGTCTGTTTTCCACGTCTGGTATGTCTGTTTTCTATATCTTGTATGTCTGTTTTCCACGTCTGGTATGTCTGTTTTCCTCGTCTCGTATGTCTGTTTTCTATGTCTCGTATGTCTGTTTTCCATGTCTCGCATGTCTGTTTTCGAGGATTCGAAATCAGCAGCAGGCGATCTGGGAACAGGCAGCTTTGCGTTGTTTTCGATGGTATAAGCGTTTAGCCATTTAGATAGCAGTGGCAACTTACTGATCATAAAATTAGATCACAAACAATCAATAAATGCCTGTGATGGACACGCAACTGACTCTGCCTGTTTAAAAAAAAAAAAAAACATAACGAGATGGTGTTGAGTGAAACCATTCTATTGCAACCAGCCATCGTGCACCGCCAGGCTTCCTACCCTAAGGGCATCTCTACCTGTAGCCGGAAATGGTTGGAGGAGACCTTATAACACAAAATGCGCGGATGAGTGATATCTCCATTGACCTTTCAGGACCTGGAAGTTCCAGACGGTGGAAGACAAGTGTAAGCCATGTCACCACTTGATATGTGCTCAGATACCGCCACTTAACACGTGTCCATCTGTTGATGGGTCGCGTCAAAAAAGAGCTCCCCCCCCCCCCCCCCCCCATAACTTTCTGTAGAGATTGGATTTTCTTGTCTTTATTTCCTTAGTACACACATAAAAGAGCACAGCGAATGAGTTTTCTTATGATCACAATCATACTTAGGAGCAGACCTCATAGCTATTTGAATTCACCTACTATGGCCAACCTCATGCATTGTTGGACATCCACCTCAGCCCACCATCTTATCTCCATTGCTTCCATTTTCCCGCCTTACCTTCCTTTCCCCTTTTTTTATGTATCAATTCCACGCATTTACTAGGCGAAGAGCTCCATGGTGAAGGTGTCACGGAGGCGGTTAGTAATCCCGCATACCCGCGTTCGAAACACAGCTGCGGGCGATTTGGTGGCATACCACCTTGCATTGGGTTTTATAAACTAGGAGTGCTGGTCGTTCAAAAAGCAATGGCATACTACTGAACGTAAACTTGCCTAAAAATCACAAGCAGTCAAAAATGGGGTTGACTGCGACGTCCTGTAAAGGACATGCAACAAACTATCATCATCATAATCATCGTCCTCTTCATCTTCAACATCATCACTCTTCCCTCTCCTGCTCATCATTATCATACTTGTGTTAGCCTGAAAACCAATGTTGAAGTCTTCAGACAATGTCACTCCACTGTTCATTATTATCATCATCTTTATTATTACTGTAATCGCGTTAGTCAGTCCTTAGACTGATATTTAAGTCGTCAAATCATATCACTCCGCTGTTCTATGTCGTCTTCTTCATCGTTGTCGTAATCATCATCATCATGATTATTGTCAGGTTTGTTTAGTCTTTAGACTGCTGTTGCAGTTGTAACATCATTACATTCCGCTGTTCCTTGTCATCATCATCATCATCATCATCATCATCATCATCATCATCATCATCATCATCATCATCATCATCGTCATCATCATCATCATCGTGGTTATTATTATGTTGGTTTAGTCCTTAGACTGGTATCGCAATTGTCATATCATGACATTCCACAGTTTCCTATCGTTATCATCGTCTGAATGCTCTTCATCATCACCATTATCATCATCGTTATCATAATCAACCCTTAAAATTGTGTCGTAATCGTCAGATCATGCCATTCCATTTTCCCCTGCCGTGGACAATTATTTCCATATCTATCCATATCTTAATCCCAGTCGCCTTCATGCATATGTGACGTCACTGTTTCTTGGAAGCTATGAGTACCTGTTCCACTGAATACTGTTTTGCAGTAATTTTAATAGTAGACCACAATTTCTCACATTGTGACCAAACAAAATCATTCAACATTTGCCAAAAACTGTCTGTTAGTCCTCATGACTTGTTCATCTAGCCATTTTACTTTCTGTTCGTCTTACTAGTTGCTTCTGGACATAAAACGGTCAAAATCCTGTAAAAGACTTTCAATCCTTGTTTGGCTACAGGTTATGCTTCAGACGCTTTCAAGCCAACGTTCGATTCCTCAGCTCATCGCTCGCTACGGGAGGGAAAGTCTGGCCACCTTTGTCTCCATGCACCCCACCCACTCACTATTCCACCCCACCGCCACCCCCAAATGTGTACCGTGGATGTTTCCTGATATGATTTCGTGACGTGATAGGGCCATCACATGTTGTAGGCCAGAAAGCACGGGGGAATAGGCGGCCAATCTTTCCTCATTTAACAGCCGTCGAACCCGCTTCCGACCGAGCTCACGGCATTATCAGCGCAGCTTCCTATCGACTTCGCTGTAGCGCCCGCTCTCCGTGCACTCAGGCCTACACAATGTGATGGACACAGCAGGTTCCTGTTGTGATATTGCTATCCTTGTTTCACAGCCGCAAAGTGCTACTGGCCACATCCCCCCCCCCCCCCCCCCCGCATATCCATTACAGGACATTTCAGTCAACACCAGCAGTTTTCATCTGCTGTTGATGTCTTGGCAAGTTTTAATTTCAGTTGTTTGCCATTGCTTTCAAAACGACCGGCTCACATACCTTCCGTAAGTAACCAACACGACGCGATCCGCTGCCGAATCTCGCGCAGTTGTGTTTCTTTCAAGAGTATACGGGATTACGAACAGCGCAGCTAACTCCTTTGCCAGGGAGACCGGCATGGACCAGATTCGCATTTTGATTACTGCCATAAGGTCCACGACTCGTCGTGACGTTTTACCATGGTTATTCGAAGACACACCCGCTGCATACGCGTGATCCGGGACTGTTTCCGGATCCGGTCAGGGATATGCACTGCTGATGAGCTCAAATGAGGGCGAAACTCGAGTATAGTGCTTCCATATTGACGTGGATAGGCCTTAGGTTCATATCAGAATGCAATCGGCGTTGCCAGTAGTGGGTTGTGCTCAATATTTAAATTTCAAATCCCGAAACAACCACATAATCTATTCGAAGAATGTTTCTGCAACATTTAAGTTCTAAAGCCCACACTTGTTTTTAGTGATTCTAAGTTTAGTTTAATTTAGTCGACGGATCAACATCACGGCACACGGGTGTAACCCATAAGTGCTCCTTTCTCCTCCTAACTCAGACCTGAGTCTGGAGAAACTCAGCTCAGTGCACGAACTCCGTGGCACCGGAGAGGATCCTGAAATACTTTGGGTAGATTTTTAATTCGAAATTTTGCCCGGGCAGCGCCGTTAGGCTACCCTTTTTCGATTTCCAACTGCCAAGGGATTTTTTACGTGCGCAACAATACACACGGGCGTCCGATCTCACTACCCAGAGATCGGGGGAAATTTTATAACTGGAAGTCCACGTGAAAAAACAAATCCGGGTCCTTACCGGGGCTCACCGAGGCTTGAACCTGGGACCTCCAGCACTCGAGGCGGACACCATACCTCGAGAGCACGTAGCCCCCCTTAGTGATTCTAAATGGTTCTTGACTGACTTCCGTACTGTGGCTCAGGAAAGACGCTTGTTTTGAAAATGAAAAAACAAAATACCGTTACATTAATTTGTTTGCTACTCTGTGCCATTTATTAATTACAGTACTCCCATATGTCCAACTTTGTGTCATTTCTTAATTTTAGTGAATTATAGATGAGTAAGATATCTCGGGGTCGGCCTCTACTACCAAACAAAGATGTGTGTAAACGGGACGTGATTGATACAGGCATTGATAATGCACATTGGGAGCAAGTCGCCGACTAACGTGTTACATTGATTGCACCTATCAGAAATGGAATAAAGACAAAGGAGTAAATGATTGCAGATTGGTCACACACTGAGCGTGTGAGACGTCAGATAGTGCGTGATGGTGGAATGACCATATGTTCACATGCATCCATTGTGGAAGAACATTTACAGCACGAATTGGCCTTATCAGTCACATTCGCCACCTCCATGGGTTGTAGTTATTATGCCTTTTTGATGCACAATGTACAAACTATCGTCTGTCAAGACGGCAAGGTGCCAATGAAGTATGAGATGTTCTGTTGTATGTTATTTATTAATTACAATAATCCCATGTGTCCAACTTTGTATCATTTATTAATTACAATACTGCCTATGTTTAACTGTGTGCCATTTTTTAATTACAATACTGTCGATGTCTAACTGTGTCATTTATTAATTACTATTCTCCCATATGTCCAACTTTGTCAGTTATTAAATAAAATACTCCCATTTGTCCAATGTCGTCAGTTATTAAATACAATATTACCAATGTCCAACTTTGTGTCATTTATTATCTACAGTACTCCCTTATAATAAATAATAAATGGAACATGGAATGTACGGACACTATATCGAGCTGGAGCGGCCGAAGAACTAACCCGGGAGCTAGGTGAATATCAAATGGATATAACAGCAATTCAAGAAATAAGGTGGCCAGGGGAGGGTACTTTAGAGCAAAATGGAATGATTATAATATATGGAGGAAACACCCAAAATAAACATGAATTAGGAACAGGATTTGTCATCAAAAAAGAGTTATGGGGGAACGTTTTAAACTTTAAAGCTTTTAATGGCAGGATTAGTAAATTACGAATAAAAGGTAAATGGAAAAATATAACGATGATTAATGTACATGCACCTACTGAAGAGAAAGAAGATGATATTAAAGAAGACTTTTATAATGATCTGGAAGATGTCATAGAAGAAACCGCCAAACAGGACATCCTGATTGTGCTGGGAGACTTCAATGCAAAAATAGGTAGAGAGCAAACTAATAAAAAAGTGGCCGGTATGGAAAGCCTACATACAACTTCAAATGATAATGGATGGAGAGTCATCAACCTGGCAGAAGCCAAAGGACTGCAGATTAGCAGTACCAGACTACAAAGAAAGGATATACACAAACAAACTTGGAAATCATGTGACAAGAGAACCTATAATCAAATAGATCACATTTTAATTAACAACAGAAATGCATCAAACATACAGCAAGTCAGAAGTTATAGAGGAGCTGAGTGCCACAGTGACCACTTCCTCGTTGGAGCAAAATTTAAAATAAAACTTAAGAGAGCTTTCTATACTAAATTACAAAGATTACACCCAACATATAACAGAGAAAAACTGCAAGACATTACAGTCAAAGAGAAATTTACAGATGAAATAAAATGTAAACTTGAAACTCTGCAAATCCCTTTGGAGGAAAGCGTTGACCAAACTTGGTTGAACATCAAGAATACAATCCAGTCTACCGCAGAAGAATGTCTCGGTGTGTTAACCACGCATAGAAAGAACAGATGGTTCAATCAAAAATGTGAAGAAGCAGTCATTAGGAAGAAGAATGCCAGACATGTATGGTTAAATGACATCAATAACATCCAAAAGGAAGAGCATTATCGAAATGAATGTAAAGAGGCTACAAAAATAGTCAGACAGCAGAAGCGAGAATATATGAGTAATATAATCAAAGATATGGAAACTAATCACCAGAAAAATGAATCCAGAAAATTTTTTAAAGAACTGAAGTCAATGAAACGAGGGCACCAACAAAACACATATTGTTTAAAAGACAAAAATGGGAATATGATAAATACCAATGAGGAAATGTGCAACACGTGGAAAGAATATTTTATTGAATTACTAAATTGTGAAGCTCCAAGTCACATTTTCCCACAGGAAGAGGTTCTAACATGCGAACCACAAATTGAAGAACCTACATTTGAAGAAATCCTATATGTAATCACACGACTTAAAAACAATAAGGCAACTGGGACTGATGGAATTGCTGCTGAATTTATAAAGGCAGGTGGCCATGCATTGCATCTAAAGCTATACGAACTAATAATAAAAATCTGGAGGACAGAAGAATTACCCCATGACTGGAAAGAGTCATTATTGATACCTATCTTTAAGAAAGGAGACAAGTTCCAATGTGGAAATTATAGAGGAATATCACTACTGTCCACAAGCTATAAGATACTATCCGCAGTATTACTAAATAGACTAAAACCATATTCAGAAGACATATTAGGTGACTACCAGGCGGGTTTTAGACAAAACAGATCAACAATAGATCAGATATTTATCTTACGACAAATAGCCGAGAAACATTGGGAATATAAAAGAGATCTCCATAACATTTTTGTGGATTTTAAAAAGGCTTATGATAGTGTCCATAGGAATAGTCTATGGAATGCTATGCAGGAATTTGGAATACCAAGGAAGTTAATCAACATGACCAGACTATGCATGGAAGATACTTATAATATAGTAACATATAAAGGCAGGAAATCAGACCCCTTCCAAATAACATCTGGCTTGAAACAGGGTGATGCACTATCGCCGCTACTCTTCAATCTGGCTCTAGAGAAAGTTGTAAGGAAGGTAAAGGAGGAATGTGATATTGGAGGAACATCCAAGCTGCTTGGTTATGCAGATGATATAGATATTATAGGGCAAAGTGAACAAAAGACATTGGAAATATTGACTCACTTAAAGGGAAAAGCCCAACAGATGGGGCTGGTTATCAACCAAGATAAGACAGAATATATGGTAATTTCAAGAGACGGAATGGCTAGAAACTCTGGCCACATACAAATAGATAATATGACCATTAAAAGAACGGAAACATACAAATACCTGGGTACAATCTTCAACTGCTCCAACATCATAAGGGAAGAAATACAAACTAGAATCAACTCTGGAAATAAGATATACTATGCACTACAACATCTACTAAAATCAAAGGCGCTATCTCGTAACACCAAAATCACAATATACAAAACACTGATCAGACCAGTTGTGCTGTATGGCTCTGAAACCTGGAGTACAACGAAAGGAGACGAAGCCTTGTTACAAACCTTTGAGAACAAAATTTTAAGACGCATCTTTGGACCCATTAGGGATACACAAAGTGGAGAGTGGAAAAGAAGAAGTAACAAAGACATTTATGATCTGTTTAAGTCCCCGCTAATCACTGGTATCACGAAGGCTAATAGACTACAATGGCTGGGGCATATAGAAAGAATGGAAGATAATAGGGAAACAAAACTCGCTTACACTCAGGAAATAAATGACCGTAGACCCCGAGGTAGACCAAGAAGGCGGTGGAGAGATAATACATGTACAGACCTACAAGCACTTGGAATCAACGACTGGCAAGAGAAGGTCCACCAGAGAGACGAATGGAGACGGATTGTATTTGCAGCAAAGAACCTCAATGGCTCGGAACGCTGAAGAAGAAGAAGAAGTACTCCCTTATGTCCACCCTCAATTGTCCACCGACATGCGCCTTTGAAGCCAGGATATTAGTTTCCTTGCACCCCTCCCTGCGTGACCTCGACAATAGACCCACACAAGTTCATGTTGGTCTGAGGCCGACACAAGTTGCACTCTCTCCATACAATGCTTCTTTTCTGAGCTGTCCGAATCGTAGACTCAACAGGCGAGAAGGCGAGTGAATATATGAGTTAAAAATAATAATCTTTGAGACATAAAACAGTACTCATCAAAACTGATAAGAGAAAGTTGTGGAGAGTACTTATCGTCCGTGCTTCTCACAACGCCACTGGAAGAAATATAATGACCAAGATAAGACAACAAAGTCTGTTGTTGAGGACTATCCTTTTGAGTTGTCTTTCATCCACGTCCGTTAAAGCAATTAAAGATGGCGACCAGGGATAAAGGGAACTTGCCACTTAGAACAAGTACTGTAAATGAATGTTATAGAATACTTAAAGTTAGTTAATGTGACCAAACTCCAAGACTGCCGCGAGCACGGCATTTCTAGGCCAAGAAAAACAACAGTGGAGATAACCTCTTGGGACCCGTGGGTGAACCTAAAAAGACATTGCTGTTTACACACGAGACAATTTTGCAGATGTAGACAATAAATGTTAAGCGAAGGAAAGAAGAAGAAGACGTTCTGTGACAGGTGCTGTTGTAGAGGTGAACAGGGGTACAGATTCATGTGTGTTAACATACTTCTGGCCTGCGCAACTTTAAAATAAATAAATAAATTGTTTTGCTGATAAACTTAATTCATCATGAAATGCCTTGCCGACTGGCATGGGCGATCATGAATTTCAACGTATTGCGATCTCTAACGACGTGCATCAATTCGTATGTTGACTACCTTCCCCTGCCATGACACAAGACTGTCA
This sequence comes from Cepaea hortensis, assembly GCA_963921405.1. Taxonomy (NCBI): domain Eukaryota; kingdom Metazoa; phylum Mollusca; class Gastropoda; order Stylommatophora; family Helicidae; genus Cepaea; species Cepaea hortensis. The sequence goes on along the minus strand of OY992880.1, from coordinate 123,313,206 downwards.
AGAATGTTCTCTCGCTGCCTTCCCATTTCTCTCTTTCCACAAATCTGCCCACTTGTCCCAACATGTTCTAGATTTTGTGTTCTCATAATGTGGCCATAGAATGGAGATTTACTCTTGTTTGTGGCACGTTGTCTTTGCGTCTTAGTCTCCCCCCCCCCCCCCCGAATGTTCAGGTACTCAAATTGGCTGTCCAAGGAATGTTCAGCATTCTTCTATAAAACGACACTTTCAAAGCTTCCACAGATATGTTTGTTTGTTTACTAATTGCCCAGCATTCACAGACAACATTTTATGACGTCGGTGAAACGGGTCTGAAAATGTGTAAACTGATCCTAATGTTTCAATCTTTCTCTATAGTACATAGAGAGGGCACTGCTGTCCGCCTCCAAGTGTACCAAGTATAGGGAAAGTGCAAAGTAAAGGATCCACTTTACAAGGACTACATTGGGCAAATGATGCTAACCTTACATTTATTGTAGCCATGGCACTTGATGAGTGTTGCGGTCAACATCACGCCAGTTGCGTTTACTTCCCAGAACATTTTCTGGTACTTAATCTTAGCTCTCACGCGCTGTTTGTCCTGGTCATTGAAGAAAAACTACCCGTCTCAATTTAAAATGCTGCATGCTTTTTGCAGGACGTTGCAATCAACCCTCGTTGATTTTCTAGTCAATTTTACGTTTAATAGTTTGTCACAGCTTTCTAAACGAGAGGTCAAATTTATAGTCCAATTGATCGCTGTAGGGAATGAACCCACTACCTAGATATCAGCGCAAGGGAGGTTAAGAGCAAGTGCTCGGTTATATCTCTATAACTGACAGAAAACACCATACAGCGACGTTATTCTCGTGCACAACCCAGGATGCAGACGTCTGTGGTAACCATAATCAAGGCAATGTCACGGTTGGGGATAATCGTAATCGGATCACATCCCGCCAACTGTAACTAGCTGTGAAGAATTGTTTCGTTGTCTTAACTCCTGGAAGTCGGCCCCGTGGCTTTAGCAGTTAGTGGACGCAATTTTACAGTTCCTGGTATATAGTATCGAAGGTTCCAATCAACCGCGGGAAATTTGGAAGCAGACTGTTTTGCGTTGATTTCAACGGTCTGAGACGTTGGCTTTTAAGAAAGCAAAGACAAATGACTAAACTAACATTGTCTAGTAGATCACAAACACCCAATAAATTCTGGTGTTAATTGCAACGTCCTGTAAAGATCACTTTTACTCGCTGATTTAATGTGGCAGACAAATTCTGTGAGCGCTGTTTGAAATTTTGGAAGTTAAATATTCAGATAATTGTGTTTCAAACTGGGAAATACATCTTCTTAAACCAGATACACTATCTAATATTTGCAAAATATAAATAAAATATTAGGAACGGCATCTGGAGAGGAGAGGAGAGAGAGAGAGAGAGAGAGAGAGAGGCATCTAACTAGAGGAGAGTCGATTCTGAATCCGGATTGTCTTAAATGTACGATATCCGTACGAGTCTGACCATAGATATGACTGTGTGAATAAAGATTGCCACAAATGAATGATTCCACCAGCCTACAATTAGACAGAAATACAGTGGAATCTCGGTTTTCGCCGATAATCCGCCCGAAAACAATCGGCGAAATCCAAGACAATTATTTCCATACGAATCAATGCATATCCAATTAATTCGTTCCAGACACTCCGAAATACATACCAAAAACATATTTTATAGAGAATAAATATATTGTTTAATACTACAAACCAATAAGAAATTAATATAAATGAATGTAAAATTCTAATATAAAGAATAAATGAACATTTAATTTAGCATGGCATTTACCTTTCTGAAGAATCTTGTTGGCGTATGGAAGATGGCGAGGAGGGGAGAGAGAGATGCAGATATTATTGTTTAGAAGGGGAGTCCGCCACCATAAGGACCTTAGGTATCAAGGCACTCTCTGGGATCTGTTCCCTTTTTTGTCTTCTTGTCTTTTGTATGCCAATGCGGCACTTGAATTTTTCAAACCATTCTCTGCTGGCCTTAAAATCACTAAGTACACTGTCACGAGCTCGCCATGAGTTAACCAGATAATAATACCGACGTTTGCTTGGCGTATATTTTCTAGGCCACAACAGTCGTACTAACAGAGTAAACACAGCTGCACAGGTTACATCGTGTCAGCCCATAAACACATTTGGTGGTGAGTGAGAAGGAAGGGATACAATGCGTTGGCAGTTTATAAACATTTAGAATCACATAGCCTTGCCCGGCTCAGTACATGGAACAGCCCTGTCTGTCAGTTATAGTTCCGGACATCAGGCGAAATGGCTGCTGGGATTGTCACCGCTGAACAGAAGCTTGACAGTTTGTCAACAGTCAGAGACAAACCGGAATTGGCAGCGAGAGACAGGAAACAGTACATCTGTCAAGTCTTGTTTCCGGAACATCGAGAAGATTGACAGCGTGTTGGGAAAAACTCTTTGTTGGAACTGTACAGTAACTCTCTAGATTGTTTTGGATGTCACAACCAGTGATGACAAATCTAACATTAATGGAGCCAGGGAGGATGGATCCCTGACAGGAGATGATCTGCCACTGTGCCACCTGTGTGGGGGAATAAAGGAGAACGTCACGTGGCCAACTTTGGTAGTTTGCCATATAAACCCGAGTTGGGATCAACTAGGGGGGAGTTGACCAAGAACCGTGGATTATGATGGACGTGTTTGTGGGAGAGCTCTACAGTGTTAGATTAATTTAACATTAACTAGCATGTGCCGTTATGGCAAAGTGTAGTAGCCATCCCGGGAATGAGGCGGTTTTTACATAAGGTAGTCAATATAGTCTATTAGTTCTACTTAATATAGACTGTGGCCTTGTTAAACTATAGTGTGATGATTAGCACTGTTAGTGGAAACTAGTTAGAGTAGAATAGTGATATTAACTCTGCTAGTTAAGAATAGATTAGTGAAGTGTTGATAAGCTTTACTAGTTGAGAATTGAGTAATGAGGGATAATTGGGATCTTCCCGTAGGTGTCCCTGGTGGGCGGGGTTCCGCATTCTGTTTGCTGATTTTTCCTTTGTCATAGCCTGATTCGGTTCTAGGTGGGTAGCTAATCTGCTCTATGACTAAGTCTAGTTAGCTTAAGATCATTAAGCAAGGTGATAGGCTTACACTCAGCCGAAAGGATCAGTGACTAGTACTATCACCAGATGTGTTGTTTCTATCCTAGGTTCCCTACCAGATCCAAGGAAACTATACAAGTTTGGGAAAGAATTAAAAAACCCATTAGGAAGAACACCAGTTCAAGAGTCACTAGAGTTGCATACAGAACGTAACTTACGCTAGAAGGAAATTGATTCATCAAAGAGAGTGATGCATACTGATGCACCACACAGCATTAGACAGTAGTAACGAACCGAGAACCGGCTAAGAGTACCTAGTGTTAGTACAGCAACAATTAACATTAGAAATTAGCACTTATGGACTGAATGGTTCGATGTGCAACGAGGATGATCTGTCGACTAACTAACTAACTAACTAACTGCATACACACTGCAAAAGACTTGTGCAGTTTGTTTAGGAACATTAGGAACGGACATTGTGTAGAGTGCAACCGGTCCCTGATTAACTCTTAATACCACCGGTGTCTATTTCGGATGTTCGTGAAATTGGATTACCAGAGGTCTACAGAGGCAAAGCATTATCCGGCAAGATGGTTCCGGCAACGGGTGAGACGTACTTGTTCTGACGTAACGTGCTGTGGTCTATCTTTGCTGTGATCAGCTGACTGAGTTGATGTCTGAGAGACAGAGTCTACACACTTTATAGAACACGTCACACATTTTCTTCGCATACACGTCTCATACACGTTACACTTTTATTTTAATAAATTAATCTTTATTAATTTCTAGAAGCAAGAGTTGTTGAGTATGTTGCGTTGGGGAAGTATGAGAAGGAGGCATAGTACGACAGTGTGAGAGTGATAGGAAAAGGTGTCCATAGGCTGATGGAGTGTGTTGGACGGAAGCGGGTGGATTCTCCAGAATATTGAGGGGGAAAAAAAATAATATTATAATGTGGGTGTCGGATCTCCTCACTCCAGGGACGACACTTTAAAGGAGGACACGACATTATTGGGGGCTCGATAACGGGATCTTAGGACAGCGGGATCTCTCGTAAATGGGATCTTTGGACAGCGGGATCTCTAATAAACGGAATCCTTGGACAGCGAGATCTCCTGCAATCAGGAACCTTTGACAGTGGGATCTTCTGACAACGGGGTCTTTTGACACGGGATCCTTAGTTATAAGAGGGAGATATCATTTTGGAGAATCCAGCTAGAGTGAATGTGGATAGGGGTTAGGACAAATATCTTACCTGTTCACACTTCACACGTCTGCATAGGTCTGTGGTCCTGATTCTACTCTTGTCACTGAGTGAATGTGCTGTGCGTGGTAATATCTAGATTTATAGTACTTGTTCATATGTCTGTATAGTAATTTGCAGTTATATTGTACTCGACCTGCTAGCTTACCTCTCTGTATAATGGCCACCCCTAAACTAACCACGTTAGAATTAAAGGCAAAGGGGGAAGACATGGGACTGTCGGGGTCTGCTCTAACGGATTACATACAGGAAGTGGAGAGAGAGTATCGTCAAGCAGAAAGGGAAGATCGAAAGGCCGAGCTGGAATTGAGAAGGATGGAATTGGAAGCTGAGCAATCAGCTAAGAAATTGGAAGCTGAGCAAGCAGCTAAGAAATTGGAAGCTGAGCAAGCAGCTAGGAAATTGGAAGCTGAACAAGCAGCTAGGAAATTAGAAGCTGAACAAGAAGCACAGAAAAGGGAGCACGAGTACCGGATGCGGGAACTCGAGCTCAAGAGTCAATCTAATGGAGAAACTGAGGGAGCAGTTGGAGGTTCCTCCATCCCAGGATCAACACCAGTAGGTGGACATGGGTACCATGCTATGAAGTTTCCTTTAGCGGTCTACGAGGAGGACAAAGAGAAGATTGACCAGTACCTTCAACGCTTCGAGGCTATGTCGGTTGCTATGGGTTTGGAGCGTAACAAATGGAATCTTAAGCTATCCCAGGGATTACGCGGGACCGGATACGAGGTTTATACTCGCCTGCCACCAGGACATGAGAACAATTATGACGAGTTAAAGACGGCTCTGCTGAAACGATTCGAGGTTACGTCACATACCTACCGGAAAAAATTTCGAGCAGCGAAACGAGAACCGGGAGAGTTGTTTGCCGCCTACAGTTTGCGTCTTAAATCTTATCTCCACAAGTGGATGGATTTGGCTGGGTTCGCACATGACTATGAGAGTCTGGAAGAGCTCATGGTGGTCGACCAGCTGAAGAAGCAAATGTCTAAACCTCTCAGGACGTTCCTGGGAGAACAAGGAGCAGAACGTATTGACCTCGTGACTAAATTAGCAGAACGGTTCGTCGAGGTACATGGGGAGGCAGGGGAAAACCTTTCAACCAACATCAAAAGTCAAGAGAAACATGACAAGAAGAAAACCAAAAACTCAGGAACAAAAAAGTGGGAACCTTATGTGCAAAAATCAGAGGATAGTTCAGAGAAGAAGAAGGAGGGAAGCAAGAGCACTTCAAGCTCTACACCAAAACGACCGTGGTCGGAGAAGTGGTGTTCAATTTGTAAGTCACCCTCTCACAATACGAGGGACTGCAAATCGAAGGCTAAGAACCCTCACTTCGCAGCATGTCAAGTGACTTCCAAGGAGGTTGTCACGGAAAATGCCAAGGTCAACAAGGAAGCTCGCCACCAGGAGAGCTCACTCAAGTCTGGCAATAGAAAATCTAGGACAGGGAAATGGTGCAACCAATGCCAGTCGAATACGCACAATGCTATTGACTGCAGAGGAAAGTCAGGAGACACTCAATTCGTCGTGTGCCCCGGGAAACCTAAGGTGGAGCCCACCGAACAGGTCGAGGCCGAGGAAGAGACTCCAGACCAGGAAAAACCACCTGTAGTGGAATTGGTAGAGGTTAACGGTCGTCAAGTGGAGTGTTTATACGACACAGGACTGGACGGGGAGGCCGTGATTTCTGCGGATCTGGTACATCCAGAACAATTCACAGGTGAAACCTTGGATATACAGCCTGCACAGAAGAGTGCTGTAACCATGAAGTTGCCTATTGCTAATGTGGAGATTCGGTCAAGGTACGTCACCGGCACCATCAAGGCCGCTGTATTGACCGATCCCATTTTTCCAGTTATCCTAGGTTGTCGGTATGTCTTTCTGGGAATGCCCAGGGAGCCAATCCATATGGGAGCAATGCAGACTCGCTCTCAGACGAAAACGGAAGAGGCCGACGCAATTGTGACTAACCCAATGCCGGGGGAGCTACGAACTGCCCAGAGTGAGGATGATACTTTACGTCCTTGCTACAGAAAGCTGCAGAAAAGTGCTGATCCACCAGGACGGGGGCAGTACTACATGAAGAATAGGATACTCTACAGGAGAGCAGGAAGGGGAGACAACCTATACGGTCAGTTGGTCGTCCCGAAAGCTCACCGGTCCCAGATTCTTCATATGGGGCATACCATCTCCTTTAGTGGACACATGGGTATTGCCGCCACCATGCAGCGGATTTCCTGCCATTACTATTGGCCGGGAATGACAGATGATGTGCGTCGGTATGTGAAGTCATGCCCTGAGTGCCAGAGGGTGGCACCGAAACACTGGACAGCACCGGTGGTGTTGGGTGAGATGCCCATCATGAACTCTCCTTTCGAGAGGGTAGCCATCGATATCGTGGGTCCACTTCCCAGGACTAGGAAGAGGAACATGTATATACTCACAATGGTGGATTGCTGTACAATGTGGGGTGAAGCCATACCGTTGACCACGATTGACTCGAAAAGAGTGGCGGACGCACTGATGGAGGCCTTTACCAGATTAGGCTTTCCGGATCAAATTCTGACGGACAATGGATCTCAGTTTTGTGGAAAACTCATGGAGGAGGTATTTAGGGTGTTTCACTCTAACCACATACATACCAGCCCTTACCACCCTAAAGCCAATGGACAAGTAGAGCGTTTCAACGGCACGTTGATGACAATGCTCAGGAAATTAGCGCAGGAAAAACCTGATAGGTGGGATGAATATATCCCAGCAGCACTCTTTGCCTATCGGGAAGTTCCTCATGGCTCAACAGGACTACCACCCGCTACGTTGCTGTTTGGTCGTCCAATCAAAGGACCGTTGGAAGCCATGTTGAGGAGTTGGACTGAAGAGGGGACGTCAGAAGAAGTGATCTCATCCTATCAATACGTGGAGGAACTGAAAGAAAAACTCCACAAGGGATGGACTCTGGCAAATCAAAAGTTGAAAAAGGCCAGGAAAAGACATGCGGCTTACTACAACCGTAGGTCTAAAGAAAGATCTCTAGAGGTGGGAGATAAAGTCTTGTTGCTACTCCCAACGGGAAACAACAAACTGGAGATAGGTTGGCAAGGACCATTTCCCGTGGAAAGGGTGATATCCAGAACCAACTATCAGATCCGGATCCGGGAAAAGTCGAAGATTTTCCATATCAATCTCTTGCGGAAATATGAAGAGAGACCCGGAGACAAGGCAGCGCACCTCATGGCAATGGCAGTTGCAGTGGAGACAGAAGTGGGAACCAGCGAGGGCAGGGAATATCCCTTGGTACACCAGGAAACCTATAGGGATGTGAAAGTGAACCCTGATCTGACCTCCCAGGAGAGGGAAAGGATAACCCAGGTTCTCAAGTCTCATAAGGAGATACTGACTGATAAACCAGGACGAACGAGGTTGGTGGAGTTCGAGATGACTTTGACCACACAGGAGCCTGTTCGCCAAAAGGTTTACCCAGTGCCATTCTCTAAAGAAAAGGCCCTGGAGGAGGAAATAAAAAAACTGCTGGAGGATGACGTGATTGCACCATCCACATCCCCATACAATGCGGGGGTAGTTTTGTTACGCAAACCAAGTGGAGAACACAGGTTGTGTATAGATTACCGACTGCTGAACAGTCATACCCAGTTTCAGGTGGAACCTTTGCCGAATCCAACTCAGTTATTCGCTAGGCTCCATAAGGCTCGGTACTTTTCAAAGGTGGATCTGAGTCGGGGGTACTATCAGATACCAGTCAAACCGGAGATTCGACCACTGTTAGCTTTCAGTACACCCAGTGGACACTACGAATTCAAGGTCATGCCCTTTGGACTCAGCAATGCACCCAGTGTGTTTACACGCATGATGAGGACTTTACTAGATCCGTTACAGGATCCATCCATCATCTCATTCATGGATGATATTCTGATTTCCAGTGACAGCCTGGATGACCACTTACAATCCTTGGAGAGAGTGTTTAATAGGCTCAAGGAAGCAGAGCTTACTGCTCGTCCAACCAAGTGCATGATTGGTTACCAGACTCTGGAATTTCTAGGTCACACCATCACTCCAGGACACATTGTTCCAGAAGTGAAGAACCTGGAGAAAATCAGAAATGCACCAAGGCCAAAACCGAAGAAGGATGTGCGATCTTTTCTCTCGTTGTGTGGGTTCTATCACAAATTTATCCCACATTTCACTGAACTGGGAGCTCCGTTGACGGAAACCTTGAAAAAGGGATTCCCGGACCAAATCATTTGGACACCAGAATGTGAGAATGCCTATAGTCAGTTAAAGGAGGCCTTGGTCAGCAAACCTGTATTACAGCTCCCTGACCTTTCCAAACAATTTGTGTTGAGAACAGATGCGAGTGCGATTGGAATTGGAGCCGCTTTGTTACAGGAAGGAAAAGACGATGCTTCGGTTTTGAGACCTGTAGCATACGCAAGTAAGAAACTTCTACAGACGGAGAGGAATTATTCAACCGTCGAGAGAGAATGCTTGTCCCTCGTATGGGCAGTGCAAAAATTTCAGCCATATTTGTATGGAGTTAAGTTTCGGGTCCAGTCGGATCATCAGCCCCTGATGTTCCTGGCTACTTCTCAGAAGCTCAACGCCCGTTTGATGCGGTGGTCGTGGTTACTTCAACCATATAATTTCACAGTAGAGTACATTCCGGGGAAGGAGAATGTTGGAGCGGATTTCTTGTCAAGACACCCAGCTCCTGAAGAAGAGGAATGAATCATCTGGATTTAACTCATGGTGGAGAAGAGTGAGATGGACTACTCTCTTAAGAGGGGGCCTATGTCACGAGCTCGCCATGAGTTAACCAGATAATAATACCGACGTTTGCTTGGCGTATATTTTCTAGGCCACAACAGTCGTACTAACAGAGTAAACACAGCTGCACAGGTTACATCGTGTCAGCCCATAAACACATTTGGTGGTGAGTGAGAAGGAAGGGATACAATGCGTTGGCAGTTTATAAACATTTAGAATCACATAGCCTTGCCCGGCTCAGTACATGGAACAGCCCTGTCTGTCAGTTATAGTTCCGGACATCAGGCGAAATGGCTGCTGGGATTGTCACCGCTGAACAGAAGCTTGACAGTTTGTCAACAGTCAGAGACAAACCGGAATTGGCAGCGAGAGACAGGAAACAGTACATCTGTCAAGTCTTGTTTCCGGAACATCGAGAAGATTGACAGCGTGTTGGGAAAAACTCTTTGTTGGAACTGTACAGTAACTCTCTAGATTGTTTTGGATGTCACAACCAGTGATGACAAATCTAACATTAATGGAGCCAGGGAGGATGGATCCCTGACAGGAGATGATCTGCCACTGTGCCACCTGTGTGGGGGAATAAAGGAGAACGTCACGTGGCCAACTTTGGTAGTTTGCCATATAAACCCGAGTTGGGATCAACTAGGGGGGAGTTGACCAAGAACCGTGGATTATGATGGACGTGTTTGTGGGAGAGCTCTACAGTGTTAGATTAATTTAACATTAACTAGCATGTGCCGTTATGGCAAAGTGTAGTAGCCATCCCGGGAATGAGGCGGTTTTTACATAAGGTAGTCAATATAGTCTATTAGTTCTACTTAATATAGACTGTGGCCTTGTTAAACTATAGTGTGATGATTAGCACTGTTAGTGGAAACTAGTTAGAGTAGAATAGTGATATTAACTCTGCTAGTTAAGAATAGATTAGTGAAGTGTTGATAAGCTTTACTAGTTGAGAATTGAGTAATGAGGGATAATTGGGATCTTCCCGTAGGTGTCCCTGGTGGGCGGGGTTCCGCATTCTGTTTGCTGATTTTTCCTTTGTCATAGCCTGATTCGGTTCTAGGTGGGTAGCTAATCTGCTCTATGACTAAGTCTAGTTAGCTTAAGATCATTAAGCAAGGTGATAGGCTTACACTCAGCCGAAAGGATCAGTGACTAGTACTATCACCAGATGTGTTGTTTCTATCCTAGGTTCCCTACCAGATCCAAGGAAACTATACAAGTTTGGGAAAGAATTAAAAAACCCATTAGGAAGAACACCAGTTCAAGAGTCACTAGAGTTGCATACAGAACGTAACTTACGCTAGAAGGAAATTGATTCATCAAAGAGAGTGATGCATACTGGTGCACCACACAGCATTAGACAGTAGTAACGAACCGAGAACCGGCTAAGAGTACCTAGTGTTAGTACAGCAACAATTAACATTAGAAATTAGCACTTATGGACTGAATGGTTCGATGTGCAACGAGGATGATCTGTCGACTAACTAACTAACTAACTAACTGCATACACACTGCAAAAGACTTGTGCAGTTTGTTTAGGAACATTAGGAACGGACATTGTGTAGAGTGCAACCGGTCCCTGATTAACTCTTAATACCACCGGTGTCTATTTCGGATGTTCGTGAAATTGGATTACCAGAGGTCTACAGAGGCAAAGCATTATCCGGCAAGATGGTTCCGGCAACGGGTGAGACGTACTTGTTCTGACGTAACGTGCTGTGGTCTATCTTTGCTGTGATCAGCTGACTGAGTTGATGTCTGAGAGACAGAGTCTACACACTTTATAGAACACGTCACACATTTTCTTCGCATACACGTCTCATACACGTTACACTTTTATTTTAATAAATTAATCTTTATTAATTTCTAGAAGCAAGAGCTGTTGAGTATGTTGCGTTGGGGAAGTATGAGAAGGGGGCATAGTACGACAGTGTGAGAGTGATAGGAAAAGGTGTCCATAGGCTGATGGAGTGTGTTGGACGGAAGCGGGTGGATTCTCCAGAATATTGAGGGGGAAAAAAAATAATATTATAATGTGGGTGTCGGATCTCCTCACTCCAGGGACGACACTTTAAAGGAGGACACGACATACACTAGCACTCGTCCCAGCTATTTTCTTAATGATATCAGCATACAACAGTCTGGGCTTTTCACATATGATTGCCTGCAAAACAAAATCGCCATCTAACTGTTTTTGATTTATCCAAATTAATAATTACTGTTCGACATCTTCAATTACATGCGATTTCTGTTTCGTTAGCACATTCACGCCTTTCGCTATATTAGCCTCCTTTATTGCTGCCTTTTTCGCCACAATGGAACTTATTTCAGCACCTATTTCAGCAATCTTAATGTCGCTCTCGTATTTGTCAATTAGTTCCTTCTTCAACTCGATCGTGTCCCTGGCCTTCTTCTTCAAAGGGCTGTGACCCTGGAAACTTTCTTTGGTCTCACGATGGAGCTAAAAGGAAAGGGTTAACTTATTAGCAAGTGATGCTCGCACAACGAGAAACAATGTCAAACTGAGCAGAAGAACGCCTGTGCCCCTTTGTTTTCGCAAAATTAGCAGCGAGGTCACGTGGGCACGCCACAAAATCCGAGGCAACCGACAAAAGCTGAGACAATTTTCTTTTGCGGAAAGAATCTACGAAAACCGACATCGACGAAAACCGGAGTCAACGAAAACCGAGGTTCCACTGTATGTCGGTGTGAATCAAGATTGTGTGGCCAGAGATAATCCATTTTACATTTGTGATTATCGCAGGGATAACTAATGCTTCACATTTGAAAAGTATCAGCGACTTTATGTGTAAAGTATCTGAGCCAATGGCTCCTTCATGTGTATTTGGTATAAGTAAAAGATCCGTTGATACACCTACATGTGTGTTGGGTATAAGTAAAAGATCCGTTGATACACCTTCATGTGTGTTGGGTATAAGTAGAAGATCCGTTGATACACCTACATGTGTGTTGGGTATAAGTAAAAGATCCGTTGATACACCTACATGTGTGTTGGGTATAAGTAAAAGATCCGTTGATACACCTACATGTGTGTTGGGTATAAGTAGAAGATCCGTTGATACACCTACATGTGTGTTGGGTATAAGTAAAAGATCCGTTGATACACCTTCATGTGTGTTGGGTATAAGTAAAAGATCCGTTGATACACCTTCATGTGTGTTGGGTATAAGTAGAAGATCCGTTGATACACCTTCATGTGCGTTGGGTATATGGTGTTACTCCCACCCGCACTCGATGTGAGATATGGTCAATATCACACCGGCCATCTTTACTTCCGCGGACAACCCCTATGAACCATTTAAGGCTGAGTAGGCCTGGGAGCCTAGTTCATATAGAGTGTATTTTTAATGACTGTGCAGTGTTTGAAAATATTGGTGGTCCAAGTTTTGTATTCACCCTCTGTAAAGTTTGACAAATGCAAAATCAGTACTCAAGGCGCTCCTGTATGGGAAATTGCCAGTACTAAGGACACTACTTTCTGAACTTAGCAGTCAGCATAAGGTCACCATACAGTAGATACCATCCCACTGTGGAGTACCCGGAAACGACAGAGCTGATCAATTGGCTAAGGAAGGAGCCAAAGAAGAACAGCCTGATGTGCCCGTTACATACCACCAAAAGAAAAGAATGATCAAATCAGTCAGAAAGCCACCAAAACCTGCTCAAGATGACTCCATGATATGGACAGACCAGAACAAGTCATTATTGTGCGCCTCAGAACAGGACACAATAGATTACGCAACCACATATATACAAAATTCAAGATTGGTGACTCAGCCATGTGCACATGTGGATTGGCGTCGCAGACAGCAGAGCACATACTCCAAGACTGCCCAAAATATAACATATCTAGGCAAACCTTCTGGCCTAGAGAGACGACGGAGGAAGATAAACTCTATGGACCGCTGAATGAACTAAAAAAGACTGTTAGATTCATACAAGAGACAGCATTGCAGTTATAGACATATTTCAAGCGAACGATAGAAGAAGAAGAAAGTTCATGCAACACAATAGGTAAATACAAAACTTGGAACGGCAATATTTTCAAACACTGCACAGTCATTAAAAATACACCCTGTATTTAGAATATGAAATACAAATAGTTAGGTATATGTTGCTCCTGCGAAAAGATAAGAGATACTAAATGATGGCACAGTGTGCATACCTTACAATGGGCTCCATAAAGGTGAAACTAAATCACAGAGAGAAAATCCCCCAAAACAAGACATAATCAAAGAATAAATAATTATAAACTCATTCATTCATTCATTCATTCATTCAGTAGCATGTCCATTGCAGAACCTCCCTCCCATAACAGCCTTCCAGAAAACCTCTCGATCATAAGCAAGATGTCCCGCGTCTGATACACCCATCTGGAGATCATCCGCCACATCCTGCACCATCTTCTCTTTGGCCTTCCTCTTCCTCTCTTCCCAGGCATATACCCCTCCATTATTGTTCTCTCCAAACTTTCATGACGTTTCAAGTGACCAAAATATTTCAATTTTCTTTGCTTTATCGTCTTTAATAGCCAACCTTCTTCAATATTCAGCTCTTGAAGTATGGATGCAATTGTTCTTTTCTTTACCCAAGACATTCTTAGAACTCGTATATAACATTTATATTCAAAGGCGCTGTTCAGCTTGTTTAGTAAGTGTCCAGGTCTCACAGGCGTATGTTGCAATGGGAAAGATGCATGCTCTTAAAAATCTAATTTTTGTAGTTCTGTCTGTCTCATTCCATAATTTATTCAGTTGTTTTAATCGTTGAAGAGCAGTTGATAGTCGACGTTTAATTTCTTTCATTGTGTCACCGTTGTTGGTAATCAATGACCCAAGATATTCAAAACTGTCCACCACCTCCAATTTTTCATCATTAACATATATTTCTTTCTCCATAGTAGTTTTATCTGTATGCGTTGTCTTTGTTTTTGCTATATTAAGATATACGTTGTGATTTTCACTATTCAATTGGGTTGAGGCTTTTAAGTTTTCTATACCAGTCTGTGCCGGCTTCGTGTCTTAGAGGTTAGCGACTTTTCTTCGTAATCTCGTATACTCTCGTAGGTAACGTGATGACGGTGAGAATCAGCAGTGGTTCGAATCGAATTGGTAACTTACGGTGTATGTGACCCGGCCGCTCAGAAAGCAATGGCAAACTACTGAGCGTAATCTTGCCAAGAAATCAACTTACAGCTGAAAGATGCTTTTGTTGACAGCGATGTCCTGTAAAGGATATGCAAAAAAAAAAAAAAAAAAATACCAGTCTGTGTTGTGGATAGCAATACTGTATCATCAGCATACCGAAAATTATAAACTAGTAAAATAAAACTAAGTATTCTAGGATACAACAGACGACGTTTCGATTTTATTAATCTTCATCGGGGACGAGAGAAGACAAACAGAGCTAAAGAAAAAACAAACAGTTATAAAATAAATTGAAAACACAACCCCTCCGTTGTCAAGGAGGCACAACAGTTGGGTTCGGTTCGGTTTTGAAAGGCGCTCTTTGTCTACAAAAGTTGAGTCCAATTCATCTGCAAAAGTGCCATATAATGCACGTGTGGCTAAAGGTGTGCAAACAGTCAGAGATGAATATATAGAGGGAAGTCAGCTGAGTTATAAACAGTCAGATATATTTAGAAATTCAACCTCGTTGAGAATTCGAACGAGTGACCGCCGGGTCGACAGGACAACCCAAAAATGCGGCAACTAAGGTCGTATTCGTGGTTCACTCTCAAATAACTGTGTGGCTTATAAAGTTGCTAGCTGGAGATGTCTCCCGACACCACACAGTCTGATTAACGTTCCAAATAACTCTTTGTCTCTCCCTAGAAGAGCATGCCGTCTTGCAAGAGTTAATGTTTGTTCTCAAGTTGACGACCCCATCTGTCAGCATTGTATGTATCACGGATTCCAGTATCATTCTTCACAATGGTTTTAAGAATAATCAAATACCACCTGTGGTTTCTCGCGGTGCAAATTATCACATCTGAAATTATTACGAGATACGAACAGAGTACGTTATAGATAGTTGTTGGATTTGTTCGCACGGAAAAACAGCCGGTCTTTAAACAGGTTTTCATTTTTTTTTTTTCTTCCGCAGCGGGAGATAAACGATAATTAAGCCAGTCTGGTTATCGCCCTTTCATGCGGCAATCATCGAGGCCAGGAACAGATGCTTGGAGGTTGGCACGGCGTCGCAGCCCAGGCGCTGAGATGAGGCCGGAGAGAAGCGTTGAGAAGATGGACAGTGGAGGATTGATGGAGCTGTGTGTAACGTTCCCTGACGGGGTGTCAAGACGAGTTTACGTACCTCTTCTAATGCGTTCCGGCGCCGGCTTATTTCAATTAACGTGACAAGTCACAAGAAATTAGTTTTGCGTGAGTAGCAGGTTTCCGTTAGTACTCGTTTCGACGTAGCTAATTCACTGTCAGTTATTCTGTTTGGGGGAAGGTGGTTCTAGAGGTGAGAAGGCCGCCTCAAATTCAAGCAGACGTAGTAGAATTCACGGTGTGGACGATATGGCTCTTCGGTTTATGAGGTGCCGTCTCCACAATGAAGGTTGCCTGTAATGAATCTCCAACACTCACCGTCTTTCGCCCCGGTTGTACACTCTGTCAGACTGCTGTTCTCGATCTCTTAGTCCTATCTTCCCACTTGTATCACTGCCTACTTCTCGCTCGAGTGCCTTCAACTTTTCCTTCTAGTATGATGTTTAGAAAAGTTCTATATCGTTTACCAGTCAAATCATTCTCTCCATATACCAGTGCTCAGTCTGTTCCAGCGCTTTCTCCACCGGGCCCCACAGCGATTGCTCTAGAGCCGCGTGCAACTGAATCGGTCACGTTTGTATGGCATGTTGATTTGGGCATTTGTGTGCACTTAATTTCTACCTGGAAGGCAAGCAGGGACCTGCTGGGGACAAGTGAAATGTTAGGAGCCTCCCATTTGTTGACCTGAATGGAAGGAGGGGCAGATGACCAGTCTCTTCCTCCCGTGGCGAACGACGAGTGCAGGTAGTGAACCCTCAGTCGACCACGGAATGCCATTATCAGCGTAATTTCCCAAACATTACACCAATGAAGGAAATTTATCTTCAAAGAGTTACAAATTGGTCATGCAGGCCCGTTTTACATTCCACCCTTCCAATCGCTCATCTTTTGTACATAAGTTCTCTATTGTGCGTGTTACATTCATATAGTGGGGAAACAAAAAACATTTTCAAATGAATGTTGTGAACATGAACAATGAATATTACCATGTTATGAGACAGGCGAGTAGGCAGATACATACACGCACACACATACATAAACACATACATACATACTGGCATACATACGTACAACTCACAGTTATGCACCCACTCAATAACACACATCGTAATTGTAACTGACTCAGAAAGCATGCTGAGTAGGGTGAGGACAGGCAAGCTTCGTGCAGAGTGGCTTGCTTCACTTCGGAGGTCACGGGTGACAAGCATCGTCTGGATCTTTTCTCCGGGGCATGCTGGTGTGCTGGGGAATTAACAGGCAGACAGATTGGCGGGCTCTGCAAAACTTGGTGGAGTATTGATGCATGATAAGGCAGACGTGGTTGCGGCCTTGTGGGAGTACGTGTACACCTCGGAGGAGCAAATGGATCACCATGGTCTGGCAAGAATGCGACAGCGAGGAGTGACGAGGGGATCTGGCCGATGCTCGACGCTTAGAGGAAAGGCGAGACGCACATATAATCAGATTGCTAATGGTACTATTGGGGTTGGAACTCTTCGCTGGCTTCTGAGGATGGGGATGGAGCGCTTATGGGAATGCCCCGAACGCTGTGATGTCGGTTCCTAAATCAATCAATCAATCAATAACTCATAAATACACACTCCATCGCATACACATACACTCACTCACAATCACAAAGTCACGAACAACGCACACACTAGTAGGGAGTTAATTTGTCCTGAGACAGTTTCCTGGGTCTGTGATGTGATAGAACCATCACATTTGTGAAGGTCTGAATGCACGGAGAGATAGTCGCCAGTCTTTCGCTCACTTAGCGAGACGACGACGTAAGCATTGAACCCTCGTCCGACAGGGCTCATATCTATATCAGGGCATCTTTCTATCATTGTCGCTAACACGCCCGCTACTAATATGCACGCAATACATATATTCCAAGCATGCTAATAAGCTCTTTGAGCTGGGAATACAAGAGATGGGTGCTGAAATTCTACCGCCTTTGCTGGAAATAGCTGTGATTCTCGTTGCACTTATGTCAAAGTCTGAATCCTCGGCAGGCTTCACGCAGAGATCCTGGTGAATCCTCCCTTCGTTAGCCAGAGTAGCCTCTGTCCGAATTGTCCGTCGATTAGATGAGGAGAGGAGTAAGTAAAGGACCCTTGTATACGCCCTAGGGCTTATAGGATATATGGTGCTAGGCCCGCATATCTAGAGACCATTATGTGCTATGTGGGTAATGTGGTTAGTATCACACTGGTCGCGTTTACTTCCCATGAAATGTCCTGTGCCATTTTAAGTGGGAGTTGATCTCGGAGCTCAGGTCAATTTAAACAAATTGAAATCCGCTCCGATGCGGATCAAACTCATGCCCAACTGGCATGCAGGCGATCGTCTAGCTACTACATTAACGGGGTAGGCGAACGTCTGGACACTACACTACCGGGGTAGGCGAACGTCTGGACACTACACTACCGGGGTAGGCGAACGTCTGGACACTACACTACTGGGGTAGGCGAACGTCTGAACACTACACTACCGGGGTAGGCGAACCTCTGGACACTACACTACCGGGGTAGGCGAACGTCTGGACACTACACTACCGGGGTAGGCGAACGTCTGGACACTACACTACCGGGGTAGGTGAACGTCTGGACACTACATTACCGGAGTAGGCGATAGTCTGGACACTACACTACCAGGGTAGGAGAGCGTCTGGACACTACACTACCGGGGTAGGAGAGCGTCTGGACACTACACTACCGGGGTAGGAGAGCGTCTGGACACTACAATACCGGCGAACCTCTGGACACTACACTACCGGGGTAGGCGAACCTCTGAACACTACACTACCGGGGTAGGCGAACCTCTGGACACTACACTACCGGGGTAGGCGAGCGTCTGGACACTACATTACCGGAGTAGGCGATAGTCTGAACACTACACTACCGGGGTAGGTGAACGTCTGGACACTACATTACCGGAGTAGGCGATAGTCTGGACACTACACTACCGGGGTAGGAGAGCGTCTGGACACTACACTACCGGGGTAGGAGAGCGTCTGGACACTACACTACCGGGGTAGGAGAGCGTCTGGACACTACACTACCGGGGTAGGCGAACCTCTGGACACTACACTACCGGGGTAGGCGAACCTCTGGACACTACACTACCGGGGTAGGCGAACCTCTGAACACTACACTACCGGGGTAGGCGAACCTCTGGACACTACACTACCGGGGTAGGCGAGCGTCTGGACACTACATTACCGGAGTAGGCGATAGTCTGAACACTACACTACCGGGGTAGGCGAACCTCTGGACACTACACTACCAGGGTAGGCGAACCTCTGGACACTACACTACCGGGGTAAGAGAACCTCTGGACACTACACTACTGGGGTAGGCGAACCTCTGGACACTACACTACCAGGGTAGGTGAACGTCTGGACACTACACTATCGGGGTAGGCGAACCTCTGGACACTACACTACCGGGGTAGGCGAACCTCTGGACACTACACTACCGGGGTAGGCGAACCTCTGGACACTACACTACCGGGGTAGGCGAACCTCTGGACACTACACTACCGGGTTAGGCGAACCTCTGGACACTAGACTACCGGGGTAGATGAATGTCTGGATACTACACTACCGGTGTAGGTGAACGTCTGGACACTACACTACCGGGGTAGATGAATGTCTGGATACTACACTACCGAGGTAGGCGAACCTCTGGACACTACACTACCGGGGTAGGTGAACCTCTGGACACTACACTACCGGGGTAGGTGAACCTCTGGACACTACACTACCGGGGTAGGCGAACGTCTGGACACTACACTACCGGGGTAGGTGAACCTCTGGACACTATACTACCGGGGTAGGCGAACCTCTGGACACTACACCAGGGTAGGAGAACCTCTGGACACTACACTACCGGGGTAGGTGAACGTCTGGACACTACACTACCGGGGTAGGCGAACCTCTGGACACTACACCAGGGTAGGAGAACCTCTGGACACTACACTACCGGGGTAGGTGAACGTCTGGACACTACAATACCTGGGTAGGAGAGCGCCTGACCACTACGCTTCTGCGGCTTCCGAAATGACGTGTAGGTCAGAATACTCTTCAACCATGCTGAGCAAGCCGCTGTCTCACCGAGAGGGTGGGAATTGAAGAACGAATGAACAAACGAAAAAACTTTATTTCCTAAGGGTTATGAATTGGGCACGCAGGCACGTCTCACATTCTGCCCTTCTATCACTCTGGTGCATTATTTCATTCATACATCATTTGAGGCTAACCGAGAACAACAACAATAAGAGATAATATAACAACGACACAAGAGAGGGAGAAAGAGAGAGTAAAAGGCCACTCCCAAGACGTGCGCCTGAAGTAGTGGAATATGTCGGTCGACGGCTGCAAATATCGCAGTTTCTCTGTTAACGGACACAACGGAACCAGCGTGTATCCATGATAAACAAAGCAGAAGAAGAAATGTTGTTTGGAAATGGGTGAAATAAGTTCAGCAAAATATTATGACAATTTTGGAGGAGATGTGATAGGCAGTCGTACACGGGGAAACATAAAGATAAATAAGTGTATCCATATGTTTGGAGTGGCTACAGCTGTGGAAAGATAAATGTAATCTTTAAATTAGTAATAAAACCGTGGCAAGTTAACGAGCGATTACACAACACCAAAAAATAAGAAAAAAAGAAAGAAAACTGTTTGGAAAGCCCCTGAGGCCTAGACGAGCTCTCGATGAGTACATTATTAGGTGTTTGCGATATATATGAGAGCAGAATTAGCAGACAGGTATGTGTTTATGTGGAAAGGGCTACAATTGGGACACCTGCATCTACTTCGATATTGTCGGGACAAACAGCATACACGTGTGATTGTAACGGGCTCACGGAGCGTGCTGAGAAGGGTTGAAGACAGATATGCTTCGTGACAGTAACATGCTTCAATTGTAAAATATCATAGATGGGAAACATCCGTTGGATCTTTTCCCCAGGGCATACTGGTGTGTTGGGAAACGAGCAGACGGACAAATTGATTGGATCTGCACGTTAAGGCAGACTTGTTCAGGGCCCTAAGAGATCATGTGTGTAGTGTGGCAGAACAGCTACACCTTCGTTGCCTGTAGAGATTGTTGCGGCGGGTAGTGACAAGGGTATTTGGCCGACATTCAGTATTTCAGAACAGGTTAGACGGACTGCAGTTGGTGCGATTAGTGCTGGGACTCTTCGTTGGTTGTTGAAGATGGGACTTGAATGGCCCAAGTGCTATGGTGTCGGTTATTGACCGAACTCATTTCAGCTCGGACTCATTGATAGAGCAGAAGGGACATAGTATCTTTTTTAAACACACCTGAGAGAGAAAGTGTATAGTGACAAGAGAAACCTGGGTAGAGAAATGTATAGTAACGAGAGAAACGTGAGGGAAGACATGTATACTGACTAGAAAAACCTCAGTGGAGAAATGTAGAGTGATGAGAGACACCTGCGTGGAGAAATGTATGGTGAAGAGAGAAACCTGAGTGGATAAATGTATGGTGAAGAGAGAAACCTGAGTGGATAAATGTATAGTGACGAGAGAAGCCTGACAGGAAAAATATATAGTGACGAGAAAAATCTGAGTGGAGAAATGTACGGTAAAGAGAGAAACCCGAGTGGAGAAATGTACAGTGATGAGAAACACCTGACTGGAGAAGTACATAATGACGAGAGAAACCTGAGTGGAGTAATGTATAATGACGAGAAAAAAAAAACTGAGTGCAGAAATATATAGTTGCGAGAGAAACCTGTGTGGACAATTGTATAATGAGAGAAACCTGAGTGGAGAAATGTATGGTGAAGAGAGAGACATGTGTGGACAATTGTATAATGATGAGAGAAACATGAGTGGAGAAATGTATAGTGACGAGAGAAACTTGAGAGAAGCAGTTAATTTTGTAAGAAATATGGATGTGATCTTTAGAGTGCGAACAAAGATAGGTGTGGAAGAAGAGGAAAAAGAAGAAGAGAAAAAAAAAGTAGCATACGAGGTGGAAGAAGAAGTCTACAAAGACAAAGAAATGAAGAAGAAAAAGAAGAAGAAGAAGAAGAAGAAGAAGAAGAAGAAGAAGAAGAAGAAGAAGAAGAAGAAGAAGAAGAAGAAGAAGAAGAAGAAGAAGAAGAAGAAGAAGAAGAAGAAGAAGAAGAAGAAGACGACGAGGAGTAGGTGGAGGAGGAGGAGAAGGAGGAGGAGGAGAAGAAGAAGAAGAAGAAGAAGAAGAAGAAGAAGAAGTAGTGAACCCTCAGTCGACCACGGAATGCCATTATCAGCGTAATTTCCCAAACATTACACCAATGAAGGAAATTTATCTTCAAAGAGTTACAAATTGGTCATGCAGGCCCGTTTTACATTCCACCCTTCCAATCGCTCATCTTTTGTACATAAGTTCTCTATTGTGCGTGTTACATTCATATAGTGGGGAAACAAAAAACATTTTCAAATGAATGTTGTGAACATGAACAATGAATATTACCATGTTATGAGACAGGCGAGTAGGCAGATACATACACGCACACACATACATAAACACATACATACATACTGGCATACATACGTACAACTCACAGTTATGCACCCACTCAATAACACACATCGTAATTGTAACTGACTCAGAAAGCATGCTGAGTAGGGTGAGGACAGGCAAGCTTCGTGCAGAGTGGCTTGCTTCACTTCGGAGGTCACGGGTGACAAGCATCGTCTGGATCTTTTCTCCGGGGCATGCTGGTGTGCTGGGGAATTAACAGGCAGACAGATTGGCGGGCTCTGCAAAACTTGGTGGAGTATTGATGCATGATAAGGCAGACGTGGTTGCGGCCTTGTGGGAGTACGTGTACACCTCGGAGGAGCAAATGGATCACCATGGTCTGGCAAGAATGCGACAGCGAGGAGTGACGAGGGGATCTGGCCGATGCTCGACGCTTAGAGGAAAGGCGAGACGCACATATAATCAGATTGCTAATGGTACTATTGGGGTTGGAACTCTTCGCTGGCTTCTGAGGATGGGGATGGAGCGCTTATGGGAATGCCCCGAACGCTGTGATGTCGGTTCCTAAATCAATCAATCAATCAATAACTCATAAATACACACTCCATCGCATACACATACACTCACTCACAATCACAAAGTCACGAACAACGCACACACTAGTAGGGAGTTAATTTGTCCTGAGACAGTTTCCTGGGTCTGTGATGTGATAGAACCATCACATTTGTGAAGGTCTGAATGCACGGAGAGATAGTCGCCAGTCTTTCGCTCACTTAGCGAGACGACGACGTAAGCATTGAACCCTCGTCCGACAGGGCTCATATCTATATCAGGGCATCTTTCTATCATTGTCGCTAACACGCCCGCTACTAATATGCACGCAATACATATATTCCAAGCATGCTAATAAGCTCTTTGAGCTGGGAATACAAGAGATGGGTGCTGAAATTCTACCGCCTTTGCTGGAAATAGCTGTGATTCTCGTTGCACTTATGTCAAAGTCTGAATCCTCGGCAGGCTTCACGCAGAGATCCTGGTGAATCCTCCCTTCGTTAGCCAGAGTAGCCTCTGTCCGAATTGTCCGTCGATTAGATGAGGAGAGGAGTAAGTAAAGGACCCTTGTATACGCCCTAGGGCTTATAGGATATATGGTGCTAGGCCCGCATATCTAGAGACCATTATGTGCTATGTGGGTAATGTGGTTAGTATCACACTGGTCGCGTTTACTTCCCATGAAATGTCCTGTGCCATTTTAAGTGGGAGTTGATCTCGGAGCTCAGGTCAATTTAAACAAATTGAAATCCGCTCCGATGCGGATCAAACTCATGCCCAACTGGCATGCAGGCGATCGTCTAGCTACTACATTAACGGGGTAGGCGAACGTCTGGACACTACACTACCGGGGTAGGCGAACGTCTGGACACTACACTACCGGGGTAGGCGAACGTCTGGACACTACACTACTGGGGTAGGCGAACGTCTGAACACTACACTACCGGGGTAGGCGAACCTCTGGACACTACACTACCGGGGTAGGCGAACGTCTGGACACTACACTACCGGGGTAGGCGAACGTCTGGACACTACACTACCGGGGTAGGTGAACGTCTGGACACTACATTACCGGAGTAGGCGATAGTCTGGACACTACACTACCAGGGTAGGAGAGCGTCTGGACACTACACTACCGGGGTAGGAGAGCGTCTGGACACTACACTACCGGGGTAGGAGAGCGTCTGGACACTACAATACCGGCGAACCTCTGGACACTACACTACCGGGGTAGGCGAACCTCTGAACACTACACTACCGGGGTAGGCGAACCTCTGGACACTACACTACCGGGGTAGGCGAGCGTCTGGACACTACATTACCGGAGTAGGCGATAGTCTGAACACTACACTACCGGGGTAGGTGAACGTCTGGACACTACATTACCGGAGTAGGCGATAGTCTGGACACTACACTACCGGGGTAGGAGAGCGTCTGGACACTACACTACCGGGGTAGGAGAGCGTCTGGACACTACACTACCGGGGTAGGAGAGCGTCTGGACACTACACTACCGGGGTAGGCGAACCTCTGGACACTACACTACCGGGGTAGGCGAACCTCTGGACACTACACTACCGGGGTAGGCGAACCTCTGAACACTACACTACCGGGGTAGGCGAACCTCTGGACACTACACTACCGGGGTAGGCGAGCGTCTGGACACTACATTACCGGAGTAGGCGATAGTCTGAACACTACACTACCGGGGTAGGCGAACCTCTGGACACTACACTACCAGGGTAGGCGAACCTCTGGACACTACACTACCGGGGTAAGAGAACCTCTGGACACTACACTACTGGGGTAGGCGAACCTCTGGACACTACACTACCAGGGTAGGTGAACGTCTGGACACTACACTATCGGGGTAGGCGAACCTCTGGACACTACACTACCGGGGTAGGCGAACCTCTGGACACTACACTACCGGGGTAGGCGAACCTCTGGACACTACACTACCGGGGTAGGCGAACCTCTGGACACTACACTACCGGGTTAGGCGAACCTCTGGACACTAGACTACCGGGGTAGATGAATGTCTGGATACTACACTACCGGTGTAGGTGAACGTCTGGACACTACACTACCGGGGTAGATGAATGTCTGGATACTACACTACCGAGGTAGGCGAACCTCTGGACACTACACTACCGGGGTAGGTGAACCTCTGGACACTACACTACCGGGGTAGGTGAACCTCTGGACACTACACTACCGGGGTAGGCGAACGTCTGGACACTACACTACCGGGGTAGGTGAACCTCTGGACACTATACTACCGGGGTAGGCGAACCTCTGGACACTACACCAGGGTAGGAGAACCTCTGGACACTACACTACCGGGGTAGGTGAACGTCTGGACACTACACTACCGGGGTAGGCGAACCTCTGGACACTACACCAGGGTAGGAGAACCTCTGGACACTACACTACCGGGGTAGGTGAACGTCTGGACACTACAATACCTGGGTAGGAGAGCGCCTGACCACTACGCTTCTGCGGCTTCCGAAATGACGTGTAGGTCAGAATACTCTTCAACCATGCTGAGCAAGCCGCTGTCTCACCGAGAGGGTGGGAATTGAAGAACGAATGAACAAACGAAAAAACTTTATTTCCTAAGGGTTATGAATTGGGCACGCAGGCACGTCTCACATTCTGCCCTTCTATCACTCTGGTGCATTATTTCATTCATACATCATTTGAGGCTAACCGAGAACAACAACAATAAGAGATAATATAACAACGACACAAGAGAGGGAGAAAGAGAGAGTAAAAGGCCACTCCCAAGACGTGCGCCTGAAGTAGTGGAATATGTCGGTCGACGGCTGCAAATATCGCAGTTTCTCTGTTAACGGACACAACGGAACCAGCGTGTATCCATGATAAACAAAGCAGAAGAAGAAATGTTGTTTGGAAATGGGTGAAATAAGTTCAGCAAAATATTATGACAATTTTGGAGGAGATGTGATAGGCAGTCGTACACGGGGAAACATAAAGATAAATAAGTGTATCCATATGTTTGGAGTGGCTACAGCTGTGGAAAGATAAATGTAATCTTTAAATTAGTAATAAAACCGTGGCAAGTTAAC
Source organism: Cepaea hortensis (assembly GCA_963921405.1). Lineage (NCBI taxonomy): Eukaryota > Metazoa > Mollusca > Gastropoda > Stylommatophora > Helicidae > Cepaea > Cepaea hortensis. The sequence goes on along the minus strand of OY992880.1, from coordinate 123,287,597 downwards.
GAGCGATTACACAACACCAAAAAATAAGAAAAAAAGAAAGAAAACTGTTTGGAAAGCCCCTGAGGCCTAGACGAGCTCTCGATGAGTACATTATTAGGTGTTTGCGATATATATGAGAGCAGAATTAGCAGACAGGTATGTGTTTATGTGGAAAGGGCTACAATTGGGACACCTGCATCTACTTCGATATTGTCGGGACAAACAGCATACACGTGTGATTGTAACGGGCTCACGGAGCGTGCTGAGAAGGGTTGAAGACAGATATGCTTCGTGACAGTAACATGCTTCAATTGTAAAATATCATAGATGGGAAACATCCGTTGGATCTTTTCCCCAGGGCATACTGGTGTGTTGGGAAACGAGCAGACGGACAAATTGATTGGATCTGCACGTTAAGGCAGACTTGTTCAGGGCCCTAAGAGATCATGTGTGTAGTGTGGCAGAACAGCTACACCTTCGTTGCCTGTAGAGATTGTTGCGGCGGGTAGTGACAAGGGTATTTGGCCGACATTCAGTATTTCAGAACAGGTTAGACGGACTGCAGTTGGTGCGATTAGTGCTGGGACTCTTCGTTGGTTGTTGAAGATGGGACTTGAATGGCCCAAGTGCTGTGGTGTCGGTTATTGACTGAACTCATTTCAGCTCGGACTCATTGATAGAGCAGAAGGGACATAGTATCTTTTTTAAACACACCTGAGAGAGAAAGTGTATAGTGACAAGAGAAACCTGGGTAGAGAAATGTATAGTAACGAGAGAAACGTGAGGGAAGACATGTATACTGACTAGAAAAACCTCAGTGGAGAAATGTAGAGTGATGAGAGACACCTGCGTGGAGAAATGTATGGTGAAGAGAGAAACCTGAGTGGATAAATGTATGGTGAAGAGAGAAACCTGAGTGGATAAATGTATAGTGACGAGAGAAGCCTGACAGGAAAAATATATAGTGACGAGAAAAATCTGAGTGGAGAAATGTACGGTAAAGAGAGAAACCCGAGTGGAGAAATGTACAGTGATGAGAAACACCTGACTGGAGAAGTACATAATGACGAGAGAAACCTGAGTGGAGTAATGTATAATGACGAGAAAAAAAAAACTGAGTGCAGAAATATATAGTTGCGAGAGAAACCTGTGTGGACAATTGTATAATGAGAGAAACCTGAGTGGAGAAATGTATGGTGAAGAGAGAGACATGTGTGGACAATTGTATAATGATGAGAGAAACATGAGTGGAGAAATGTATAGTGACGAGAGAAACTTGAGAGAAGCAGTTAATTTTGTAAGAAATATGGATGTGATCTTTAGAGTGCGAACAAAGATAGGTGTGGAAGAAGAGGAAAAAGAAGAAGAGAAAAAAAAAGTAGCATACGAGGTGGAAGAAGAAGTCTACAAAGACAAAGAAATGAAGAAGAAAAAGAAGAAGAAGAAGAAGAAGAAGAAGAAGAAGAAGAAGAAGAAGAAGAAGAAGAAGAAGAAGAAGAAGAAGAAGAAGAAGAAGAAGAAGAAGAAGAAGAAGAAGAAGAAGAAGAAGAAGAAGAAGACGACGAGGAGTAGGTGGAGGAGGAGGAGAAGGAGGAGGAGGAGAAGAAGAAGAAGAAGAAGAAGAAGAAGAAGAAGAAGAAGAAGAAGAAGAAGAAGAAGAAGAAGAAGAAGAAGAAGAAGAAGAAGAAGAAGAAGAAGAAGAAGAAGAAGAAGAGAAGGAGGGAGAGGAGGAGAAGGAGGAGGAGGATGCGGAGAAGGAGGAGGAGGAAGAAGAAGAAGAAGAAGAAAAAGAAGAAGAAGAAGAAGAAGAAGAAGAAGAAGAAGAAGAAGAAGAAGAAGAAGAAGAAGAAGAAGAAGAAGAAGAAGAAGAAGAAGAAGAAGAAGAAGAAGAAGAAGAAGAAGAAGAAGAAGAAGAAGAAGAAGAAGAAGAAGAATGTCGTGTCCTCCTTTAAAGTGTCGTCCCTGGAGTGAGGAGATCCGACACCCACATTATAATATTATTTTTTTTCCCCCTCAATATTCTGGAGAATCCACCCGCTTCCGTCCAACACACTCCATCAGCCTATGGACACCTTTTCCTATCACTCTCACACTGTCGTACTATGCCCCCTTCTCATACTTCCCCAACGCAACATACTCAACAACTCTTGCTTCTAGAAATTAATAAAGATTAATTTATTAAAATAAAAGTGTAACGTGTATGAGACGTGTATGCGAAGAAAATGTGTGACGTGTTCTATAAAGTGTGTAGACTCTGTCTCTCAGACATCAACTCAGTCAGCTGATCACAGCAAAGATAGACCACAGCACGTTACGTCAGAACAAGTACGTCTCACCCGTTGCCGGAACCATCTTGCCGGATAATGCTTTGCCTCTGTAGACCTCTGGTAATCCAATTTCATGAACATCCGAAATAGACACCGGTGGTATTAAGAGTTAATCAGGGACCGGTTGCACTCTACACAATGTCCGTTCCTAATGTTCCTAAACAAACTGCACAAGTCTTTTGCAGTGTGTACGCAGTTAGTTAGTTAGTTAGTTAGTCGACAGATCATCCTCGTTGCACATCGAACCATTCAGTCCATAAGTGCTAATTACTAATGTTAATTGTTACTGTACTAACACTAGGTACTCTTAGCCGGTTCTCGGTTCGTTACTACTGTCTAATGCTGTGTGGTGCATCAATATGCATCACTCTCTTTGATGAATCAATTTCCTTCTAGCGTAAGTTATGTTTCTGTATGCAACTTTATTGACTTTTGAACTGGTGTTCTTCAGAATGGGTTTTTTAATTCTTTCCCAAAACTTGTAGAGTTTCCTTGGATCTGGTAGGGAACCTAGGATAGAAACAACACATCTGGTGATAGTACTAGTCACTGATCCCTTCGGCTGAGTGTAAGCCTATCACCTTGCTTAATGATCTTTAGCTAACTAGACTTAGTCACAGAGCAGATTAGCTACCCACCTAGAGTCGAATCAGGCTATGACAAAGAAAAAATATCAGCAAACAGAATGCGGAACCCCGCCCACCAGGGACACCTACGGGAAGATCCCAATTATCCTTCATTACTCAATTCTCAACTAGTAAAGCTTATCAACACTTCACTAATCTATTCTTAACTAGCAGAGCTAATATCACTATTCTACTCTAACTAGTTTCCACTAACAGTGCTAATCATCACACTATAGTTTAACAAGGCCACAGTCTATAGTAATTATAACGAATATATTATAATAAGTTATACCTTAAATGGCACTACTGCAGTCCTATAAATCATATCTACATCTGCCATATAGGCACGCGTAAAATTAAGTCACTAATTAACACACGGTAGATATTATTTCCACTGGCACTGCAGTGCCCTGCACTCTGTCTAGAGCATTATTCAAGTCCACCCTAGTTGATCTCAACTCGAGTTTATATGGCAAACTACCAAAGTTGTCCACGTGACGTTATCCTTTACTCCCCCACACAGGTGGCACAGTGGCAAATCATCCCCTGTCAAGAACTATTTTCCTGGCTTAAATCCTGTCAAAGTTGTCAGTAATTGCCTAGATTCTCAAAACAAGCCAGCTAGTTTCTGTAAACTCCCAACAAAGAGTTTCGATACCAAGCTGCCAATCATCTTGATGTTCCGGAAACCAAGAATTGACAGATGCACTGTTTTCCGTACTAGGTACTTCCGTTTTACATCTGCCCTGTGATCTCACGGCTTCCATCTGCATTCAAATGTTGACAAACTTGTCACTCTTCTGTTCCGTGGTGACAATCCCAGCAGCCATTTCCGTCTGATGTCCGGCAGTATAGATGACAAACGGAACCATTCCATATCCTTCTCCCTCACCACCAAATGTGTTTATGGGCTGACACGATGTAACCTGTACAACTGTGTTTACTCTGTTAGTACAAATAGATGTCGCTGGTCGATCGTCCGCTTAATCCGAAAATCCTCTGTAATAATCAACCGGATAAACACACGGTTTCATTTTGTGACATAGGCCCCCTCCTAAGAGAGTAGTCCATCTCACTCTTCTCCACCGTGAGTTTAGTCCAGATGATTCATTCTTCTTCTTCAGGAGCTGGGTGTCTTGACAAGAAATCCGCTCCAACATTTTCCTTCCCAGGAATGTACTCTACTGTGAAATTATACGGTTGAAGTAACAACGACCACCGCATCAAACGTGCGTTGAGCTTCTGAGAAGTAGCCAGGAACATCAGGGGCTGATGATCCGACTGGACCCGAAACTTAACTCCATACAAATATGGCTGAAATTTTTGCACTGCCCATACGAGGGACAAGCATTCTCTCTCGACGGTTGAATAATTCCTCTCCGCCTGTAGAAGTTTCTTACTTGCGTATGCCACAGGTTTCAAAACCGAAGCATCGTCTTTTCCTTCCTGTAACAAAGCGGCTCCAATTCCAATCGCACTTGCATCCGTTCTCAACACAAATGGTTTGGAAAGGTCAGGGAGCTGTAATACAGGTTTGCTGACCAAGGCCTCCTTTAACTGACTATAGGCATTCTCACATTCTGGTGTCCAATTGATTTGGTCCGGGAATCCCCTTTTCAAGGTTTCCGTCAACGGAGCTCCCAGTTCAGTGAAATGTGGGATAAATTTGTGGTAGAACCCACACAACGAGAGAAAAGATCGCACATCCTTCTTCGTTTTTGGCCTTGGTGCATTTCTGATTTTCTCCAGGTTCTTCTCTTCTGGAACAATGTGTCCTGGAGTGATGGTGTGACCTAGAAATTCCAGAGTCTGGTAACCAATCATGCACTTGGTTGGACGAGCAGTAAGCCCTGCTTCCTTGAGTCTATTAAACACTCTCTCCAAGGATTGTAAGTGGTCATCCAAGCTGTCACTGGAAATCAGAATATCATCCATGAATGAGATGATGGACGGATCCTGTAACGGATCTAGTAAAGTCCTCATCATGCGTGTAAACACACTAGGTGCATTGCTGAGTCCAAAGGGCATGACCTTGAATTCGTAGTGTCCCCTGGGTGTACTGAAAGCTAACAGTGGTCGAATCTCCGGTTTGACTGGTATCTGATAGTACCCCCGACTCAGATCCACCTTTGAAAAGTACCGAGCCTTATGGAGCCTAGCGAATAGCTGAGTTGGATTCGGCAAAGGTTCCACCTGAAATTGTGTGTGACTGTTCAGCAGTCGGTAGTCTATACACAACCTGTGTTCTCCACTTGGTTTGCGTAACAAAACTACCCCCGCATTGTATGGGGATGTGGATGGTGCAATCACGTCATCCTCCAGCAGTTTTTTTATTTCCTCCTCCAGGGCCTTTTCTTTAGAGAATGGCACTGGGTAAACCTTCTGGCGAACAGGCTCCTGTGTGGTCAAAGTCATCTCGAACTCCACCAACCTCGTTCGTCCTGGTTTATCCGTCAGTATCTCCTTATGAGACTTGAGAACCTGGGTTATCCTTTCCCTCTCCCGGGAGGTCAGATCAGGGTTCACTTGCACATCCCTATAGGTTTCCTGGTGTACTAAGGGATATTCCCTGCCCTCGCTGGTTCCCACTTCTGTCTCCACTGCAACTGCCATTGCCATGAGGTGCGCTGCCTTGTCTCCGGGTCTCTCTTCATATTTCCGCAAGAGATTGATATGGAAAATCTTCGACTTTCCCCGGATCCGGATCTGATAGTTGGTTCTGGATATCACCCTTTCCACGGGAAATGGTCCTTGCCAACCTATCTCCAGTTTGTTGTTTCCCGTTGGGAGTAGCAACAAGACTTTATCTCCTACCTCTAGAGATCTTTCTTTAGACCTACGGTTGTAGTAAGCCGCATGTCTTTTCCTGGCCTTTTTCAAGTTTTGATTTGCCAGAGTCCATCCCTTATGGAGTTTTTCTTTCAGTTCCTCCACGTATTGATAGGATGAGATCACTTCTTCTGACGTCCCCTCTTCAGTCCAACTCCTCAACATGGCTTCCAACGGTCCTTTGATTGGACGACCAAACAGCAACGTAGCGGGTGGTAGTCCTGTTGAGCCATGAGGAACTTCCCGATAGGCAAAGAGTGCTGCTGGGATATATTCATCCCACCTATCAGGTTTTTCCTGCGCTAATTTCCTGAGCATTGTCATCAACGTGCCGTTGAAACGCTCTACTTGTCCATTGGCTTTAGGGTGGTAAGGGCTGGTATGTATGTGGTTAGAGTGAAACACCCTAAATACCTCCTCCATGAGTTTTCCACAAAACTGAGATCCATTATCCGTCAGAATTTGATCCGGAAAGCCTAATCTGGTAAAGGCCTCCATCAGTGCGTCCGCCACTCTTTTCGAGTCAATCGTGGTCAACGGTATCGCCTCACCCCACATTGTACAGCAATCCACCATTGTGAGTATATACATGTTCCTCTTCCTAGTCCTGGGAAGTGGACCCACGATATCGATGGCTACCCTCTCGAAAGGAGAGTTCATGCTGGGCATCTCACCCAACATCACCGGTGCTGTCCAGTGTTTCGGTGCCACCCTCTGGCACTCAGGGCAGGACTTCACATACCGACGCACATCATCTGTCATTCCCGGCCAATAGTAGTGGCAGGAAATCCGCTGCATGGTGGCGGCAATACCCATGTGTCCACTAAAGGAGATGGTATGCCCCATATGAAGAATCTGGGACCGATGAGCTTTCGGGACGACCAACTGACCGTATAGGTTGTCTCCCCTTCCTGCTCTCCTGTAGAGTATCCTATTCTTCATGTAGTACTGCCCCCGTCCTGGTGGATCAGCACTTTTCTGCAGCTTTTTGTAGCAAGGACGTAAAGTATCATCCTCACTCTGGGCAGTTCGTAGCTCCCCCGGCATTGGGTTAGTCACAATTGCGTCTGCCTCTTCCGTTTTCGTCTGAGAGCGAGTCTGCATTGCTCCCATATGAATTGGCGCCCTGGGCATTCCCAGAAAGACATACCGGCAACCTAGGATGACTGGAAAAATGGGATCGGTCAATACAGCGGCCTTGATGGTGCCGGTGACGTACCTTGACCGAATCTCCACATTAGCAATGGGCAACTTCATGGTTACAGCACTCTTCTGTGCAGGCTGTATGTCCAATGTTTCACCTGTGAATTGTTCTGGATGTACCAGATCCGCAGAAATCACGGCCTCCCCGTCCAGTCCTGTGTCGTATAAACACTCCACTTGACGACCGTTAACCTCTACCAATTCCACTACAGGTGGTTTTTCCTGGTCTGGAGTCTCTTCCTCGGCCTCGACCTGTTCGGTGGGCTCCACCTTAGGTTTCCCGGGGCACACGACGAATTGAGTGTCTCCTGACTCTTCTCTGCAGTCAATAGCATTGTGCGTGTTTGACTGACATTGGTTGCACCATTTCCCTGTCCTAGATTTTCTATTGTCGGACTTGAATGAGCTCTCCTGGTGGCGAGCTTCCTTGTTGACCTTGGCCTTTTCCGTGACAACCTCCTTGGAAGTCACTTGACATGCTGCAAAGTGAGGGTTCTTAGCCTTCGATTTGCAGTCCCTCGTATTGTGAGAGGGTGACTTACAAATTGAACACCACTTCTCCGACCATGGTCGTTTTGGTGTAGAGCTTGAAGTGCTCTTGCTTCCCTCCTTCTTCTTCTCTGAACTATCCTCTGATTTTTGCACATAAGGTTCCCACTTTTTTGTTCCTGTGTTTTTGGCTTTCTTCTTGTCATGTTTCTCTTGACTTTTGGAGTTGGTGGAAAGGTTCTCCCCTGCCTCCCCATGTACCTCGACGAACCGTTCTGCTAATTTATTCACGAGGTCAATACGTTCCGCTCCTTGTTCTCCCAGGAACGTCCTGAGAGGTTTAGACATTTGCTTCTTCAGCTGGTCGACCACCATGAGCTCTTCCAGACTCTCATAGTCATGTGCGAACCCAGCCAAATCCATCCACTTATGGAGATAAGATTTAAGACGCAAACTGTAGGCGGCAAACAACTCTCCCGGTTCTCGTTTCGCTGCTCGAAATTTTTTCCGGTAGGTATGTGACGTAACCTCGAATCGTTTCAGCAGAGCCGTCTTTAACTCATCATAATTGTTCTCATGTCCTGGTGGCAGGCGAGTATAAACCTCGTATCCCGTCCCGCGTAATCCCTGGGATAGCTTAAGATTCCATTTGTTACGCTCCAAACCCATAGCAACTGACATAGCCTCGAAGCGTTGAAGGTATTGATCAATCTTCTCTTTGTCCTCCTCGTAGACCGCTAAAGGAAACTTCATAGCATGGTACCCATGTCCACCTACTGGTGTTGATCCTGGGATGGAGGAACCTCCAACTGCTCCCTCAGTTTCTCCATTAGATTGACTCTTGAGCTCGAGTTCCCGCATCCGGTACTCGTGCTCCCTTTTCTGTGCTTCTTGTTCAGCTTCTAATTTCCTAGCTGCTTGTTCAGCTTCAAATTTCCTAGCTGCTTGCTCAGCTTCCAATTTCCTAGCTGCTTGCTCAGCTTCCAATTCCATCCTTCTCAATTCCAGCTCGGCCTTTCGATCTTCCCTTTCCGCTTGACGATACTCTCTCTCCACTTCCTGTATGTAATCCGTTAGAGAAGACCCAGCCAATCCCATTTCTTCCCCCCTTGCCTTTAATTCTAACGTGCTAAGTTTAGGGGTGGCCATTATACAGAGAGGTAAGCTAGCAGGTCTAGTACAATATAACTGCAAATTACTATACCGATATATGAACAAGTACTATAAATCTAGATATTACCACACACAGTACATTCACTCAGTGACAAGAGTAGAATCAGGACCACAGACCTATGCAGACGTGTGAAGTGTGAACAGGTAAGATATTAGTCCTAACCCCTATCCACATTCACTCTAGCTGGATTCTCCAAACTGATATCTCCCTCTTATAACTAAGGATCCCGTGTCAAAAGACCCCGTTGTCAGAAGATCCCACTGTCAAAGGTTCCTGCTTGCAGGAGATCTCGCTGTCCAAGGATTCCGTTTCCGAGAGATCTCGCTGTCCAAAGATCCCGTTTACGAGAGATCCCACTGTCCAAATATCACGTTTACGAGCCCCCAATAATGTCGTGTCCTCCTTTAAAGTGTCGTCCCTGGAGTGAGGAGATCCGACACCCACATTATAATATTATTTTTTTCCCCCCTCAATATTCTGGAGAATCCACCCGCTTCCGTCCAACACACTCCATCAGCCTATGGACACCTTTTCCTATCACTCTCACACTGTCGTACTATGCCCCCTTCTCATACTTCCCCAACGCAACATACTCAACAACTCTTGCTTCTATAAATTAATAAAGATTAATTTATTAAAATAAAAGTGTAACGTGTATGAGACGTGTATGCGAAGAAAATGTGTGACGTGTTCTATAAAGTGTGTAGACTCTGTCTCTCAGACATCAACTCAGTCAGCTGATCACAGCAAAGATAGACCACAGCACGTTACGTCAGAACAAGTACGTCTCACCCGTTGCCGGAACCATCTTGCCGGATAATGCTTTGCCTCTGTAGACCTCTGGTAATCCAATTTCATGAACATCCGAAATAGACACCGGTGGTATTAAGAGTTAATCAGGGACCGGTTGCACTCTACACAATGTCCGTTCCTAATGTTCCTAAACAAACTGCACAAGTCTTTTGCAGTGTGTACGCAGTTAGTTAGTTAGTTAGTTAGTCGACAGATCATCCTCGTTGCACATCGAACCATTCAGTCCATAAGTGCTAATTACTAATGTTAATTGTTACTGTACTAACACTAGGTACTCTTAGCCGGTTCTCGGTTCGTTACTACTGTCTAATGCTGTGTGGTGCATCAATATGCATCACTCTCTTTGATGAATCAATTTCCTTCTAGCGTAAGTTATGTTTCTGTATGCAACTTTATTGACTCTTGAACTGGTGTTCTTCAGAATGGGTTTTTTAATTCTTTCCCAAAACTTGTAGAGTTTCCTTGGATCTGGTAGGGAACCTAGGATAGAAACAACACATCTGGTGATAGTACTAGTCACTGATCCCTTCGGCTGAGTGTAAGCCTATCACCTTGCTTAATGATCTTTAGCTAACTAGACTTAGTCACAGAGCGGATTAGCTACCCACCTAGAGTCGAATCAGGCTATGACAAAGAAAAAATATCAGCAAACAGAATGCGGAACCCCGCCCACCAGGGACACCTACGGGAAGATCCCACTTATCCTTCATTACTCAATTCTCAACTAGTAAAGCTTATCAACACTTCACTAATCTATTCTTAACTAGCAGAGCTAATATCACTATTCTACTCTAACTAGTTTCCACTAACAGTGCTAATCATCACACTATAGTTTAACAAGGCCACAGTCTATAGTAATTATAACGAATATATTATAATAAGTTATACCTTAAATGGCACTACTGCAGTCCTATAAATCATATCTACATCTGCCATATAGGCACGCGTAAAATTAAGTCACTAATTAACACACGGTAGATATTATTTCCACTGGCACTGCAGTGCCCTGCACTCTGTCTAGAGCATTATTCAAGTCCACCCTAGTTGATCTCAACTCGAGTTTATATGGCAAACTACCAAAGTTGTCCACGTGACGTTATCCTTTACTCCCCCACACAGGTGGCACAGTGGCAAATCATCCCCTGTCAAGAACTATTTTCCTGGCTTAAATCCTGTCAAAGTTGTCAGTAATTGCCTAGATTCTCAAAACAAGCCAGCTAGTTTCTGTAAACTCCCAACAAAGAGTTTCGATACCAAGCTGCCAATCATCTTGATGTTCCGGAAACCAAGAATTGACAGATGCACTGTTTTCCGTACTAGGTACTTCCGTTTTACATCTGCCCCTGTGATCTCACGGCTTCCATCTGCATTCAAATGTTGACAAACCTGTCACTCTTCTGTTCCGTGGTGACAATCCCAGCAGCCATTTCCGTCTGATGTCCGGCAGTATAGATGACAAACGGAACCATTCCATATCCTTCTCCCTCACCACCAAATGTGTTTATGGGCTGACACGATGTAACCTGTACAACTGTGTTTACTCTGTTAGTACAAATAGATGTCGCTGGTCGATCGTCCGCTTAATCCGAAAATCCTCTGTAATAATCAACCGGATAAACACACGGTTTCATTTTGTGACAAAGAAGAAGAAGAAGAAGAAGAAGAAGAAGAAGAAGAAGAAGAAGAAGAAGAAGAAGAAGAAGAAGAAGAAGAAGAAGGAGGAGGAGGAGGAGGAGGAGGAGGAGGAGAAGGAGGAGAAGAAGAAGATGAAGAAGAAGAAGAAGAAGAAGAAGAAGAAGAAGAAGAAGAAGAAGAAGAAGAAGAAGAAGAAGAAGAAGAAGAAGAAGAAGAAGAAGAAGAAGAAGAAGAAGAGGAGAAGGAGGGGGAGGAGTGGAGGAGGAGGAAGCAGCAAGCTGCTTCAGCAAGGAGGAGGAGGGTAAAGAAGAAGAAGAAGAAGAAGAAGAAGAAGAAGAAGAAGAAGAAGAAGAAGAAGAAGAAGAAGAAGAAGAAGAAGAAGAAGAAGAAGAAGAAGAAGAAAACAGAGGAGGAGCAAGAGGATGATGAAGAAGATATTACTAATGACGTTGATAATGATGATGGTTGTGACGATGATCATGCTGAGGCCTCTCAGTGGGAAGGAAGACTTCAGGCTTGAGAAGGTGAGAGACCTGTCAAAGACATACACAAGACAGTCTATTTATAGCACAGAGTAGCCAGTATTTTACGAATTTATGCTTACGAATTTTGAATTGTAAGCCATTTCGTCATACCAAATCGTCCCTGTGTCTACGCAAGCGAATTCTATGAATACGTGAATGAACAGTACTTAGCGCTGTGGCATGGGCTTACGAACGCGATTCGCAATCCTGCCTACCGCGTTGAAACACAACTGCAGGCGGTTTTGAATCAGACTGAATTGCGTTGGTTTTCGTAGAATGGTATGAGCGTCGGTCGTTCAGAAAGCATTGGCAAACTGCTGAATGTAAACTTGCCAAGTAAATAATAAACAGCCACAAAATACTGGGGTTGACTGCAACGTCCTGTAAAGGTTTACACGCAACTAACTTTTTAACAAGAAGGACATCGACGTCGTGTATGCGCCATTGAAGACATTGTAGTGGAAATTATAAGAGCGGTGGCTTTTACATTTCCGGCGTGCTGATTGCGAGCTAGGCGGTTCAACCCTTACGCCGGTATTAAGCTGGACTTAAAAGTTGACTTCTAGTTCAGAAAGCAATGGCAAACTGCTCAATGTATAATTTGTCTAGAAAATCAACCTGGAATTGATAAAATGAGTATTATAAAATATGTGTATGCCATACACAGAGCATGGGATAAATAGTACATAGGGCAGAAGTGGGTATTATAAGATCTTATTTTGTCATTCACGGAGCAGGAAATAGTACAAGGAGCAGAAATTTGTATTCTTCTTCTTTACTAAAACAACTCACTCCAAGAGCTACGAGGGTAAGTTAATAAGTAAGTCACAAATGCTGTAGAAAAATAACTAACTATGATAACAACTTGAAACCAGTTTATTTTTATACATACATTGTCCTTTTATTTTTCAACATAATTTCCACCAACATTGATGCACTTACCCCATCGTTTTAACATTTCGGCTGCATAAATCTGCGTGCCCTGTTTTCATTTAAATGTCATCCCACAAAACTGTGTGACTTACTTATTGACTCGCCCTCGTAACTTTTTCTACCCATGTAAGCACCGATTTACGGGAAATCGCTAGGGGCTAAGTCCACTGAAAACCTACCTTGGCGGGAGACATTTTGCGAATGACGCCAAAGTTGAATGTGAAGTGAAAACTTGGTTTAGAAAACAGAGCACGCAGTTCTATACAGTCGGTTTGGGAGGACTGATAAAACGATGGGATAAGTGCATCAATGTTGGTGGAAATTATGTTGAGAAATAAAGGGACACTTTTTTTTTTTTTTTCATATCCTTTACAGGACATTGCTGTCAACATCAGCATCTTTCAGCTGTATGTTGATTTCTTGGCAAGATTACGCTCAGTAGTTTGCCATTGCTTTCTGAGCGGCCGGCTCACATACCCCGTAAGTTACCGAGCGATTCGAACCACTGCTGATTCTCACCGTCATCACTTTACCCACGAGAGTATTCGAGATTACGGAGAAAAGTCATAACCTCTAAGCCACGAAGCCGGCAAAAAAAATAAATCAATGTTGGTGGAAATTATGAGAAATAAAGGGGCACTATGTAATAAAAATACACTGGTTTCAAGTTGTTATCATTGTTAGTTATTTTTCTACAGCCATTTGTGACTTACAAATTAACTTACCCCCGTACTATCCTTAGCTGCCCCATGCAGCTACATATATGTTCTCCCTATATATTCATGTATGTTTTACTTAAATTGTTCTTGTGTTTTAGGCCTTCTTCAATTTCTTCTGCCCCGTGAATTCAAAACAAAGCACTTTCTGATTATACTCAGGTTTTCTCAATGTATAAATATTGTAAGATCTTAATTCATCATTCATGGAGCAGGGGGGAAAACACAGAACAGAAGTGGGTATTCTCAGAGCTTCTATGCCCATGCCATTCTCAAGGTAGTAATTCACCCATGCCACATTTTCCCACACATCTCCTATCTGTGCGACTTGACTTTCAACCCGACGTTTCACACTTTAGAATCAAGGCTAATATAGATAGGAGATGAAATTAACACAACGCGCGCAGTGGGTCCCTCTTAAACAAATTGCCAAATAAGCTGGGAGATGAGCAAACTCCACATTCCCTAAATACAGAGTACCTGGATTCCACGTTTCATCGCAGCGAGGAGTAGAACGACTAATTCAATGTGATGGTATACATAGCTGTGAGTAAAATTAGTAAATCTGCCACACACGCAAGTAAACACATTTTGGTGTCTGGTGGCCCTGCTTCACTATACACTTATTCCTTGTGCGAGGCAATGACCTCATGTCGAGTTGAGCAATTCGAATCTAGTGTAGTAAGTAAACAGTAAAGTGGAGTTCATGCAACATAAAAGGTAAATACAAAACTTGGAACGGCAATATTTCCGAAAATCCCACAGTCATTAAAAATACACCCTGTATGATATCAATTATTAAAACTAAGAACGGACAGACAGACAGACGGACGGACGGACGGACGGACAGACAGACAGGCAGACTGACAGATAGACAGACCAGACAGACGCATAATAGCCCTTTAATCAGATCCCTGGTACAGTTACAAACATTACATCTAAACGCCGAAATCTGAAACTAAAATGTCTCTGTTTACGCTCGATAAGAATGTCTCCGAGCCGTGTTGCTCTTCGCCCAAATATGTTCTTTTGGCGCTCACAGGCAGGGTTCATAGCCTTGTCAAACACAAACATAGTGATGTCAAACGTGAAACCTGATATTGTTACACAAGCAAGTTATCAGAATAACAAGACGGTTTCCTATTAGCCGGTTTGGTTTTTGTTAACCATTTGTGTCCAAACTGGCAAGCTTGATGGGGAAAGTCGGGAAAAGAGCAAGTGGAAGGGCGGGAGATATATATCTGAATGGTTTTGAAAAATTGCATAATTGGGATGTTTTTGTTTGTTTGGATTGCTCCAGTTGAACTCAAGCGTAGTCCATAAGCAAATAAAAACAGCAAACTGATTAGATAAATCAGACTAGACAATCCAGATTTCACTGGGCACGTTATGAGAAAAATAAATTAGAGCACTAAGCGACAACCTGTAAGGTTGAGGGGGAAAGAGCAATGGGAAGACAGAGAAATACACATCTGGGTGGCTTGCCCACATAGCATGGTCGAGACAAGAACATATAATTAATCCACGACTCTGGTGATCGTGTGAGATGGCGAAACATGACCGCATACGCTTATCGACACGGCATATGATGATGATGAAGATAAAACAATGTATGTACAGCAGTGGCCGGCGCTCTAGCGAGGGTGATACCGAACTGCGCTGGTCGTATTACTGGTACGGTCGGACGCAGGTCGACGCTTGGGCTCGTCGCTGGTCAAAGTGAAGGAAACACAGGCCACATCTCCCTCTCAGGCCTACACAATTCTATGGCGCGTTTACTTTAAAACCAATTGTAGGAAATTGTTTCCGGACAAATTATTATTGTTTATAATGAGTTCCATTGGTGCCGCACTAGCCTAGTCTCTAGACTTCCGCCTTCCAATGTGGAGCTCGTGAAGAGAACTAAACATATACCAGTGAAGATTGAGCACAACCCACTACTGGCAACGCTGATCGTATTCCGGCACGTACCTTAGGCCTTGTCCACGTCAGATTGGAAGCACTAGACTTGAGTTTCGCTTTCGTTTGAGGCTCGTCAGTAGTGCATATCCCTGACTGGACCCGGGATCGAACTCCAGTTCACTGGCGTGTGAGGCGGGTATGTAACCACTTAACCACTCGGCTAACGCTTGCAATCCGACGTGGACAAGACCTAAGGTTCGTACCGGAATACGATCAGCGTTGCCAGTAGTGGGTTGTGCTCAATCTTCAAACCTCAAATCCCGAAGCAACTAAATAAACCAAATACCCAGTGAATCACTAGAAGAAGAAAAGACAAAGGCGCAAGATAGGGCATACACTGAGGAAGTCCCCATCGAGACGGATTCGAGTTTATAAAATCGACCTGAGCTCCCAGGTCGACGCAGCCTAAGTTGGGTACTAGGACATTTCTTAGAAATAAAGGCGGCCGGTATGATACTAACCACGGTACGCACCCGGTGCTGATTGGTCTTTAAACATATGGGTCAAGCACACATATGCACAAATGCGCTGATATGTGTGTAGAAGAACCGACCGTGTACTTACTTTGACTAGGGGATGTTTCCTTAGTGACTCAATGAGCATGCCCAGGAGATGGGGGGTGGGTCCGAAGGGAGTGGCTGCTGTCTCTGATGCGGTCTTGGCTGGCAAAGATTAGTTTCATTTTCGTGACAGAGCATGCGGGGGTACCAGGAAATGAGAGGGCTGACAAGCTTGCAGGTAAGGCTACTGTTGAAGGCAGACGAGCAATGGACCAGGCTGACATTCTGAATGCTCTACAAGAAGTAACACTTTTGCGAGAACCAAGTGATGATTGTGAATCTACAACCATGGCCAGACTGCGAGAACAACAAATAAAAAGAGGTATGGCCAAACAAGAACACTACGCAGGAAGCCAAAGAAGACTGATAAACCATCACAGAACTGATGTCGTTAGCCGCTACACGCTGCGGTATTTGCTCAAGAGGGGATCCGAGCACTTATGGACTGAATGGTTCGATGTGCAATGAGGATGATCTGTCGACTAACTAACTTACTTTGACTTATGGGCCGCATGGTTGACACAGTAACTCGGTGGCTTGCACTCTTGGTTGCATTTAATCCAGCATGAACGCTAGGAAATCATCATTATCATCATCGCGTGCCCTGTCAAATGACATAGTCTGTTGACAACTGTCACAGTGATTACTGCCAATAGCACCTTGAGGTGGAAGGTATCGGAAGGATGGGGAGAGGGCGTGGGGGATCTTGAACCTGAGGAATTAAGGCCGAATGGCTTGGACAGTCGACGCGAACTGTGCAGGTTAGGGTTTTATTTCTGCCCACGACAGAAAATACAATTCTAGGATCTTACCCAGGATTCGAGAGACATACACCCACTATGGAGAGGTCATCCGAATGGAAGTCCGACGTTCTTGCCCCTCGACAAGACGCTGCTCTGTTGACAACAAAATAACTCACACACATACTTTTAACCCCACTGGATGAAGTGAATGGTCATCATCATTCTTGATGGACAAACAACAAAACCTCTCAAATCCGCTAACGAAACATGACCATACTAGGCCTAATTTAAGCATTTACCTATGTGCTGTGCCGAATCATGGTCTGGTTACATTATAATATGTACCTCATGTGCACTCGTGCAGAGTGGCTTGCTTCGCTTCGAAGGTCACAGGTAGCAAGCATCGCCTGGATCTTTTCTCCGGGGCATGCCGGTGTGCTGGGGAATGAACAGACGGACAGATTGGCTGGCTCCGCCAACCTTGGTAGAGTATTGATGCATGATAAGGCAGACGTGGTTGCGGCCTTGTGGGAGCACGTGTACACCTCGGAGGAGCAAATGGATCATCATGGTCTGGCAAGAATGAGACAGCGGGGAGTGACGAGGGGATCGGGCCGACGCTCGACGCTCAGAGGGAAGGAGAGACGGACATATAATCAGATTGCTACTGGTACTATTGGTGTTGGAACTCTTCGCTGGCTGCTGAGGATGGGGACGGAGCACTTATGGGAATACTCCGAATGCTGTGATGTTGGTTCCTAAATCAATCAAATCAAATCAATGTACCTCATGTTAAGTTGAAGCTCCGGACTTGTACATATCATTGTTTTCTGAGCTTGGAGATGGGCGGAGAGCTCTGCAACGTAGTCTCTCTTAATTCATTCAGTGCCAAAGGATAATTTATCTGCAAATGTGTCCTCCCACTTGGATAGAAAGACGATATATCGCCATGCTTGGGTCATGTTGTTATCTTTTTTTTTTTCTTTTTTCTATCGGCCGCACTTTCAATTGTGAATGGAAATTTACATTATAAAACGTGTTCATTTAATTGTGTACCATGTCTGGTCCATGTCTACGTTTGTGCTTAGCACTGAATCGGTTTAAAAAATTGTCAAATAAGTTAGGACAGTGGTTCTCAACCGGTGGGGAATTCCCCCCCCCCTCCCCCAGGGGTGAATTTTTGGGGGTGCAACTCTTCCTCACTTTAATCCAAGTCATCGCGCAAGTCATTCTTCATCCAACGTCACATATCACCTTCAAGCCCTGTGGCGATGGGCGAGCGGCAAAGAGGCAGGCGTGGGTACGCTGGCAGCCGTAGTCGCAGACCTGCACACAGGCGGCTCAGGCCATATGGTCGTCTTCTACTGACCGGAGCAGCAGTGGGATTCGGCAGCCCCCTGAGCGACTGAGCAGCCCTCTATAGGAACACACTGCTCACCTCCATAGCATGAGGAAGGGGCTAGAAAAGGTGCCCTAAACATTGTCTGCTTCATCACTACCTAACCAGCTAGCCGCGGTTGGTGGGTACCCTTAACTGCGGTCGACATACAAAGAAAGATAAAACAAGCAAAGCTAAAAGAGTAAAGCATATTCCCTTAACAATTGGAACTTGGAATGTACGCACCCTACTTGACAGAGACGGCGCGTCGGGTCCAGAGAGACGAACAGCACTGATTGGGAAAGAGCTGGGCAGGTACAACATCGACATTGCAGCCTTGAGCGAGACACGACTTGCAGAAGAAGGCCAAATCTGTGAAATTGGTGCCGGCTACACATTCTTCTGGAGTGGAAGGAAAAGCGAGGAAAGACGCAAATCCGGTGTGGGATTTGCCATTAAGTCGGCCCTGGTCGGCAAATTAGCTGGATTTCCAAAGGCTATAAACGACAGGCTCATGACCATGAAGTTGCCCCTGCTGAATGGAAGGAAGCACGCAACCATTGTGAGTGTCTACGCACCAACTATGACCAACGAAGATGATGTCAAGAACAAGTTCTATGAGGACCTGCACAGTGTATTAACATCTGTTCCCAAAGGAGACAAACTTATACTCCTTGGGGATTTCAATGCCAGAGTAGGCACGGACACCACCTCTTGGAGTGGCATTATTGGAAAGCATGGAGTTGGAAATTGTAACAGCAATGGACTCCGCCTCCTTCAGACATGTGCCGAACATGATCTCGTGATTACGAACACAATTTTCCGTCTCCCCATGAGAAATAGGACATCGTGGATGCACCCTCGCTCGAAACACTGGCACCTCATTGACTATGTCATTGTCAGGAGGAGTGACAGACAAGACGTTCGAGTGACAAAATCCATGTGTGGTGCCGAATGTTGGACAGACCATCGTCTCATTGTCTCGAAAATGAACATCCACATCAGGCCACCACGGCGTCCTCAAGGGGCGAAAACGCAAACAAAGCTAAATGTCACCCGCCTAAACAGCAAGAAAATGCAGCAGTCGTTTGAAAATATGCTGGAAGACCGCCTCAAGCCCAATGCTGATGCTAAACAGGATACAGAAACAGAATGGAGAGCCCTAAAGGACACAATTTACAACACTGCTATGTAAATCCTGGGTCCAGCCCCCCGAAAGCATAAAGACTGGTTTGATGAAAATTCCGAAGACATCAACCAATTGCTGGCCGAGAAACATCTTCTCCTCAAGGCACATTTGAATGACCCAAAGTCAACATCAAAAAAAGATGCTTTCAAGAACATTCAGAGAGTAGTGCAGCAGAAACTTCGGCACATGCGGGACTCCTGGCTGAGCAGCAAAGCTGATGAAATTCAGGGCTTTGCTGACAGACATGATATGAAAAACTTCTACGACTCACTGAAAGCGGTCTATGGTCCTTCATCACCAGGCATAGTTCCCATCCTCAGTGCAGACGGGGGAACATTGGTCACCGATAAGAAAGAAATCCTCCAACGCTGGGCAGAGCATTTCAGCAAAATCTTAAATGCAACTTCCTTCTTCGATGATGAAACCATCAACTGCCTTCCTCAAGTTCCCACCAATGAGACACTTGGTGACCTGCCAACCATAGTGGAAATAAACAAAGCCATCCAGCAACTCTCCAGCGGCAAGGCACCTGGTCCTGACTCCATCCCAGCAGAGATATACAAGGCAAGTGGGCCGGTCCTAACAGAGCAGCTTCACCAAGTCTTCACAAACATATGGATGAACGAGACCATGCCACAAGATTTTAAGGACGCGTCAATAGTCCACCTTTACAAACGTAAAGGAAACCGCCAATCCTGTGACAACCACCGAGGCATCTCCTTGCTCTCAATTGCAGGGAAGATACTCGCCAGAATTCTTCTCAATCGCCTCACAGCCCATCTCGATCAAGGTCTTCTTCCTGAGAGTCAATGTGGCTTCAGAAAAGAACGTGGAACTGTTGACATGATTTTCGCTGCAAGGCAGCTGCAAGAGAAATGTCAGGAACAGAACTGCGAAATGTTCTCCACTTTCATTGACCTTACCAAGGCTTTTGATACAGTCAGCAGAGAAGGACTGTGGAAGATTATGGCAAAATATGGCTGTCCACGAAAGTTTGTCCAAATAGTGTGGCTATTTCATGACGGCATGCAGGCAAGAGTACGGGAAAATGGTGAACTGTCTGAACCTTTTCCTGTAACCAATGGAGTGAAGCAAGGATGTGTCCTGGCACCAACACTGTTCAGTCTCATGTTTTCAGCCATGTTGATGAATGCCTTCGAGAACGACGACATTGGAATAGACATCAACTACCGTATGGATGGAAAGTTATTCAATCTCAGAAGGCTGAAAGCTAAAACCAAAATTGACAGCGGCACCGTCAGAGAGCTCCTGTTTGCTGATGATTGCGCTCTATACGCCAACTCAGAGGCGGACATGCAACATAATGTTTCAGCTTTCTCACATGCCTGTGCCAACTTTGGGCTCAATATCAACTTGGAGAAGACTGTAGTTATGTACCAGCCAGCTCCAGGGAATAATCACACTGTGCCGAATATCAAAGTGAATGATCATAGACTAAGTGTTGTGGACAAATTCACCTATCTTGGCAGCACTGTGTCACAAGCTGCCACAATCGATGACGAAGTGAATGCAAGAATCTCCAAGGCCAGTGCAGCCTTTGGCAGACTGTACAAGAATGTATGGGACAGAACTGGAATAAGCCTGCAAACAAAGCTAAAAGTCTACAAAGCAGTTGTATTATCCACACTGCTATATGCTTGTGAAACCTGGACTGTTTATCAGCGACACGCTAGGAAATTAAACCACTTCCACACAGTCTGCCTAAGGAAGCTACTGAAGATTAAATGGCAAGACAAGATTCCAGACACTGAAGTCCTAGAAAGAGCATCCATGCCCAGTATCCACACTCTACTGATGAAGAATCAGATTCGCTGGGCTGGTCACTTGACCCGCATGCCAGATCACAGGCTCCCTAAACGAATTTTCTACAGCGAACTGCGTTGTGGTAAACGCTCCCAAGGTGGCCAGAGGAAACGTTTTAAAGACACTCTGAAAATTTCACTGAATGCTTTTGGAATTCATCATGACACCTGGGAGGCTGCAGCCAGAGACCGAAATTCGTGGCGTGCATCATTGCGCAAAGGTGCAGTCATATGTGAGGCAACCAGGACTGCAAGAGCTGTGAAGAAAAGGCAGGACAGAAAAACCACTGCAGGAAATCCTCCTCCAGAGACGTCAAGCATTCTTTGCCCACATTGTCAAAGAACATTTAGAGCCAAAATAGGCCTTATCAGCCATCTTAGAACCCACGGCTCCACACCTTCAACCCCACTGGATGAAATGAATGGTCATCATCATTCTTGATGGACAAACAACAACAACATTAGTGTTGGAACTCTTCGCTGGCTGCTGAGGATGGGGACGGAGCACTTATGGGAATACTCCGAATGCTGTGATGTTGGTTCCTAAATCAATCAAATCAAATCAATGTACCTCATGTTAAGTTGAAGCTCCGGACTTGTACATATCATTGTTTTCTGAGTTTGGAGATGGGCGGAGAGCTCTGCAACGTAGTCTCTCTTAATTCATTCAGTGCCAAAGGATAATTTATCTGCAAATGTGTCCTCCCACTTGGATAGAAAGACGATATATCGCCATGCTTGGGTCATGTTGTTATCTTTTTTTTTTCTTTTTTCTATCGGCCGCACTTTCAATTGTGAATGGAAATTTACATTATAAAACGTGTTCATTTAATTGTGTACCATGTCTGGTCCATGTCTACGTTTGTGCTTAGCACTGAATCGGTTTAAAAAATTGTCAAATAAGTTAGGACAGTGGTTCTCAACCGGTGGGGAATTCCCCCCCCTCCCCCAGGGGTGAATTTTTGGGGGTTCCCGGGGGGGGGGGGGGGGGGGGGGGAATGAAGATTATTTCAAGATCGCGTTAATACAAAAACCGATAACTTGATATTGTTTTTCCCTTCATACTTTACGGTTCTGTACGTCTCACCCCTTCTAAAATTCATTTTATAAAGTAAGTAGACCCACAAATCACGTTTTATGTGGACGATTAGACTTGTTTTAGTATGTGCTTCCATTATTACGTATACTGTGTAGGAGCAGGAGTGGGGGGGGGGGGATTTTTAGGTAGGAAATATGAAAGGGGGGGGGGGGGGGTGACGTTCTGAAAATATGGTGAAGGGGGGCACGGGCCAAATTGTTAGGTAGGGAATACGAAAGGGGGGGGGGGGGATGACGTTCTGAAAATATGGTGAAGGGGGCACAGGCCAAAAAAGGTTGAGAACTACTGAGCTAGGAGATTAGCACACTTCGCATCCCGTAAATGCGAACTGCCTGGATACAACTTTCCATCGCGGTGTGGAGTAGAAAGACTAAGTCAACGTGAGCGTACACATAGCTGTGGGCAAATGTAGTGGATCTGCCACACACGCAAGCAGATGGAGATACCCTGTCGAGTTGCTCCAGCGTCAGGGTACACTCATTCCTTCGGTGTAGCAGTGGGAACAGTTCCAGCTGAGGGATCAATGATTGTCGTTGATTGGAGCTTGGACTGATTTCTGTTCATGTACATTGCCTTCAACGAGTGCAGTGCAATACGTGTGAGGAGATTTTCACACACACGCGCGCGCACACACACACACACACACGCACATAATCTGTCTTTCTTCTTTCGCATATCTTTTTACAGGACATTGCAGTCAACACCAGCATTTTTCAGCTGCTGTTGATATCTTGGCAAGTTTTACGTTCAGTAGTTTGCCACTGCTATATATATATATATATATATATATATATATATATATATATATATATATATATATATCATTGGCACCTTGCCGTCTTGACAGACGATAGTTTGTGCTTCAAAATGGCATAATAACTACATCCCATGGCTGTAGCGAATGTGACTGATAAGGCCATTTCGTGCTGTAAATGTTCGCTCACAGTTTTGGCAGTAAACTTTTTGTTAACCTGTTCATTGTTGTTGCTGCCTTACCAATCCTGATGTTGATTACCTGATCTAGGAATAATTTAATTTGCTATTTACCTCATATATATATATATATATATATATATATATATATATATATATATATATATATATATATATATATATATATATATATATATATAAGACAGGGGATGGACTCCCTGTGGTCAGATTAGTGTCCTAAACCTGCGACTGGCCTAGCAAGCCGGCAGGGGATCTTCATACTGCTCGTAGAAAAACTAAGAAGTATAAACGGACTGACCCAAACGGCTATCGACCCGGCAATGTTAATGGACTACGAGATAGATCAGCGATTCAAAAAATAGGCACAATGAACGTCTGTGGTTTCAATAGTAAAGAAGAAGAGCTTATAGAAACAATGGGGAAGAGGAATATTGGTCTGATGGGAATAGCGGACACCAGAACAAAAGGGAAAGGATGCAAGGAGCTCCACCGCAGTTACACGTTTGTTTACTCTGGAGTAGAACAGCAAGAAAGGGCAAGACACGGTGTGGGAATAGTCATCGAACCACAGCTAGCAAGAGCAATACTAGAAATAAAATATATATCAGAAAGAATCATAACAGTGAGAATAAAAGAACAAACAATCACAACATATGTACAGATATACGCACCATGTAATGCAAACAATAATGAGCAAGAATGTGAGGACTTCTACGAAGACATACATGATGTGCTAAATAAAATAGATAAGCAGGACAACATCATAGTTATGGGAGACTTCAATGCAAGACTAGGACATAACAGAGGGGGCATAGAAAAACACCTGGGAGCATTTGGAGATCAGCAAAATGAAAGGAATGATAACGGAAGTAGACTGATAGAGCTTTGCAGCCAACACGATCTCTATATAACAAACACATTCTATAAACATAAAGATTAGCAAGTATACACCTGGTATAAATGGAACAATCTAGATACTAAAAGCCAAATTGATTTTATATTAACAAGAAATAACAGAAAGAGAAATATATTAGATGCAAGAGCAGTGCCCAATTTCAGTATAAACACAGATCATAAAGCAGTCGTTGCCACAATAAGAACCATTAGAAGAAGAAAACAAAAAGCAGGAAAATACATGCCATGCGAATCAGTAAACTTAAAAAACCTTAAAGACGAGGCAGTAAGGGAAAATTATGAGAAAGAACTAACTGAACTCTTTGTAAAATTACCTACGGAAAGAAAAACAGTGGAAGAAGAATGGGAGACGTTCAAATCAAGCGTTTTAAATAATGCAAAAATAACATGCGGAACCACGAAAAAATGCAAAACACGGATAAAGAAAATAACAAGTTGGTGGAACGCAGAAGTAAAGAAAGCGGTAAAAGAAAAAAAGGAAAAATATAAAAAGTGGTTGAAGAGCAAACAGGAATGTGATCTCATAGAATACAGAATATCGAGAAGACATGTGAGTAGAATAGTAAAGAGGGAAAAACAGAAAGACTGGGAAGAGTATGGAGAAACCCTAAATAAAAACTACAAGGAGGCAACCAGAAACTTCTACAAAAAGATAAGTGCAATGCGAACCAGAGGAGTACCCTTTGACCCAACTGAAATAATTAACAGCGAAAATGGAGAACCAATAAGTGAACAAAAACACATCCTAATAAGATGGAAGCAGTATTTCGAACAACTTCTCAACATCCCATCAGATGTCACAGGAATTCAAGAGACCTACACAGATGTCACCGAGGAACTAGAACCAGACATACTAAAAGAAGAAATTATAGAAGCCATCAGATTAGCCCCATTGAACAAATCACCAGGACAGGATGAAATACCAAATGAACTAATTAAAGCAGCAAGGGAAGTAGGAACAGCTTGGCTACATAGACTATTCAACCATGTTTGGGTAGAACAACAGACACCACGAGACTGGGGAAACGCCATAATTATCCCAATTTGGAAAAACAAAGGCAGCAAAAGAGATTGCACACAATACAGAGGCATTTCACTGTTGAGTCATACTGGGAAAATATTTTGCAAAATTCTTGAAAAAAGATTACGAACTACTTTAGAACCCCAGCTAAGCGAAACGCAGCTTGGATTTAGGAAAAACAAAGGATGCACAGACGCCATTTTTGCTCTTAGACAACTTATAGAAAAATCAATTGAATTCAATGAAACACTCTACTTAGCCTTTGTTGACCAAGAAAAGGCATTTGATAGGGTAGATAGAAACAAGCTGTGGGAAATCCTTAAACAATATGGAGTGAGCACACATCTAACAAACCTATGTAGAAGTTTATACGACAACAGTGAATGCATAGTGAGAGCAACTGGAGGACACTCAGAACCCTTCACCATAAGATCTGGAGTACGACAAGGTTGTGTCCTGTCCCCTCTCTTGTTCATAACATATATAGACAACATATGTAAAGAAACCAGCCAAGCAGAGACAGCAAGAATACCGCATGACGAGAACACAGAAGAAGAACCATCTGCAAATCTAACCATTAGAGAACTCCTGTTTGCGGACGACCAAGCACTAATAGCAAAATCAGAAGCTGAATTACAAGACCACATGAATAGTCTAAACGAAATGTGTAGGGAACATAACATGAAAATTAGCACAAGCAAAACAGAGGTAATGACTATAACTAAAGAAGAACAAACAGTAACAATTCACCTAAACGAACATCCCTTGAAACAAGTAAAGAGCTTCAAGTACCTAGGAAGTATAATATCATCAAATGGCAGATCAGAAGACGAGATCGAAAATAGGTGCAATAAGGCAAATCAACTCATTGGACAAATGGCACCAATACTAAAGAACAAACATGTATCAATAACTACTAAGAAAGCACTTTACAACACAATCTTCCTACCAACTCTGTGCTACCAATGCCAAACCTGGACAATGACAGAAAAAGAGAAAAGAAAAATCACAACAACAGAAATGAGGTTCCTGAGAAGAATACTCAACGTATCAAGAAGAGATAAGATCAGAAATGAAGAAATCAGGACTAAAGTGGGGGTTAAAGCTGCTCTAGATTTTATTAGAAAGCAGCAAGTCAAATGGTTTGGCCATGCAAGTAGGCTACCAGTCAACAGCATGCCACAACAGGCAATGACGTACAGACCAGATGGAAACAGAGGAAGAGGCCGACCACGTAAACGCTGGACGGAGGGAATAACAGAATCCATGGGAATGTCGATATACGTAGCCCATAACCGGGCACTCTCACGAAGTTTATACTTCACCTCGACACCGCAAGGTACAAGAGGAACATGATGAGATGAGATAAGACATCCCCGAAAATAAGCCCTAGTGCATTTTTAAGCTAAAGTTTATGTAAGACCCGATCTTGTTTTCGGGAAAATAAGACAGACAAACAGACAGACAGACAGACAGACAGACAGACAGACAGACAGACAGACAGACAGACAGACAGACAGACAGACGGGCAATGAGATTCACTTATATAATCAAGACCCCAGGTGATCTGTGAACCAGACAACATACCACAAAACACACCTGGCGAACCGACAAATGACAAACCAACGGAATAGTGTATTATAATCTACAGCTTACACTATCACCTCAAACCCCAGGGATTATGTCTCCGTGACCTTGCTTTCGCTGGGGCTGACACGTGCCGCGGGAATCTGTGTCTGGGTCGCCGTGTTTGTGAAGGGGTGATGTTAACATTTGTTTGTGATCGCTGATTCCAGACAACAGTACACCATGGTCTTTCCTGGGCTAGACTTGATGCTATCTGATCCCTCTGTGAACCAAAGCTGAAGAGCGCTTTTTTCTTCTTTGTTCCAAAGTAAGGTGTTGATTGTCGCGGAATTGTATCATTACACGTCCTGGCTAAGATTAATGCACCAGAATTGTATTATTACATGTCTTGGCTAGGATTACTGCACCAGTTCTCATAGACCAAGTCAATAGGTCTGGGAATATATGTAAAGCATGGCAGTGGGCGTGGGTGTGCTAGCGAAGTTGATAACGAACTGCGCGTGAACTTCGTGAGCACGGTCGGGCGTGGTTTCCACGCCTCGGCTCGTCACATGACAAATGCGAGTTAAAGACTGAGCACCTATTCTCCTTGCTCTCAGGGATACACACTGTCATGGCTCTATCACATCACAGACAAAGAACAGGAGACTGCTTTGGGACGGAAATACTGCGAGGAAGGGAACTGGTCATTTCTTATCATTACATCGTAGCCTAAGATAATTATCTGCCACTGAATTATTTATAGTGAAGCACATTACAAATGCTCCACTATTATAAATACTGATGCCGAGAAGCTGGGAAAAAAGTGTGGGAATAGATTTTCCCCGTATTTCTCATGAGGTAGAGAGCGAATGGCGGCTGTAATTGAACGTGCATGTTCCATCACACAAGTTTGTATGTAGACTATATGAAACCACGATTTCCAACAACTATGACACTGAAAATGTGTTCACCTTGTAGCAGTATATTCCATATAAAAGGGCTGATGAGACAAAGCACCCAGTACGAATGCTTGAAATGCCATGACTATCTGAAAACGACCGCCAACGAGCCATTGGTATGTTGGAGACCGGAATGAGCTACCGAGCCATTGGCAGACGGATGAATTGCAACCAGAGAACTATTGTAGACTCAAAGACATGTCTCCTATAGATCATCTGTGGGATGAGCTTGGACGCAGAGTCTACAGACAAGGTTCTCTAGCTAATCTGCAATAGCTCGAAGCTGCTCTTACCCGTGAATGGGACTTTATTCCCCGAAATTTCCTTCAGAGACCTGTGCATTCCTTGCGGAGCCGCTGCCAAGGTTGTTTGCAAGCACAGGGTGGATATGTCAGATACTGAAGATAATGTGAATGAATGTTTTCATTGGTTGTTGTTTTGTTTTTTGTTTTTGTCTTTTTTTTCTACCTTGCTTCATAACAATCAAATGTATAAATTAATGACCAGCATGGATTCATAGAAAAATGAATAAATATTCCAAATATGTCAACTTGTAAACACTTATATTTATATTTCACACTCTGTTCCTGGATTATACACGTGGCGCGTTTTTAATGTGCTTTAGAGAGAGAGAGAGAGAGAGAGAGAGAGAGAGAGAGGGAGAGAGGGAGAGAGAGGGAGAGAGAGAGAGAGAGGGAGAGAGGGAGAGAGAGAGAGAGAGAGAGAGAGAGGGAGAGAGAGAGAGAGAGAGAGAGAGAGAGAGAGAGAGAGAGAGAGAGAGAGAGAGAGATACGCTGCATATTTTTTTCATATCCTATTTATAGGACATTGCAATCAACAACAGCATTTTTCAGCTGCTGTTGATGTCTTGGCATGTTTTACGTTCAGTAGTTTGCCAATGATTTCTGAACGACCGGCTCACATACCTGTCAAACTGTCATTTACTGCCAATATAGTACCTTGCGGTGTATGGCAAAGTGGTCTTAATCCCAAGGAATTAAGGCCACCTGGCTAGTGCAGTCGCCGCGAACTGTGCAGGCTTTTTTTTTTTATAGCCCCCGACAGAAAAATATTCCACACCTTACCGAGGACACGAACCCGAATCTCCCGAAAGAGAATGCGGCATGCTAGTCACTCGGCCATCCGCTCCTCCTTTCAGCCGTTCACATATCTTTCCGTAAGAAACCAACGCTATGCGATCCGCTGCCGAATCTCGCGCAGCTGTGTTTCGTACGTGTATATGCGAGATTACGAACAGCGTCCTCAACACCATCGCCAGGGAGACCGGTATGCTGCATATTAACAGCTATTAAATCACATCACACACAAACATTAGTAACGCTGCCTGCTCTATACCTATCCTCCGAGTTATTATCGCGCAAGAATAATCAGGCAATCAGCACGCAAATGCCACAGAAATGACATCTCCATCTCCCACTCCAGCTCTTGACCATCTGTTAGGGAGATAAATGACAGTTCTATGGGGCATGATAAGAATAATTCAAGCCCCGCAACCTTGACGCCTGTCCCTGTATCTGACTTCGAGTTACGGTTCTTTGTATCACGTGTCATGGCGAAGAAATGCGTGTTTTCCATGCGCAGTGACAATTTTTGGTTTTATCAGCGCGTGTCAGTGTGTGTGTACATGTGTGTGTGTATGTGTGTAAGTGTGAGTGTTTAATTATGATAGTCTAAGCCTGAGAAATAGTTATCTACTCATTGCTAGGCTCCTTAACTTTGCAGATGTGTCTGTTTATATACTTGAAGCGGCAGCTGCGCTCTTCATGGTGGCAAATGAAACGCTCAAATAGCAGTGTAAATAATACTTTTAAAAAATAAACATGTCACTGTGGAAATAAACAGAATTAATAATGTTCCAAGGATTGCAATTCAAACACCTTTCAGTAAAGGGAATGTATCCGTCTATATTTCTCTTATTTTCTGTCTCGCTCGCTTTCTTTCTTTCTCATTGTCTTTCTCTTACCCTAAGCACTCTCCCTATCTCGTCTCTAACCTCCCAGGGCGTAGTCTTTTCCCCCACACTTTTTCTAATCTTCATTAATGATCTTGTTGCTAATCTACCACATGGAGTTAAAGCGGCAATGTACTCTGATGACCTGGTTCTATGGAGCACAAATGAACATGCATCAGTGGATAACAAATCGCTACAAAGAGCTGTATGTACAAATAGGTGGTGTGTCAGCATAAACACTGACAAGTGCAGCACCACTCTATTTACCATCTGTCCAAAAGAAAAGGCAGGAATCATCCAGATAAATGGAATACCAATAAGAGATGATAAAGAACCAACACACCTCGGAGTAACATTTGATGACAGGCTGACATAAAGAAAGCACATCAACAAAGCAGTAGCAAAAGCCAGGGAAAATAACCATCCTGAGAACACTAAACGGAACAACATGGGGAGCCAGTGGGAAAAAATACTTAGTAAATTTATCAACAGAGCATACGACCACGCCTGGAAAAGAGTCAACTGCAAGGTGTTCACCATTTTAATTCAAAAAAGAAAAATCACACTACAAGAGCTGGACAAGGTGCAAAATCAAGCACTTAGAGTCACCACAGGAGGGATGAAATCAACCCCTATAGTGGATATGGAGAAGATAGGGAGGACACAAGCACTGAAAGAGCGCAGATATACGAAAATGCTAATACAAGCAGAAAAGTTCCTCAGCTTGCATGGCCACCCTATGAAGAATCAATTTGAAAACTAGACAAAAGTGAGAAGAATATTTGACAAGGAAATACAGAACAGTGTACAGCGCAGAACAGCCACTCTCAGTTTCCTTGATGAAGAATACTCAAAGGGCCTCTGGATCCGAGTCTACACAGATGGGTCAGCACAAAATGCTGTTCGAAATGAAGGGGCGGGAGTGTACGTAGAATACCCAAGTAATGCTAGGGACACAGCTAGAGTACCGACAGGAAAGTACTTCCATAACTACGATACTGAAATTGAGGCAATCAAGATAGCAACAGAGAAATTACTAAATACCAGCAATGGTACACAACCTGTGGTGCTATTGACAGACGCAAAATCTGTACTCTAGGCGCTCCTAGCTGGGAAATTGCCAGTACTAAGGACACTATTTCCTGAACTTAGCAGTCAGCATAAAGTCACCATACAGTGGATACCATCTCACTGTGGAGTACCCTGAAACAAAAGAGCCAATCGATTATCTAAGGAAGGAGCAAAAGAAGAACAACCGGATGTGCCCGTTACAGACCACCAAAAGAAAAGAATGATCAAACCAGTCAGAAAGCCACCAAAACCTTCTTAAGACGACTACCACGTTATGGACAGATCAGAACAAGTCATTATTTCTGCGCCTCAGAACAGGACACAATAGATTACGCAACCACGTGTATACAAAATTCAAGATTGGTGAATCAGCCATGTGCACATGTGGATTGGCGTCGCAGACAGCAGAGAACATACTCCAGGACTGCCCAAAATATATCATATCTAGGCAAACCTTTTGGCCTAGAGAGATGACAGTGGAAGATAAACTCCATGGACCGCTGTGTGAACTAAAAAAGACTGTTAAATTCATACGAGAGACAACATTGCTGTTATAGACATATTTCAAGCAAAAGATGCAGAACATGATGGCTTCATAATGACAGTTTAAAGATGGCCGCCCCACTTTTGACATGCGCCAAAGAGGAGCAGCGTTCTGTTATCCGTGTGTGTGTGTTGTTTTTTTTTGTTTTGTTTTTTTTTTTGTTTTTTTTTTAATCAGTGAAGGAGTGAAACCTATAGAAATTCATGAAGGTTCAGGATGGTGATGCATGCCTGTCAGTCAAGCAAGTGTATGAGTGGAATAGGAAGTTTCAAACAACCTGACTTCTGTGACAGATTGTTCACGACCGGGTGAGGCACACCGAGTAGTGACCAAGACAATTATTTTTCTACAGGAATCCAAGCTCTTTATCGGAGCTGGGGGATTTGCATTTGAACGCAGTGGTGACTACATTAAAAACAATGATACATTTGTTCTTTATTTATTTATTTATTTTTTTCCAGAGTATATCAACCGAACCACCAAAAAAAAAAAACATAAAAAAATTAATTTCAGGTTTTTATTTGAAGCCCCCTCGTACAAATTTAAAGGTATAGATACGGGATTCGAACCTGTCTCTTCCAAATAACGACAGCGCCTTAACATTTTGCGTCAAAATGGCAAAGCCACATTCTCAAACTACCAGATAAGCCGTGCATTCGCAAAAATGAGACAGACTAGTGGCGTTGTTGATTTTGGCTGTCGGGTCAGGACGTGCTTTCCGTTTGGATGTTGACTTTTTGGTGCCTATACCTTTGTGGGAATCTCCGCAAACACGGCCACCAATGGGAGGTTGGTGTGATGAGAAACCTCTTATCTGCTTAGCTTGCTTCAGGGAGGGAGAAATGTAATTTGCTTAAAGTTTGTGTGTTTAGAAACCGCTTTGAGGAGACGGGACAGCATCTGACTCTTGAGTCACTTGTGTTTGTCTGAAGACATGTTTGGAACAAAGCAAATGTTGGTTGTGAGCAGGCTGTCTGTGTAATTTATCTTGAAAGAAATTGGCTGCAGGTTCTGTTTGTTGAATGGCGCGCTGTTTGCGTCTGACGTTAATCGAATAACGTGGCGCAGCAGTAATTGCACGATGGAAGAAAGATTGTACAAGTACATTATGATATTATGCCCTCTTCAGTAAATTACTCTATATTCGTCTGAGTATATTTCTCCTGCTCATGTCTATCTTGTCTTACATAATCCCAAGATATTAAGATGGATTCTTTGTATTTCCCTCTGAATGTTTTCCAGCTTGCGAACTTGCTTGCATGAGTGTTCTCATATTTCATGTCCCAGTGATGAATACATTGTGTCTTGATTTGCCAAATGTAGCTAGATGCGGGTGTGGTTGCATCTGCAGCACATAGTTAATTAGTCGCGGTTACAAGTTCACGGTAAAAACTTCTCCCCTTTATGCTCCGTTCCTGTGCCAGTGAATCTCATCTCATCTCATGTTCCTCTTGCACCTTGCGGTGTCGAGGTGAAGTATAAACATCGTGAGAGTGCCCGATTATGGGCTTCATATATCGATATTCCCATGGACTCTGCTGTTCCCTCCGTCCAACGTTTACGTGGTCGGCCTCTTCCTCTGTTTCCATCTGGTCTGTACATCATTGCTTGTTGTGGTATGCTGTTAACTGGTAACCTACTTGTATGGCCAAACCACTTGACTTGCTGCTTTCTAGTAAAATCTAGTGCTGCTATATCCCCCACTTTAGTCCTGATTTCTTCATTTCTGATCTTATCTCTTCTTGATACGTTGAGTATTCTTCTCAGGAATCTCATTTCTGTTGTTGTGATTTTTCTTTTCTCTTTTTCTGCCATTGTCCAGGTTTGGCATTGGTAGCATAGAGTTGGTAGGAAGATTATATTATAAAGTGCCAGTGAATATCACACACAATGCTCCTCACTGCCCCATGTGAACAAGAGGATCTGTAGCACATGTTGTTCCCTACCGGTCGAGGCAGTTCTTGAACTCCTCTTAACGCCACTCGCGTTGAATATATTGCCGTACAGAAACATAATGCGAGTCATCCGTAAATTGGTCTCCTATTGCCATTGCTTTCCTTCTTGGCAATGGCTTTACTGGTCTATAAAGAGATCCTTTGTGAACAGTCGTTTAAAGGACAAATGACCGACTTCATTGCACCGGATTTTATCCCGTATAGCTCCGTCTCTTTCCGCAGGACTGCCTGCAGAAAGCGTCTTTAAGGGCACGAACTCAGTAGCTCCAGCGACTACACCACTCCCTCCCTATACCGAGACTCCGAGAAGATTGCACTAATAAACCGACTACCTTCGGAGCGTGCAGCTGGCGGCGTAACCACTTGGACACTGAGACTGTCTTACCTTCCGTCGTGATACTTGAAGTCCCAACCAATAACTATCTGTCAGCTGCTGCCCAGCTCCATCCAATACCTGCTGGCCCCGGTTCGCGTTAGCCCCTGATTGTGAGCTAAACGGGTACTCTACACCATACCCAAGAGTGTCCCGTGGGCTAGCGGATGAGAGGAAGGACCCACCCACCCACACACACCCAAAGTCTAATATACGACATACTAATTTACAAGCGCTGGTCTCTCTGGCGGAGTTAAGGACGATGTTCGTATTCCCGTATACCCACGTACGAAACACAGCTGCGCGAGATTCGGTAGCGAATCACGTCGCGTTGGTATCTGTCGGAAAGGTATGTGAGCCAGTCGTTCAGAAAGCAATGGCAAACCACTGAACGTAAAACTTGCCAAGACATCAACAGCAACTGAAAAATTCTGGTGTTGACTGCAACGTCCTGTAATGGATATGCTAAATTTTTAAAAAAATACACACAAAACTGCGACTGTCAATAAAAGCCACAACATTGGCATACTACAAACACACATATACAGACATTCATACATTTACACACGCACACACTAACACACACACACACACACTCACATCACTACATCTTCCAGTAAACACAGGTACACTGACAAACATATATATATATATATATATATATATATATATATATATATATATATATATATATATATATATATATATATATAGAGAGAGAGAGAGAGAGAGAGAGAGAGAGAGAGAGAGAGAACATTTTATCTGTCACACACAATCACACATCACTGCGACTATAATAAATGCACTTACACCGACACACCATAAACACATACACGCATCGACACACAACAACGTGCCGCTGGTGACTCCGTGCACTTTGACACGACCTATTCTCTTCTTGACACCTTCTGCCTGCTGCCCGCCTGAAATAACCTTGTCAAATCAGACATGCCAGGCTGTCATGGAAAGATTGATGCTTTGTGCAACTTCCTGTTACACGACTGTCTCCAGCCATCTTGTATCTATTCCAGTTATTGTGCGCATAATCTGTCCCCGGCGCCGGGTCCGCGTGCGTAGGTGACCAAAGGTCACACAATAGGAAAATGTCTCCAGTTACACTTGGATCAATCAACCAAAAAGTCTGCCGTGTCCAGTCTCGTGTACAGTTGTAAATGAAAGAAGCGCGTGTACCAAAAACCAATGTTAGCAATCGTGGATACTGTTGTACTCCAAAGGTCATGGGGTCACAAGATCTAGAAAAGGTTATTCTTGTCAAGTGGGGACGAGTTAAAGTATTCTTTCTATGTTTTTTTTTTTTTTAATGTCTTCTCTTATTATTTATTATTATTTTCTTAGAGAGTGCTGAAGTGCTATATAGAACCTGTTTTGCTGTATGGCAGTGAATCTTTGAATGTAAATGAACAAATTAGGAAGAGCTTGGAAGAAACGGAGATGGTTCCTGAGACGAATGGTGCGAATTCCTTGGACTGCTAGAGATACTAACGACGATTGCTCGAAAGATGCTAATGAAACCAGAACACTCTATACAACAATAAGACAGAGACAAACAGCTGTCTTTGGTCATGTGATGAGAAGAGAGGCATTGGAGAACATCGTGACGACTGGAGTGATCGAGGCGAAGAGATGGAGAGGCAG
This sequence comes from Cepaea hortensis, assembly GCA_963921405.1. Lineage (NCBI taxonomy): Eukaryota > Metazoa > Mollusca > Gastropoda > Stylommatophora > Helicidae > Cepaea > Cepaea hortensis. The sequence goes on along the minus strand of OY992880.1, from coordinate 123,252,606 downwards.
ACCAAGAGAAATGATGCTGCATAGATTGAGACAGTGACATGGGATAATATCAGCAGCAGAGCTGATCCAGAAGACTAAAGACAGAGATATGTGGACAGATATGAGCGCCAACGCCTGCTCACATGGCACTTGATGATGATGATTCTCTTCTTATATTTATATTAACTTTGTTTTTATCATAATTGCGTTTGTAGATGTCTGCATGGTCACGGGTTTGGCTGATTAAGAGCAATGAGATGATTAATCGTCTGACGCCGCAGCCCATATCTGCCATGTGTTTATATACAGTAGTTTTCCCTATGCAACCCCGTGTACTTTGATATATAATACATCATGTCTGCTACCATATTAACAACTTTTAATCCGTCGCCCAGCTACTGAGTTCAGTGCGTGCAGCGACACTGTGAGCTGTGGATTTTGAGTTGAGTGCTTTTACATCTGTCCGCAGTTGTTATTGTGATCTGCATGTTCAGAAAATGGTGACGGTCGGTTGCTGAGCTGGCTAGTTTTGCATTATGCAGTAATGTCTGTGAAACTACCGCTTTTCTAGTGACTGTCTCTTCCATCGACGATGAACTGTAATTTTCGTAAGCGCTGTCGTCATTTGGAGGTGACAGGTTCGAATCCCGGTCGGTAACAATAGCTTTCAACTTTTATGTTGCCAGTGTGTCCTCTAGTCTCTACTTCCTTCTTCTTCTTCTGTGAGCGCCAAACAATACTATGTGTGTTTATTTATGTAACTGATTTCGTGGTGAACACTTGTGTTGGCATTCTGACAGCGGCCTTATGCATGTACTCATACTTGCCTGTACGTCCGGTTGGTTTGTTGGTGCTGTTTGTCCACTTTTCATAGGGGGCAGTGAGGAGCATTGTGTGTGATATTCACTGGCACAGGAACGGAGCATTATGGGGGTGATCCTTGCCGTGAAGTTGGAACCGTGACTAACTAACAACTTTTAAGCCTACGCCATCCATTTTTGTTGAGTCCAAACCTACTGTTTGTTTAGCCCTGAATCTGTTAATGCGTTGGCATGTAAACTCCCGGTGCGCTGATTGCGGTGTATGGGGTTAATTCCCTTACACTGCTCATTTGGACTTAAACGTAGACTTCTCGTTCAGAATTTAAATGGCAAACTTAACAAAATGTTTAATTGTCTAGTACATCAATCTGGTGTTGGGGTTGATGGCAACGCTCTGCAAAGGACAAGCGATGAATGGATAACCACAACACGAGACGAAGACGGTAAGCTTTATTAGAACACGATCACGAGTATCAACATGAACGTTCGGCAAAAGCCTTCGTCAAAACAAACACCCTCCGTCACAACTACATGAAAGATACTACATGAAAATAGAAATGTAAAAGTTACTTATCTGTATCCATGTTGTGGACTGAGGACGCCTTTTATTGTATCCATGTTGTGGATTGTGGACGCCTTTTGTTGTATCCATGTTGTGGATTGAGGACGTCTGTTGTTGTATCCGTGTATGTTTCTATTGCAAAGGATGTGAACTATTTAGGTGCGCTGTGACATTTTACAGACATTTTACAATATTTACGTCATTCGCTCGATACATCCGACTTGTTTCGACATTTGTTGTCCAGAATAGCCTTCTTGGGTAGTTGTGTAGGATATTCCACAGTCTTGGAGCCGCGGTCTCATGTTCTCACTTCCGTCCACAGGACTGTCTCCGTACAATGTCTGTTCAAAATAGCCGCCTTGTCTGCTGGTCGATCTTTAAGGGAAGGCAGGGGCAGAGCATGGGCAGTCCCCGACATCCAGGGAGACTTCCAGAAATGCAGAAGGCACGAGATGGTCTGCTACTGGGTTCACTCAGGGAACCTGGATATCCATCTAAGTAGTATTATATGATTTGTTTCTCCCGCGATGTGTCTCCACCTTGCCGTGGTGGGGGAGCTTGCGTGTCCCATTGACCCCATGTGCTATGTCGATGGATGGTAAACTACATATCGGACAGCATATGGAATAGGGGCCAGACTAAGCGAGACACAACCTGCTGCTCTGCAGGTAGACTGAGGATAGCAGTCAAAAGTTTAAATCAGGCGCACGAAGGCAGAAGTTCTTGGTCCGGATACATACCCTAAGGCTATCTGTCGAGGGTTGTGGCTGAACGCCACTAAGCTATAAACCCTCGGATGTGAGAGCCTGGCCGATACCCACCTACCGAAAAATGGAGGTGAGATTCTGAGCACGCCACATGCCAAGTTCGGATACTTGTCCGAAGGCTCTCAGCTGGGGGATATGAGGGATCTCCGGATGAGAGGGCCTGGCCGTTTCTCGCTCACTTCTGCACGGAGGTAAGGTGCTGAGCAGGCAGCAAATGTAGCCTACCTCGTGGGCGAGTACAAAAAAGGTAGAAGTGCCCCAGGCGAATGAAAATGGTTACGAAAACTGTCTGTATCTAACTCATAGAGAGTCTAGACAAAGGTGGAAAAACGTCACAATAACACGAAATGGAACGCACGGCTAGCGAATCCATTGCGTGGTCCGAAGTCCAAAGCGAAAGCTTACCTAGTGGATATCGCCCGCAGACTGACCGTTCCTGTTGTGTGCTTGAGCGACCAGTGGCAAGCGAAATGCCCAACACATGGAAGTGAGGAATTAAATCAGCCATGAGCAGAAAGTGGCAACTCCTCGGGTGAGCCCAGTCTCAGAGCAATATGTGCCGGCTCTGCAATTATGGAAGCCTCCTTGGATAGCGGGGAAATGCCCATGGTCCTGCCTTCCCTTGAGGGTTGACCGGATGTCGTTGACCGTTCTACTTTGACCAGCTGAGATGTGGGCGACACTACAGCACTAACAGTCTAACGTTTCTCGAAAACCCGGGAAAGCAAACCCGTAAAAATGTCTGCTGAAGTCGGATGTGCTGGCCTTCGGGTGCAAATAAATCAGGCACAACGCAAAAAAAAACGTCCGAGTGAAATGTCTTTCGTGCTAGGAACAGCTCTGACTAACTAGTTTTCCGAATAGCTCGTGTCCGGAAAAGCTCTGACTAGCTAGTTTCCGAATGTTCATTGTGCCCGGAATAGCTCTGACGGGCACATCAACAAGCACATGTCCGTATTTAAAACTCGCCGAGTGGATACCGTCTGCAGACCGGTCTGGTCAGTGCGGGAAAGGCTCGTGGTGAACGATATGCCCAATATATCGAAGTGAGGAATTAAAGCAGCCATGAGCAGGACGTGACGATTCCCTCGGTGAGCCCAGCACCAGGGCGCAATGTGTCAGCTCTGCAACTATGGAAGCCACCCTGGATGGTAGAAAATGTCATGGACTGCCTTCCCTTGAGGGCTGATCGCGAAGCATTCGACCGTTCCAACTTAACAAGCTGGGATGTTGACGGCACCACAAACGTGGGAGTCCCACAGGAATGCTAACCTGTCAAAATTGCACGCTAAAAGTCGGATGTGTTGGCCTAAGGGTCTCGAACCAAGGGTGCATAACTTAGACATACCGCAATCACATCTGAAAAAAAAAACACTCCGGATGAACGCAAAGAAGAAGAAGCAGATATTATTTGTTTTTCTGTAAGTCATTGTACTCTTTTGTTTTCCTTAAAAATCACATTTCCACCGCATACACACACACACACACACACACACACACACACACACACACACACAGAGAGAGAGAGAGAGAGAGAGAGAGAGAGAGAGAGAGAGAGAGAGAGAGAGAGCACCTAGGCCCGTCTTACATTCGGCCCTTCCAATCACTCATCTTTCGTTCATCAACAGTGCATGATACATTCATATAGAAAAAAAGACCCATTGTCAAATGAAAGTTATAAGCATAAACAATGCATATTATCATGTTATGTGACTGTACTCGGCTCGCGATGATGGTGGAATTCTGCAAGAGGGCGTCTGATTGGTCTGGAACTCTGGGGTCCGAACGACCCCAGTATATAAGGCCCTGCACAGGTAGAACTGGCCCTTTTTCCGTAGTCCACCGCACTGAGTGACAAGGCGCCAATGCCTATTTCTATTGTGTGTTTAGTAGTTAGACCCTGAAGTTTTGCAGTGGTATGTAACCATAATTAATTTGTTGTATATTATATTTCTTTTATATGTATTATTTTTAATTTTATAAGGCCATGTATGACATATAGTACTTTGGTTATTTAAATGTATAGTTCAGTAAAGCTATGACAGTATAATAATAATGAAGTGATTATCAAACTAATTAGATTTAAAATATAGCTAATCTTCTACTGATTCCTGGCTTTAATCTTTAAGTTAATAATTCCTCTAGTTGTAACCAAAATTAACTGAAGAAATCCTTTAATCCCTAAGTTGATACATTCTCTAGCAGTAACTAAAATTAACAAAAGAAATCTGTAAGCCCGGTTACAGATAACTGAGTTCGGAACAATGCCCAGGTAATGGCAAATGAGAGTTACCGGTTCTTGGAGAAAATGGCGCAGATCGATCTGGACTTCGACGAGTTTTTTTTACAAGAAATAGATTAAGGAACAATTTAGAAGCTACTTGTGTTAAGTTTTATGAGACTGAAAAGTGGGATATTGAGGAACATCACTTTGAGAATTGACACGTGGGAGGCCAGCTCAGCAAATAACATCTAGCCTTTGTTCTCGAGGCAACTTAAAAGGTAAATTTGGAATATTGGCTAGTGATAAAGGAGCAGACAATGTTTAACAGGTTAGGAGATAATTGGGCACACAGGGGCTTAGTAATACTTTATAATTATTCAGAACTAATGGTTTATTTTACAGCGGTGTAAATTATTGAGTTCAAGAAGCTTGTTGTGGTAAGAGCTGGGCAAATATTGGTTGTATGAATTATTGAAGAAAATAATATACAGAATATTAGTGGAGTGGCTATGAGTGATTAAAGTAAACACACTTGGACTGCAGTCAATGAAAGACAAGGCACATTACAATATAATTAAGTATTCAATATAGTATAGGAATTTGTTGTTCAGCAGTAAGTGAAGTCTGGCATCACAGCTGTTAACAGGAGGCATTAATATTTGTGTAGGTGTATCAAGTTATCGGTGGAATCAGCGACTGAGATTCTGCCTTAAGTTAAGCATGGTGGTTGTCGCACGGGGGAGAGAATGTGATTTAATGCTACGTACCACCTTTCGCAAATATATTTATATGCACTTGCTATGTGTCTAGTCACAAGGAATAGTACACTAATGGTGTTGGCCTCAATCAGTGCTTGCTGGTTATTAATTTGCAATAATATTAGGAATAATATTAATGGCAACAATGTATATTATAATTGTTTTAGGCATTATTATATCAGGTACAACTGATTTAATGAGGTCAGCTTGATCATGATATATGATACAGATAATGTAGATGAGTGATTTGGTGTCCCTGAAGCTTTAGGAGAATAACATTTAACAGGCTAGTACAGAGAGATGTTAGCAATCAGGTTTGGTGAGGTGCAGTGGAATATGACCGGTGTAGGTGTTTCCTATAACTAAACTAATATAGACAGTGTAACTGATTTTGTGGTTTCCCTATGTAGATATCCCAAGGTAGCAAAAGTGGGATATACAATGAGTAGGGGAAAGTAACCAGGATGATGGGTAATATTTATCACATATGTAGAGCAGAGAAGAGTACTTACATGTTAAGTGTGGCTTTACTGAGGGGGGGAATGTGATTTAGTGCTGCGTACCACCCTTCGCAGAGATATCAATATGTAGTTGTCATGTGACATAAAGCGTAAGATAGCAAAATTTATAACCGGTGTATCATAGGAAGAATGATGGGGAAAAGAGGACACAAATGTACATATTTTGCCTAGTAACACAGAATAATACATTGAGGTAGCATTAGACAACATGGGATGACATTAGTGTGTAATAATGATATCAGATATATTACACTGGCTATTATATTAGTACTGATGTTCTGCATCCAACCATGGACATTTTTGTTGTGTACTTTCACTTGATACTATTGTGTGGTTATTTTATGAGCTGTCTTAGTAGCCTCAGAGTTCCTCGGTTGAGTTCCTGTGTAATACATGTCTATCTTCAACTTTCTGTGAATGTTGTGATTCTTTTATATGCAAATGTTACATTGCCACATTCTACAAATATGGTAATTCCACTGGGTATATGTGTCCATTGCTTTTCACGGTTGAACATGTTTTGCCTGTTGGTTATTAATTTATAATATCATGCGGTAATGTGCGTGATGTCATATTGTTGTTGATATCCTTTATCAAAACATGGACATTGCAGGAGCAGTGTGTCCTATATCATATGGCATCCCTCATAAGTTTAGGTATTTAAATGACAGAAGATGGGGGAAAGGTGGTGCATTGGGTATTATGATTGTAGTGATAGCTATGGTGAGAGTGATCATTTGATGATTGTGATGGTTTTATGTCGCGATGTATGTTATATGTCTGAGTTGTTGTCGGTGACTTAGGTTATAGCCTGTGTCCTGATTGTTGCTGGTGTCATGTGTAGAACTACCTCTGGTATGTTGATGTTGTCTAGCTGTCATCAGTACAAAGGTGTGTGTCCTTCTGATGCCATATTGAATTGCATACCCTATGTCTGCTGGATTGCTGTTGGTGCATTGGACTGTATTTATGTCCTCTAGGTACATGTTCAAATGGTGTTGTCCTGTTAGAGTCGTTGTACACCGGTGTAGCTGAGTTGTGTTCGGTGTTGATTTTGACAAGTTGATTAGTGTTGCTGTGTAACATTGGCATTTATGGGGGGTATTGTCAGACTGTGCTGTTGGGGATGAGAAGTTGTGTTGGACCAGAGACCTGTAGGGAATGACCTCTCTGAATTGAAGACATTCTGTAAGTGAATGCTGGGCTGTATGGGGAGGTGGAGCAGGCTGAGGTTGTTGCATTAGAAGGTGTTCTATCCTAGCAATATCAAGTGTAATCTCTTGACAGCAGTGGCACAACTGGAGAAGACAATAGTAGGTGATCTGATGATGCAGCATTGATTGCTGCATTTAACCATTAGAGATGTAGTCTCATGATAGCAGTAGTACAACCAGAGGGAATAGCAAAGTGGATAATTTGATGGAAGACATTTGTTATATGTAGGTTAATTCAAATGTTATATTGCATGTGCTCATTGCTTCATGTGTTTAATATGTTGTCTTTACCATGATAATCATAGATTGTGTTTTCCATTGTTACAGGAGCGGCTGACTAGTTAGTGTCAGCAGGCCTGGGTTCTTGGTGGGATAGTAAATTGTGTCACAACTCTTTGATTATGTCGTGTCTTGGGGTTTATGTTGTGTAACCTATATTTTTGTAGTGCCTTATTGTCTGTGCAGTGTTGCTTGTGTCGAGGTTCTTTATTGTGTCAGTCTAACCAGCTATTGTTTGGAGCACCTGTGTTGTGGTACTTGGTGTACCCTGTTGTCTTAAGTGGTGTTGATTGGTTGGGTGTTACCCACTGTTGTTGTTTGATATATACAGTTGTCTGTTGTATCTGTAATTGAACATCCCTTATTGAATGCTTTATTCAATGTGTTTGAACACAAATTGTCACCAGAATTTGTAGCAGTTGATAAATAAAGAGCTATTTTTGTACTGTTTTTGATTCGTTTGTTTAGTCTCTTTTAGTTTTTACAGTCACTATTTCTACCAAAATCTAACACCTTAATCCAATGTCTGGGTCTCAAATATGACAGTCAGTCCAGAGTTGAGGCCCCTGCCTGAGATCTCGTATATCTTCTTATCTAATTACTATAATTTTTTTTTTTTTTGTTGGTTGAGGCGGTGTGAGGTTCTCTCTCTTTTCACTATTTTTCTTCTTTGGCCGTAACGAAGTCAGAACTACTCTTTACCTCTTAGCACCGTAGTGAAGGAAGCATCAGTCTTTATGATTGTCTCCCTTTGTCTTTTACCATCGACTACAAAATGGCGTCCCCGACGAGATATAGTGGCAGCCTTTGAATTGTTCTGTTAGGATTGTTTTAGTATCTAGTGATTGTTTTGTGTGATAGGTCAGTGTTTATGTTTGTGGTGTCCACTGTCTTTGAGTTGTGACATTAGAACCCAGGTTTGCTGCTGAGATCCCCTGGGCATTGCTGCACGAGAGAGGAGTCCCCTGTATGGTGAGTGGACTCAGATATATTGTCTCCTAGTACACCTCCACTGTATCCTATCCAGAGCAAGGATGGCTCTGTCTTCAACGTTAGGGACCGTAGTTCCCCTCCCAGTTGGTGCCCCTGACATCACAGGGCCCACTGGTGAAGTCAGGTACATATTTGCACCTGTGAAGATAGAAGTACCTTGTTTTGGCCAGAAAGGTGGGCCAACTGTTGAGAAGTATGTGAGGAAGGTGAGATCTGCCTGGAGGGCTGGTGCGGTGTGCAATGAAGATAAAGTGGACATTATTTGTGAAAGTGTTGCTCCCAGTGTGTGGGCGGAACTTGAACTTAGGTCAGCTTGTAATGACCCTGAGGAGATGCTGCAGACCATTCAGCAGGTGTATGGGGAGCAGCGCAGCATGGTGGAACTTGCTGCAGCTTTCTTCCAAGTGAAACAAGATGCTGGGGAATCCATCATGGATTTCTCTCACCGGGTCCACAAAGCCTTTCGTTTGGTGCTGGAAGCACAAAGAAAGAGGGGCATGGTTGCTTGGGATCCAGTGATCCTAAGAGACTGGTTTGTTGCAAAACTACATAATGTTCTCAGCAGGAGAATGGCAGAGGAGAGGATATCGCATGACCCGTCAGTGACTTTCCTTTGCGTTAGAGACTTGGCAATGCGATGGGCTAGTGTGTCATTAGCTCCAGAAGTCTGTGCATACCAATGTGTAGAACGTCAAGATTACAGTTCAGAGAGGTGGCCTAATGCCAGTGGTGTGTGTCAAGGAGTCCACCATGATGATGTGGTGGTGGAGGAACTTCAAGCTGAGCTAGGTCGGATGAGAGCCTTAGCTGATTCGTTGATGCAGCCCAAGGTACGACGCAAGAGGTGCAATGTTTGTCGAAGCCGCACCCACCTACAGAAGAGGTGTCCGAAGAGAGGGGTTAGTGTTTTTCAGAACCCCTCTAGAGTAAATTGTAGCGTGTTTGCAAGCGTAAGACACCAAGACCAGCAGGGCATTAAGCGACAACAGAGTCCGCCCCAAGTTGATTCTTCTAAAGGATCAGCCCCAGCAGTTCAGGTGGGTGCAGTGTCAACTTCTGATAGCCGGATGGTTATGCGTGGCAACCAGAGAAATTTCTTTCGCAGGAAGAGGCGGAGGAAGAGGGGACGAGGGAAGTCTCCTGGTGTCAGTGTGGTCGACCAGTTAGGTGTTAGAAATGTGAACAGGTGGACCGTGTATTGTGACTGGTGTGAGGCAAAATTTTCTGCATACCGATATGTCAACTCGTGACTTTGTGCGAAAGGGGATTGTGAAAGACCACCAGCAAGAACTTTTGCCCGTTAGACATGGTTGTGAAAGATAGAGGCTGTTTTCATCTGTTTAGGAATTCCAGTCTTTTGGATTGACAGCCTTAGTGTAGTTAGTTAATTAGCAGTTATGTTTTGTTGTTATATATTATGATTGCAGGTAGATGGTGTCATGTGATGACATGTCTTTCTTTTAGAGTACAAGTACACCAGGCAGACCAGGTGAAAGGGGTGGTTCTGTTGTTCATGTGGTGTTGTCATTACCATCATGTCCAGTAAGAGAGTAACTTCCAGGGTGAATTCATGAGGTGGGATATTATTGAATTAACAATGTTTTGTTGGCCCGGTATATTTTCCTTTATGTTTATATTCAGGTTACAGGTGACACATGATGAAATGTTCTTTTAAGTGTAGAGATACAGGTTGATAGAAAAACAAGTCATTTAGGTACCACAGTAGCTGCAGGAAGCTTATATTTGAAGAGACAAATGGCATTATTTTTAAATACATTTTGTGTTGAATTTCCAGAGTTAAGGGAAGTAGTAACCAATATAAAGGTTACTTGTTTAATGTTTGTGTAACTTTTATGATTGTTTAATTATTTTTATGTATAAAGTGAGGGTTGTATTCATTTTGTTATGATTGCTCATGTAGCAGAGGGGCTATTTCTCCTCACTGATGTTAATTTGGTCACTGAGTATTAACTTGTACTAGTATAAGGATGGCTTATGCTTATATGTTATTACTGTTATTTTGGACTTATTGATGACTGGTGACGTACATGTATACTGTTTCACATTATAAATCTGGATAGAATGAGTAAATTGTTTTATAATGGTACTGTTTAGGGATGTAACCAGCAGTTCAGGTGTTGAGGGCAGTGTCCTCAAGAGTGACAGGTTTTTTTTGTTGTTGCTGAGAGATGTGTTCCTTGGCATAGAATTATCAGAGCATAGAGGTGTGAAGATAACTACCTGTTTGATAAGTGTACCAGGGATGTATGGTCCGGTTGTCGAAACGACAACAGTTAAAGAGGGGGGAATTATTCATTGTTTTTGTAATTGTTCGTATAATATTGTGAACACTGAGGTGGGGGGAGACTGTCTACCTGTTGATCGCATTATTTTTTTTTTACTGCTGATATTAGTTTAGTCATGAATAATGACTGGTATTAATGTAAATGTACCTTGTATTGGCATGTGACCATTATTCTTGTTGGTACCTGATGTACATTTTTGGGGTGTTTTACTTGATGGGTGATGTCTGGTGAGGATAGGAAAATTTTTTTTGAGCTCCATCAATAGTGGAGGACTAAGGTAGGGGTCAGAAATTATCCCTCCCTTACCCAAGGCACTAGGGGTGTAATGTTCAGTTATCGGGACGATAACAGTTAAAGATGGGGAATAATGTACTCGGCTCGCGATGATGGTGGAATTCTGCAAGAGGGCGTCTGATTGGTCTGGAACTCTGGGGTCCGAACGACCCCAGTATATAAGGCCCTGCACAGGTAGAACTGGCCCTTTTTCCGTAGTCCACCGCACTGAGTGACAAGGCGCCAATGCCTATTTCTATTGTGTGTTTAGTAGTTAGACCCTGAAGTTTTGCAGTGGTATGTAACCATAATTAATTTGTTGTATATTATTTTTCTTTTATATGTATTATTTTTAATTTTATAAGGCCATGTATGACATATAGTACTTTGGTTATTTAAATGTATAGTTCAGTAAAGCTATGACAGTATAATAATAATGAAGTGATTATCAAACTAATTAGATTTAAAATATAGCTAATCTTCTACTGATTCCTGGCTTTAATCTTTAAGTTAATAATTCCTCTAATTGTAACCAAAATTAACTGAAGAAATCCTTTAATCCCTAAGTTGATACATTCTCTAGCAGTAACTAAAATTAACAAAAGAAATCTGTAAGCCCGGTTACAGATAACTGAGTTCGGAACAATGCCCAGGTAATGGCAAATGAGAGTTACCGGTTCTTGGAGAAAATGGCGCAGATCGATCTGGACTTCGACGAGTTTTTTTTACAAGAAATAGATTAAGGAACAATTTAGAAGCTACTTGTGTTAAGTTTTATGAGACTGAAAAGTGGGATATTGAGGAACAGCACTTTGAGAATTGACACGTGGGAGGCCAGCTCAGCAAATAACATCTAGCCTTTGTTCTCGAGGCAACTTAAAAGGTAAATTTTGAATATTGGCTAGTGATAAAGGAGCAGACAATGTTTAACAGGTTAGGAGATAATTGGGCACACAGGGGCTTAGTAATACTTTATAATTATTCAGAACTAATGGTTTATTTTACAGCGGTGTAAATTATTGAATTCAAGAAGCTTGTTGTGGTAAGAGCTGGGCAAATATTGGTTGTATGAATTATTGAAGAAAATAATATACAGAATATTAGTGGAGTGGCTATGAGTGATTAAAGTAAACACACTTGGACTGCAGTCAATGAAAGACAAGGCACATTACAATATAATTAAGTATTCAATATAGTATAGGAATTTGTTGTTCAGCAGTAAGTGAAGTCTGGCATCACAGCTGTTAACAGGAGGCATTAATATTTGTGTAGGTGTATCAAGTTATCGGTGGAATCAGCGACTGAGATTCTGCATTAAGTTAAGCATGGTGGTTGTCACACGGGGGAGAGAATGTGATTTAATGCTACGTACCACCTTTCGCAAATATATTTATATGCACTTGCTATGTGTCTAGTCACAAGGAATAGTACACTAATGGTGTTGGCCTCAATCAGTGCTTGCTGGTTATTAATTTGCAATAATATTAGGAATAATATTAATGGCAACAATGTATATTATAATTGTTTTAGGCATTATTATATCAGGTACAACTGATTTAATGAGGTCAGCTTGATCATGATATATGATACAGATAATGTAGATGAGTGATTTGGTGTCCCTGAAGCTTTAGGAGAATAACATTTAACAGGCTAGTACAGAGAGATGTTAGCAATCAGGTTTGGTGAGGTGCAGTGGAATATGACCGGTGTAGGTGTTTCCTATAACTAAACTAATATAGACAGTGTAACTGATTTTGTGGTTTCCCTATGTAGATATCCCAAGGTAGCAAAAGTGGGATATACAATGAGTAGGGGAAAGTAACCAGGATGATGGGTAATATTTATCACATATGTAGAGCAGAGAAGAGTACTTACATGTTAAGTGTGGCTTTACTGAGGGGGGGGGGGATGTGATTTAGTGCTGCGTACCACCCTTCGCAGAGATATTAATATGTAGTTGTCATGTGACATAAAGCGTAAGATAGCAAAATTTATAACCGGTGTATCATAGGAAGAATGATGGGGAAAAGAGGACACAAATGTACATCTTTTGCCTAGTAACACAGAATAATACATTGAGGTAGCATTAGACAACATGGGATGACATTAGTGTGTAATAATGATATCAGATATATTACACTGGCTATTATATTAGTACTGATGTTCTGCATCCAACCATGGACATTTTTGTTGTGTACTTTCACTTGATACTATTGTGTGGTTATTTTATGAGCTGTCTTAGTAGCCTCAGAGTTCCTCGGTTGAGTTCCTGTGTAATACATGTCTATCTTCAACTTTCTGTGAATGTTGTGATTCTTTTATGTGCAAATGTTACATTGCCACATTCTACAAATATGGTAATTCCACTGGGTATATGTGTCCATTGCGTTTCACGGTTGAACATGTTTTGCCTGTTGGTTATTAATTTATAATATCATGCGGTAATGTGCGTGATGTCATATTGTTGTTGATATCCTTTATCAAAACATGGACATTGCAGGAGCAGTGTGTCCTATATCATATGGCATCCCTCATAAGTTTAGGTATTTAAATGACAGAAGATGGGGGAAAGGTGGTGCATTGGGTATTATGATTGTAGTGATAGCTATGGTGAGAGTGATCATTTGATGATTGTGATGGTTTTATGTCGCGATGTATGTTATATGTCTGAGTTGTTGTCGGTGACTTAGGTTATAGCCTGTGTCCTGATTGTTGCTGGTGTCATGTGTAGAACTACCTCTGGTATGTTGATGTTGTCTAGCTGTCATCAGTACAAAGGTGTGTGTCCTTCTGATGCCATATTGAATTGCATACCCTATGTCTGCTGGATTGCTGTTGGTGCATTGGACTGTATTTATGTCCTCTAGGTACATGTTCAAATGGTGTTGTCCTGTTAGAGTCGTTGTACACCGGTGTAGCTGAGTTGTGTTCGGTGTTGATTTTGACAAGTTGATTAGTGTTGCTGTGTAACATTGGCATTTATGGGGGGTATTGTCAGACTGTGCTGTTGGGGATGAGAAGTTGTGTTGGACCAGAGACCTGTAGGGAATGACCTCTCTGAATTGAAGACATTCTGTAAGTGAATGCTGGGCTGTATGGGGAGGTGGAGCAGGCTGAGGTTGTTGCATTAGAAGGTGTTCTATCCTAGCAATATCAAGTGTAATCTCTTGACAGCAGTGGCACAACTGGAGAAGACAATAGTAGGTGATCTGATGATGCAGCATTGATTGCTGCATTTAACCATTAGAGATGTAGTCTCATGATAGCAGTAGTACAACCAGAGGGAATAGCAAAGTGGATAATTTGATGGAAGACATTTGTTATATGTAGGTTAATTCAAATGTTATATTGCATGTGCTCATTGCTTCATGTGTTTAATATGTTGTCTTTACCATGATAATCATAGATTGTGTTTTCCATTGTTACAAGAGCGGCTGACTAGTTAGTGTCAGCAGGCCTGGGTTCTTGGTGGGATAGTAAATTGTGTCACAACTCTTTGATTATGTCGTGTCTTGGGGTTTATGTTGTGTAACCTATATTTTTGTAGTGCCTTATTGTCTGTGCAGTGTTGCTTGTGTCGAGGTTCTTTATTGTGTCAGTCTAACCAGCTATTGTTTGGAGCACCTGTGTTGTGGTACTTGGTGTACCCTGTTGTCTTAAGTGGTGTTGATTGGTTGGGTGTTACCCACTGTTGTTGTTTGATATATACAGTTGTCTGTTGTATCTGTAATTGAACATCCCTTATTGAATGCTTTATTCAATGTGTTTGAACACAAATTGTCACCAGAATTTGTAGCAGTTGATAAATAAAGAGCTATTTTTGTACTGTTTTTGATTCGTTTGTTTAGTCTCTTTTAGTTTTTACAGTCACTATTTCTACCAAAATCTAACACCTTAATCCAATGTCTGGGTCTCAAATATGACAGTCAGTCCAGAGTTGAGGCCCCTGCCTGAGATCTCGTATATCTTCTTATCTAATTACTATAATTTTATTTTTTTTTTGTTGGTTGAGGCGGTGTGAGGTTCTCTCTCTTTTCACTATTTTTCTTCTTTGGCCGTAACGAAGTCAGAACTACTCTTTACCTCTTAGCACCGTAGTGAAGGAAGCATCAGTCTTTATGATTGTCTCCCTTTGTCTTTTACCATCGACTACAAAATGGCGTCCCCGACGAGATATAGTGGCAGCCTTTGAATTGTTCTGTTAGGATTGTTTTAGTATCTAGTGATTGTTTTGTGTGATAGGTCAGTGTTTATGTTTGTGGTGTCCACTGTCTTTGAGTTGTGACATTAGAACCCAGGTTTGCTGCTGAGATCCCCTGGGCATTGCTGCACGAGAGAGGAGTCCCCTGTATGGTGAGTGGACTCAGATATATTGTCTCCTAGTACACCTCCACTGTATCCTATCCAGAGCAAGGATGGCTCTGTCTTCAACGTTAGGGACCGTAGTTCCCCTCCCAGTTGGTGCCCCTGACATCACAGGGCCCACTGGTGAAGTCAGGTACATATTTGCACCTGTGAAGATAGAAGTACCTTGTTTTGGCCAGAAAGGTGGGCCAACTGTTGAGAAGTATGTGAGGAAGGTGAGATCTGCCTGGAGGGCTGGTGCGGTGTGCAATGAAGATAAAGTGGACATTATTTGTGAAAGTGTTGCTCCCAGTGTGTGGGCGGAACTTGAACTTAGGTCAGCTTGTAATGACCCTGAGGAGATGCTGCAGACCATTCAGCAGGTGTATGGGGAGCAGCGCAGCATGGTGGAACTTGCTGCAGCTTTCTTCCAAGTGAAACAAGATGCTGGGGAATCCATCATGGATTTCTCTCACCGGGTCCACAAAGCCTTTCGTTTGGTGCTGGAAGCACAAAGAAAGAGGGGCATGGTTGCTTGGGATCCAGTGATCCTAAGAGACTGGTTTGTTGCAAAACTACATAATGTTCTCAGCAGGAGAATGGCAGAGGAGAGGATATCGCATGACCCGTCAGTGACTTTCCTTTGCGTTAGAGACTTGGCCATGCGATGGGCTAGTGTGTCATTAGCTCCAGAAGTCTGTGCATACCAATGTGTAGAACGTCAAGATTACAGTTCAGAGAGGTGGCCTAATGCCAGTGGTGTGTGTCAAGGAGTCCACCATGATGATGTGGTGGTGGAGGAACTTCGAGCTGAGCTAGGTCGGATGAGAGCCTTAGCTGATTCGTTGATGCAGCCCAAGGTACGACGCAAGAGGTGCAATGTTTGTCGAAGCCGCACCCACCTACAGAACAGGTGTCCGAAGAGAGGGGTTAGTGTTTTTCAGAACCCCTCTAGAGTGAATTGTAGCGTGTTTGCAAGCGTAAGCCACCAAGACCAGCAGGGCATTAAGCGACAACAGAGTCCGCCCCAAGTTGATTCTTCTAAAGGATCAGCCCCAGCAGTTCAGGTGGGTGCAGTGTCAACTTCTGATAGCCGGATGGTTATGCGTGGCAACCAGAGAAATTTCTTTCGCAGGAAGAGGCGGAGGAAGAGGGGACGAGGGAAGTCTCCTGGTGTCAGTGTGGTCGACCAGTTAGGTGTTAGAAATGTGAACAGGTGGACCGTGTATTGTGACTGGTGTGAGGCAAAATTTTCTGCATACCGATATGTCAACTCGTGACTTTGTGCGAAAGGGGATTGTGAAAGACCACCAGCAAGAACTTTTGCCCGTTAGACATGGTTGTGAAAGATAGAGGCTGTTTTCATCTGTTTAGGAATTCCAGTCTTTTGGATTGACAGCCTTAGTGTAGTTAGTTAATTAGCAGTTATGTTTTGTTGTTATATATTATGATTGCAGGTAGATGGTGTCATGTGATGACATGTCTTTCTTTTAGAGTACAAGTACACCAGGCAGACCAGGTGAAAGGGGTGGTTCTGTTGTTCATGTGGTGTTGTCATTACCATCATGTCCAGTAAGAGAGTAACTTCCAGGGTGAATTCATGAGGTGGGATATTATTGAATTAACAATGTTTTGTTGGCCCGGTATATTTTCCTTTATGTTTATATTCAGGTTACAGGTGACACATGATGAAATGTTCTTTTTAGTGTAGAGATACAGGTTGATAGAAAAACAAGTCATTTAGGTACCACAGTAGCTGCAGGAAGCTTATATTTGAAGAGACAAATGGCATTATTTTTAAATACATTTTGTGTTGAATTTCCAGAGTTAAGGGAAGTAGTAACCAATATAAAGGTTACTTGTTTAATGTTTGTGTAACTTTTATGATTGTTTAATTATTTTTATGTATAAAGTGAGGGTTGTATTCATTTTGTTATGATTGCTCATGTAGCAGAGGGGCTATTTCTCCTCACTGATGTTAATTTGGTCACTGAGTATTAACTTGTACTAGTATAAGGATGGCTTATGCTTATATGTTATTACTGTTATTTTGGACTTATTGATGACTGGTGACGTACATGTATACTGTTTCACATTATAAATCTGGATAGAATGAGTAAATTGTTTTATAATGGTACTGTTTAGGGATGTAACCAGCAGTTCAGGTGTTGAGGGCAGTGTCCTCAAGAGTGACAGGTTTTTTTTGTTGTTGCTGAGAGATGTGTTCCTTGGCATAGAATTATCAGAGCATAGAGGTGTGAAGATAACTACCTGTTTGATAAGTGTACCAGGGACGTATGGTCCGGTTGTCGAAACGACAACAGTTAAAGAGGGGGGAATTATTCATTGTTTTTGTAATTGTTCGTATAATATTGTGAACACTAAGGTGGCGGGAGACTGTCTACCTGTTGATCGCATTATTTTTTTTTTTACTGCTGATATTAGTTTAGTGATGAATAATGACTGGTATTAATGTAAATGTACCTTGTATTGGCATGTGACCATTATTCTTGTTGGTACCTGATGTACATTTTTGGGGTGTTTTACTTGATGGGTGATGTCTGGTGAGGATAGGAAAAATTTTTTTGAGCTCCATCAATAGTGGAGGACTAAGGTAGGGGTAAGAAATTATCCCTCCCTTACCCAAGGCACTAGGGGTCTAATGTTCAGTTATCGGGACGATAACAGTTAAAGATGGGGAATAATGTACTCGGCTCGCGATGATGGTGGAATTCTGCAAGAGGGCGTCTGATTGGTCTGGAACTCTGGGGTCCGAACGACCCCAGTATATAAGGCCCTGCACAGGTAGAACTGGCCCTTTTTCCGTAGTCCACCGCACTGAGTGACAAGGCGCCAATGCCTATTTCTATTGTGTGTTTAGTAGTTAGACCCTGAAGTTTTGCAGTGGTATGTAACCATAATTAATTTGTTGTATATTATTTTTCTTTTATATGTATTATTTTTAATTTTATAAGGCCATGTATGACATATAGTACTTTGGTTATTTAAATGTATAGTTCAGTAAAGCTATGACAGTATAATAATAATGAAGTGATTATCAAACTAATTAGATTTAAAATATAGCTAATCTTCTACTGATTCCTGGCTTTAATCTTTAAGTTAATAATTCCTCTAATTGTAACCAAAATTAACTGAAGAAATCCTTTAATCCCTTAGTTGATACATTCTCTAGCAGTAACTAAAATTAACAAAAGAAATCTGTAAGCCCGGTTACAGATAACTGAGTTCGGAACAATGCCCAGGTAATGGCAAATGAGAGTTACCGGTTCTTGGAGAAAATGGCGCAGATCGATCTGGACTTCGACGAGTTTTTTTTTACAAGAAATAGATTAAGGAACAATTTAGAAGCTACTTGTGTTAAGTTTTATGAGACTGAAAAGTGGGATATTGAGGAACAGCACTTTGAGAATTGACACGTGGGAGGCCAGCTCAGCAAATAACATCTAGCCTTTGTTCTCGAGGCAACTTAAAAGGTAAATTTTGAATATTGGCTAGTGATAAAGGAGCAGACAATGTTTAACAGGTTAGGAGATAATTGGGCACACAGGGGCTTAGTAATACTTTATAATTATTCAGAACTAATGGTTTATTTTACAGCGGTGTAAATTATTGAGTTCAAGAAGCTTGTTGTGGTAAGAGCTGGGCAAATATTGGTTGTATGAATTATTGAAGAAAATAATATACAGAATATTAGTGGAGTGGCTATGAGTGATTAAAGTAAACACACTTGGACTGCAGTCAATGAAAGACAAGGAACATTACAATATAATTAAGTATTCAATATAGTATAGGAATTTGTTGTTCAGCAGTAAGTGAAGTCTGGCATCACAGCTGTTAACAGGAGGCATTAATATTTGTGTAGGTGTATCAAGTTATCGGTGGAATCAGCGACTGAGATTCTGCCTTAAGTTAAGCATGGTGGTTGTCGCACGGGGGAGAGAATGTGATTTAATGCTACGTACCACCTTTCGCAAATATATTTATATGCACTTGCTATGTGTCTAGTCACAAGGAATAGTACACTAATGGTGTTGGCCTCAATCAGTGCTTGCTGGTTATTAATTTGCAATAATATTAGGAATAATATTAATGGCAACAATGTATATTATAATTGTTTTAGGCATTATTATATCAGGTACAACTGATTTAATGAGGTCAGCTTGATCATGATATATGATACAGATAATGTAGATGAGTGATTTGGTGTCCCTGAAGCTTTAGGAGAATAACATTTAACAGGCTAGTACAGAGAGATGTTAGCAATCAGGTTTGGTGAGGTGCAGTGGAATATGACCGGTGTAGGTGTTTCCTATAACTAAACTAATATAGACAGTGTAACTGATTTTGTGGTTTCCCTATGTAGATATCCCAAGGTAGCAAAAGTGGGATATACAATGAGTAGGGGAAAGTAACCAGGATGATGGGTAATATTTATCACATATGTAGAGCAGAGAAGAGTACTTACATGTTAAGTGTGGCTTTACTGAGGGGGGGGGGGTGTGATTTAGTGCTGCGTACCACCCTTCGCAGAGATATTAATATGTAGTTGTCATGTGACATAAAGCGTAAGATAGCAAAATTTATAACCGGTGTATCATAGGAAGAATGATGGGGAAAAGAGGACACAAATGTACATCTTTTGCCTAGTAACACAGAATAATACATTGAGGTGGCATTAGACAACATGGGATGACATTAGTGTGTAATAATGATATCAGATATATTACACTGGCTATTATATTAGTACTGATGTTCTGCATCCAGCCATGGACATTTTTGTTGTGTACTTTCACTTGATACTATTGTGTGGTTATTTTATGAGCTGTCTTAGTAGCCTCAGAGTTCCTCGGTTGAGTTCCTGTGTAATACATGTCTATCTTCAACTTTCTGTGAATGTTGTGATTCTTTTATGTGCAAATGTTTCATTGCCACATTCTACAAATATGGTAATTCCACTGGGTATATGTGTCCATTTCTTTTCACGGTTGAACATGTTTTGCCTGTTGGTTATTAATTTATAATATCATGCGGTAATGTGCGTGATGTCATATTGTTGTTGATATCCTTTATCAAAACATGGACATTGCAGGAGCAGTGTGTCCTATATCATATGGCATCCCTCATAAGTTTAGGTATTTAAATGACAGAAGATGGGGGAAAGGTGGTGCATTGGGTATTATGATTGTAGTGATAGCTATGGTTAGAGTGATCATTTGATGATTGTGATGGTTTTATGTCGCGATGTATGTTATATGTCTGAGTTGTTGTCGGTGACTTAGGTTATAGCCTGTGTCCTGATTGTTGCTGGTGTCATGTGTAGAACTACCTCTGGTATGTTGATGTTGTCTAGCTGTCATCAGTACAAAGGTGTGTGTCCTTCTGATGCCATATTGAATTGCATACCCTATGTCTGCTGGATTGCTGTTGGTGCATTGGACTGTATTTATGTCCTCTAGGTACATGTTCAAATGGTGTTGTCCTGTTAGAGTCGTTGTACACCGGTGTAGCTGAGTTGTGTTCGGTGTTGATTTTGACAAGTTGATTAGTGTTGCTGTGTAACATTGGCATTTATGGGGGGTATTGTCAGCCTGTGCTGTTGGGGATGAGAAGTTGTGTTGGACCAGAGACCTGTAGGGAATGACCTCTCTGAATTGAAGACATTCTGTAAGTGAATGCTGGGCTGTATGGGGAGGTGGAGCAAGCTGAGGTTGTTGCATTAGAAGGTGTTCTATCCTAGCAATATCAAGTGTAATCTCATGACAGCAGTGGCACAACTGGAGAAGGCAATAGTAGGTGACCTGATGATGCAGCATTGATTGCTGCATTTAACCATTAGAGATGTAGTCTCATGATAGCAGTAGTACAACCAGAGGGAATAGCAAAGTGGATAATTTGATGGAAGACATTTGTTATATGTAGGTTAATTCAAATGTTATATTGCATGTGCTCATTGCTTCATGTGTTTAATATGTTGTCTTTACCATGATAATCATAGATTGTGTTTTCCATTGTTACAGGAGCGGCTGACTAGTTAGTGTCAGCGGGCCTGGGTTCTTGGTGGGATAGTAAATTGTGTCACAACTCTTTGTTTATGTCGTGTCTTGGGGTTTATGTTGTGTAACCTATATTTTTGTAGTGCCTTATTGTCTGTGCAGTGTTGCTTGTGTCGAGGTTCTTTATTGTGTCAGTCTAACCAGCTATTGTTTGGAGCACCTGTGTTGTGGTACTTGGTGTACCCTGTTGTCTTAAGTGGTGTTGATTGGTTGGGTGTTACCCACTGTTGTTGTTTGATATATACAGTTGTCTGTTGTATCTGTAATTGAACATCCCTTATTGAATGCTTTATTCAATGTGTTTGAACACAAATTGTCACCAGAATTTGTAGCAGTTGATAAATAAAGAGCTATTTTTGTACTGTTTTTGATTCGTTTGTTTAGTCTCTTTTAGTTTTTACAGTCACTATTTCTACCAAAATCTAACACCTTAATCCAATGTCTGGGTCTCAAATATGACAGTCAGTCCAGAGTTGAGGCCCCTGCCTGAGATCTCGTATATCTTCTTATCTAATTACTATAATCTTTTTTTTGTTGGTTGAGGCGGTGTGAGGTTCTCTCTCTTTTCACTATTTTTCTTCTTTGGCCGTAACGAAGTCAGAACTACTCTTTACCTCTTAGCACCGTATTGAAGGAAGCATCAGTCTTTATGATTGTCTCCCTTTGTCTTTTACCATCGACTACATGACACATCCCCCATCCCACACAGACATCCCGCACCAACCCACACACACATCCCTCACCCACACACACATCCCCTCACCAACTCAGGCATCTCTCAACCACCCACGCACACATCCCTCACCCACATCCTCACCCACTCATACATACCCCAACCCACACAAACTCACCAACACACACATGCTCCACCAACCCACCCACCCACATCCCCCCAACCACACACATATCCCTCCCACACATACATCCCGTACCAACCCACACACACATCACTCATCCACTCACACATCACCCACCCATACCCTCACATCTTCCCATCCACACACACACACACACACACACACACATTTTCCCACCCACCCACACATTTCACATCCACACACCCCACCAACCACACATACATTCCCCTCCCACACAAACATCCCCCACCCACACACACATTCCCACACCCACACACACACACATCCCCCACGTATACACACATCCCAAACTCCCCTACACACCCACCCACACGCACACATTCCCACCTACCACCCGCCAACACCCACACATACCACTACCCACCAACACCCACACAAACACACAAACCCAAACACACATCCCCCCTCACCCACATACTCCCAATCCACACACGTCCCATCCTTACACACATCCCTCCAGAGAGAGAGCGCGCGCGAGAGAGAGAGAGCGAGACATGGATTAAAACATACAGACAGACAGGCAGGCAGGCAGGCAGACAGACAGACAAACAGATGGATAGATAGATTGATGTGTGGGTTGTTGGATAGATGGATGTATGTGGGTGAGGGGGGATGTGTGTTTGGGTTGGTGTGTTTGTGTGGGTGTTGGTGGGTAGTGGTATGCGTGATAGACAGACAAAATGACAAAAATAATCTCACAACCAGAAAACAAAGACTGTTCATATGTGAATTATCCGTCATTCCCCAAACTGAATATAGGCGTCGTGTTTGCCCAGCACAGTTTAGTGCATTTTGGGTTAGTGGTAGGGTTAGGGAAGCGCTAGTAAAATGGTTCTTTACCTCATTTACTTATTGTATGTTGAAAACCAGTAACAAGCTGCCCACAGAGAAATACTCGAACTAGTGAAGAATAAGATAACTTGGTCTGTCTGTCTGTCTGTCTGTCTGTCTGTCTGTCTGTCTGTCTGTCTGTCTGTCTGTCTGTCATTTAGTGTAACTCTGTTCATGTTTATCTGTTTTTATATTAATCCGTTGGTCTCTTCAGTCCTATTTCTCACTCTGCTCCTGTCTCTGATTCTCTGGCTCTACCTTTCTCTTTATCTTTATGTCACTCTATCTTTCTCTGCTTATCTCTCTTATCTGAATCTCTATATCTCTGTTTCTGTCCGTCTATATCTGTCTCTCCCTATCTCACTGTCATTGGCTTTCTGTCTGTGTACTTCTATTGCTCTTATGTTTTTTTAAAGTCTCTCTCCCTCTCTCTGTCTCTCTCTCCGTCTCTCTCGCCTACTGCAAGCTTAATCATCAACACTTCTAAACCACTAGTCTCTCCTTAGTTATTCCCAAGAACCTCCCTACGTGTCACATTGAATGCATTCCGGTTAGCATTGTTAGAACAGAAGCATTCTTGCGTGTAGCCGCATGAATGAATCGATGCAAGAAAACATGAACAGACACAGTGGCGTATCTGGGGAAAGTGCTCGGGTGGTGAGTTGAAATCAGCGCCTGTGGTATGCACTAATAAATTGTTATGTCCAAGTTTCTGATGTGTAAGATAATTCCATCGTTGATACTGCTGCGGTGGTAAGGAATGCTAAAGCCTTCACATTTGCCACAGATCGTGAAGTTAATCCAAGGCAGACATCTATTGTTGGGGTACACAATGGAACGTGCCCATGTATGCCAGGTCGCCGAATGATGTAGCAGGGCAGAAACGTATCTTTTTTGTGTGTTGTTTGGTTAGCTTGACGTCGTTAGATGCTAGTAGTTATATTTTGGTTTCGGCGGGTCGTGATGCTGAGACGGGGGCCGTGATGTTGAGACGGGGGCCGTGATGTTGAGACGGGGCCGTGATGTTGAGACGGGGGCCGTGATGTTGAGACGGGGCCGTGATGTTGAGACGGGGCCGTGATGTTGAGACGACGCCATGATGTGGGTGACGACGGACCGTGATGTTGAAACAGGGACCGTGATGTTGAGATGGGGGTCGTGATGCTGAGACGGGGGCTGTGATGTTGAGACAGGGGCCGTGATGCTGAGGCGGAGCCGTGATGCTGAGACGGAGCCGTGATGCTGAGACGGAGCCGTGATGCTGAGACGGAGCCGTGATGAGAGCGGGGGCGGATAGTGATGTGGACCTGGTCACGCCGTGATGCGGAAGAAGGTGGGTTTTGATTTGGGCGACGGCGGGATGTGATGCTAAGACAGATCCGTGATGCGTGCGGTGCGGGCCGAGATGCAGTAAACGGTGGGCTGTGGTGTGGGCGACAGCGGCCTGTGATGCTGAGACGGCGGGTCGTGATGCTGAGATGGCGGGCTGTGATGCTGAGATGGCGGGCTGTGATGCTGAGACGGCGGGTCGTGATGCTGAGATGGCGGGTTGTGATGCTGAGACGGCGGGTCGTGATGCTGAGATGGCGGGCTGTTATGCTGAGACGGCGGGTCGTGATGCTGAGGCGGCGGACCGTGATGCTGGGGACTTTTTGGAATGGATCTGCTACATGATGATAACTGATAAAAGAAATTAGATATAGACGTTCAAGATTGAAGGAAAGGGAGTGGTGGTGCTTGATGAGAAAAAATAATGATGAGTAACATCCAGAGCCGCGCCCGCGCGCACATCGTGTGTGTGTGTGTGTGCGTGTGCGTGTGTGTGTGTGTGTGTGTGTAAACCCAGTACATCTCCGTCCCGTTGTTTTCTTGTCTTCGTAACACATTTGACCCGGTACCGCTAGACTACTGTGCTATTCCTCTATCCAAGAAGTAGTTCAAGTTAAACAGTTAGTTGCCTATCTTTTACACGACTCTCCAATCAACCTCAGCATTTTGTGTTTGGCTGTTTGCAATTTTTACGGCTATTGTAAGTACAGGAGTTGACCATTGCTTTCTAAACAGCCGAAGCTAATGTCGTAATAATTAAAGCATAACAATCTGCAGCCAAATCACATGCGGCTAATTTTGAACCTACATGTCGGTATTATGCAGCTGTCTTCGTGTTTTTCTCAATTACGAATAAACATGGGAAGATCCGAAAGAAGACCGTGAACGGTGAGAAATACGAATGAGCTATCCTTCGAGAAACAGATGAAATCCATAAACTGAATACAGAAATCAGACGTTCATAGTTAAGAAATTTTGAGCATGTTGTGAGAACTTGGAAAGTTAGTGACAACTGGCACATTTGATGGGGAAAGAGCGAAGCATCAACAATAAGTTAAATACCTTAATGGCTTGAGCAAATAGAGTAACCGGGATAAGATTACCTGATCCGAGACTCTGTTGGGAGTATGTGATGATAGCCCACGCTTGTCGGCATGGTAGATGATGATGATGATGATGATGATGATGATGATGATGATGATGATGATGATGATGATGAAGAGGATGATGATCACCCTCGCGGTGGATACGAGATAAACTACCGATGTTAACTGCTTCGTGTGTTTATGTTATGTGATATTTATGTTATCAGCTAAGTTCTTCTTCTTCTTCTTCTTCGTCTTCTTCGTCTTCTTCTTCTTCTTCTTCTTCTTCTTCTTCTTCTTCTTCTTCTTCTTCTTCTTCTTCTTCTTCTTCTTCTTCTTCTTCTTCTTCTTCTTCTTCTTCTTCTTCTTCTCCTCCTCCTCCTCCTAATGCGTTAGGGACGAGTGAGGGTGATTATGACTCTCCACATTCCTCACCAGTTAATGTGATAAGGATACTACGTCCTTTGTTCATTTACTAAACCCTCAGAAATAAAGAAACACAAGCTTAAAACAAAACAACAACCAACCTTCATTGATCGCGGAACCTGCAAAGTAGATCCTATGCCCGATCTATCGCAGGACTAAGGGAATGAAAGAAGAAAGA
This sequence comes from Cepaea hortensis, assembly GCA_963921405.1. Taxonomy (NCBI): domain Eukaryota; kingdom Metazoa; phylum Mollusca; class Gastropoda; order Stylommatophora; family Helicidae; genus Cepaea; species Cepaea hortensis. The sequence continues at coordinate 123,226,764 of OY992880.1, read as the reverse complement.
CGTGCATTCATTCTCGAGGTGCTAACGCCACCAATCTTACACTCAGGAGATCAGCAGATCTTCACTCACTTCTGGAAATCCAATCTCTACACCGAAGCACTGAAAAGCTCCGACGGTGAAAGCTTTGATTCATACAACGAGGCAGGCAGATTTCTCTAGATAAGAGCAAAGCAAATACTAGAACGGACGCCCAATTTTTGGTTCCTCTCAATGAATTCTGCAAATATAATACAGCCTTTATTGTTTGCATTCACGCTTAGGCAAGACGTAAGCCGCCCCCCTCCACTCACTCAATACAAGGCTTTAATGTTTCTGTTGCAAGATTCGGAATGGAGAAGGGAGGGGAAATAGCAAACTTGCGTTTTGATTAAACCTTTGAGTCAGAGACGATGGCAAGACTTGATTCAAAAGGATTCATTTTCTTGTTCAAGTGGGGACTTGGTAGACATACTTTATATACATTGTGCATGTTTATATGGGGGTCCTTGTTTTCAAGGTAGAGGGAAAGGCAGGAGTTCATTATAGACAGTTTAATAATAATGGGCAGTATTTAATGAAGGCAGAGTGCGGTATAGAGTTAGTTAGTTAGTTAGTTACTTAGTTAGTTAGTTAGTTAGCGAGCTAGTTAGTTAGTTAGTTAGTTAGTTAGGTGGTCAATTAGTTAGTTGTTAGTTAGTTAGTTAATTAATTAATTAGTTAATTAGTTAGTTAGTTAGTTAGTTGGTTAGTTGGTTAATTAGTTAGTTAGTTAGTTGTTAGTTAGTTAATTAAGTAATTAATTAATTAGTTAGTTAGTTAGTTAGTTAGCGAGCTAGTTAGTTAGTTAGTTAGTTGGTTAATTAGTTAGTTAGTTAGTTGTTAGTTAGTTAGTTAGTTAATTAATTAATTAGTTAATTAGTTAATTAGTTAGTTAGTTAGTTAGTTGGTTAATTAGTTAATTAGTTAGTTAGTTAGTTAGTTAGTTGGAACGTTGGTTGGTTCGTTGGTTGTTTAAATGATTGGTTGGTTAGTTAGTTAGTTAGTTAGTTAGTTAGTTAGTTAGTTAGTTAGTTAGTTAGCTAGCTAGTTAGTTAGTTAGTTAGTTAGTTAGTTAGTTAGTTAGTTAGTTAGTTAGTTAGTTAGTTAGTTAGTTAGTTAGTTGGTTAATTAGTTGGTTAGATGATTGGTTGGTCAGTTAGTTAGTTAGTTAGTTAAACCCCCGGGAAGGTTAACCCGGTCAACAAATGCCCGCAGAAGTCGGATGTGTCGGCCTAACGGCGCAAGAACGCAGCTCTGCTGTAAACAGGCACAACGCAGTCACATCCGAAAAAAAACATCCGGATGAACGCAGAAGAAGAAGTTAGTTAGTTAGTTAGTTAGTTAGTTAGTTAGTTAGTTAGATAGTTAGTTAGTTAGTTGGTTGGTTGGTTGATTGGTTAGTTAGTTAGTTAGATTATTGGTTGGTTGGTTAGTTAGTTAGTTAGTTAGTTAGTTAGTTAGTTAGTTAGTTAGTTAGTTAGTTAGTTAGTTAGTTAGTTAGTTAGATGACTGGTTCTCCCGCGATGTGTCTCCACCTTGCCGTGGTGGGGGAGCTTGCGTGTCCCATTGACCCCATGTGCTATGCCGATGGATGGAAAACTACATATCGGACAGCTTATGGGATAGGGGCCAGACTAAGCGAGACACAACCTGCTGCTCTGCAGGTAGACTGAGGATAGCAGTCAAAAGTTTAAATCAGGCTCACGAAGGCAGAAGTTCTTGGTCCGGTCACATACTCTAAGGCTCTCTGTCGAGGGTTGTGGCTGAACGCCACTAAGCCATAAACCCTCGGATGTGAGAGCCTGGCCGATACCCACCTACCGAAAAATGGAGGTGAGATTCTGAGAACGCTACATGCCCAGTTCAGATACTTGTCCGAAGGCTCTCAGTTGGGGGATATGAGGGATCCCCGGATGAGAGGGCCTGGCCGTTTCTCGCTCACTTCTGCACGGAGGTAAGGTGCTGAGCCGGCAGCACATGTAGCCTACCTCGTGAGCGAGTACTGAAAGGTAGAAAAAGTGCCCCAGTCGAATGAAAATGGTTACGAAAACTGTCTGTATCTAACTCATAGAGTCTAGACAAAGGTGGAAAAACGTCTCAATAACACGAAATGGAACGCACGGCTAGCGAATCCATTGCGTGGTCCGAAGTCCAAAGCGAAAGCTTACCTAGTGGATATCGCCCGCAGACTGACCGTTCCTGGTGTGTGCTTGAGCGACCAGTGGCAAGCGAAATGCCCAAAACATGGAAGTGAGGAATTAAATCAGCCAAGAGCAGGACGTGGCAACTCTTCGGGTGAGCCCAGTCTCAGAGCAATATGTGGCCCAGTCTCAGAGCAATATGCGCCGGCTCTGCAATTATGGAAGCCTCCTTGGATAGCGGGGGAATGCCCATGGTCTGCCCCTGCCTTCCCTTGAGGGTTGACCGTGATGTCATTGACCGTTCTACTTTGACCAGCTGAGATGTGGACGACACCACAGCACTAACAGCCTAACGTCTCTCGAAACCCCGGGAAGGCAAACCCGTAAAAATGCCTGCTGAAGTCGGATGTGCTGGCCTACGGGTGCAAATAAATCAGGCACAACGCAAGAATCGTCCGAGTGAAATGTCTTTCGTGCTAGGAACAGCTTTGACTAACTAGTTTTCCGAATAGCTCGTGTCCGGAAAAGCTCTGACTAGCTAGTTTCCGAATGTTCGTTGTGCCCGAACAGCTCTGACGGGCACATCGACAAGCACATGTCCGAATCGAAAACTCGCTGAGTGGATACCATCTGCAGACCGGTCTGGTCAGTGCGGGAAAGGCTTGTGGTGAACGATATGCCCAATATATCGAAGTGAGGAATTAAAGAAGCTATGAGCAGGACGTGACGATTCCCTCGGTGAGCCCAATACCAGGGCGCTATGTGTCGGCTCTACAACTATGGAAGCCACCCTGGATGGTGGAAAATGCCATGGACTGTCCCTGCCTTCCCTTGAGGGCCGATCGTAAAACATTTTACCGTTCCAACTTGACAAGCTGGGTTGTGCACGGCACCACAAAAGCGAGTGTCTCCCAGGAATGCAACCTGGTCAAAAATGCACGCTAAAATCGGATGTGTTGGCCTACGGGTTTCGACCCAAGGGCGCATAACGTAGACACACCGCAATCACATCTGAAAAAACACTCCGGATAAACGCAAAGAAGAAGAAGAAGATGATTAGTTGGTTAGTTAGTTAGTTATATAGTTAGTTAGTAAGTTAGTTAGTTAGTTAGTTAGTTAGTTAGTTAGTTAGTTAGTTAGTCAGTCAGTCAGGTCTTAGTCAGATATGACTGAGCTACCGTATAACAGTAGACGGTACTACCTGGTTTCTGTTAGCGCCGAACGTTGGGCGGCGCTTACCAAACCCGACACCCCACATTGTGCCAACGGCTTCGGGCGGAAGAGCGCAATTGGGAGGGTACAAGCCTTACCCTGGTGCGACGAAATGCAAGCTAAAGACAAAATTGTCATGGCAGGGCAGACCAGGCCCTAAGCCTTGGTTGGCGACTGGTCTAGGATCGAAGCTCCGACAGGCGGACAGTTAGAGCATTGCTTTGCTGATCGTGCAGCTTCTGCAGCTTGTCTTGTTCCAGATGTAGGGGTGTTACCTTTCCTCTGGAGTGAACTAGGCAGGCCGAGAGAGGGATCATGCTGCATGGGCAACACATGATCTCTATATTTTAGCCTAGGCTTTGTGCTATGGAGAGGCAATAACTCCATCCCTGGTCTTAACTGGTCTCGGAATCAAAGCGAGAGGCAACTGTTACGGGTTATAAGTCCTTGTCAGTTGGCGTAGACATGGGGCGCCACGCGTTGCCTCTGACGGTGGGAGACACCTATAGGTGTCACTGATCAGCTCCCGCCCGCCTCAAGCTGGGCAGCCCCCAGCCAATTGGGTGCTGATCCGCCACAGCCTGCCTGCTTCAATGGGTGCTTGGGGCTAGGACAAAATCTGAATCGCAGGCTGTAAAACCAATGCACCAGGTACAAACAAAAATAAAAATAGAAACCTCAAGCTACGGCTTGCAACCTGGAACTGAGAACCATGTGTCCAGGATTTTCCACTGACTTGACCAATATTGACGATGTGAGAAAAACGGCTGTGATTGATGCCGAACTCAATCGTCTTAACATTGATATTGCTGGCCTGCAGGAGACTCGCCTCGCCGAGGAAGGGTCACTCAGGGAAAACAACTACACCTTTTTCTGGAAGGGTAGAGGGCAGGCAGAAAAAAGGCAACACGGTGTGGGCTTTGCAGTGAAGAATTCGCTACTGGGAATGATTGAAATTCCAGCAGGGGGAAATGAAAGACTATTATCCCTGCGCTTGGCAACCTCTTGTGGGTTTGCCACCATTATTACTGCATATGCACCGACACTCGATTCCTCTGATGATGTGAAGGATTTGTTCTATGAGGAGTTAGACTCCGTGATCAAGGCAGTTCCAAAATCTGACTACATTTATATGCTCGGTGATTTCAATGCTCGTGTGGGCAAGGACTCGAGTTCATGGCCAGTGTCCCTTGGAAAATACAACATCGGTCGCATGAATGAAAATGGGCAAAGGCTGCTGGAGCATTGCACCAGTAATGACCTATGTATTACAAACTCTTTTTTTAAAACAAAAGAGATGCATAAGGTCACATGGAAACATCCAAGATCCGGACATTGGCACCAGCTGGACTTCATCATCACACGGAGACAACATCTGAACCATATATCATTGACTCGTAGTTACCACAGTGCTGACTCTGATACAGATCATTCTTTGGTTGTTGCAAGAGTTAGACTGAGACCAAAGAGAATCTACACAGCTAAACACAAATCTAGCCCCAGGATTAATATTATTAACACTCATGATCCTGAAAAGTGCTTTCAGTTTCAACAGCAACTTGAAGACGCTTTCACTGATACACCAGAAAATTGTACAGTAAATGAAAAGTGGGGTCAAATTAAGGAAACACTTTATAAAACTGCCGTAGGGGTTTACGGTACTCTGGATCATAAGAGGCAGGACTGGTTTGCGGCCAACAGCGAGACTCTGCAGCCCTTGATTGATAAGAAGAAGAAAGCTCTCTTAAGAAACAAGGAAAGACCAACGCGTAACACTCTGAGTGAGCTAAGGCAAGCTAGGAAGGATGTGCAAAAGGCTGCCAGGCAGTGTGCAAATGATTATTGGATCAAGTTATGTGAGTCCATTCAAATCGCAAGTGATAAGGGAGACATAAGAAGCATGTATGAAGGAATAAAGAAAGCCTGTCGTCCAGTGATCAAAAGAAGTGCACCGCTGAAAACCTTGACTGGAGAAGTCATCACTGATAAGAAACAGCAGATGGACAGATGGGTAGAGCACTATTTGGAGCTTTACTCAAGTGAGACCAAACTAGTGGATGATGCCCTTAACGCCATAGAGGCTCTACCAACTCTTGACCACCTGGACACACTTCCCACCATAACAGAAGTTAAGTGTACTATAAATGAACTTGCATCTGGCAAGGCTCCAGGTAAGGATGGGATTCCAATAGAGGTTATCAGGAGTGGGCAAGACACACTCACTCTACAGATCCACCAGCTAATAGAGCTATGCTGGCGTGAAGGACAAGTCCCACAGGATTTCAAAGATTCAAACATCATAACGCTGTACAAGAACAAGGGTGATCGGAGCGACTGTAACAACTATAGGGGTATCTCACTTCTGTGTATTGTTGGAAAAGTATTTGCCAGAATTGTTCTGCGCAGACTTCAAGTCCTAGGAGATCAAGTCTACCCCGAATCACAGTGTGGCTTTCGACAGAACCGGTCTACCACTGATATGATATTCTCATTGCGACAAATGCAAGAAAAATGCCGTGAACAGAATCAACCACTGTTTATTGCCTTCATCGACCTCACAAAGGCATTTGATTTGGTCAGTCGTGAGGGTCTGTTCAAGGCACTAAAGAAGATTGGCTGCCCACCAACTCTTCTGTCCATTGTGGAATCGTTCCACACAGGCATGAAGGGTATAATCAAGTTTGATGGTGCAACTTCTGAAGAATTTGAAATCAAGAGTGGAGTTAAGCAAGGTTGTGTACTAGCTCCCACCCTCTTTGGAATATACTTTTCACTTCTACTGAAATATGCATTTCGTGATCAGGATGGTGGTATATACATTCACTCACGCTCAGATGGCGGCCTCTACAATGCTCAGAGATTGAAGGCTAAGACCAAAATTAGGAGGGTACTGATCAGAGAGTTGCTTTTTGCAGATGATGCTGCAGTTACGACCCACTCTGAGGAAGAATTGCAATGTCTACTATCTGCATTCTCCAATGCTTGTTCTGAATTTGGTTTAACAATTAGCAAAAAGAAGACACAGATTATGTCACAAGGTGCACATGGGGTACCATCAATCTTTATTGACGACGCCGAACTAGAGATAGTAGACCATTTTACATATCTAGGATCAGTGGTAAATAGCAAATTATCCCTAGATCAGGAAATCAACATCCGGATTGGTAAGGCAGCTACAACAATGAACAGGTTAAGAAAAAGAGTCTGGGAGAACAGGAAGCTTACTGCCAAAACAAAAGTCCTTGTCTATCAAGCCTGTGTCCTTAGTACTCTTCTCTATGGCAGTGAAACCTGGACAACTTACTCACACCAAGAGAACAATTTAAACAGCTTTCATATGCGGTGTCTGCGAAGAATTCTTGGTATTAAGTGGCAAGACAAAATCACAAATACTGAAGTATTGGAAAGATCAGGTTGTGTGACAGTTTATTCCATGCTCAGTCTTCGTAGACTTAGATGGATAGGACATCTTAGGAGGATGGATGATGGTAGAATACCAAAGGATATCTTTTTTGGTGAATTACAGATGGGTAAGAGATCTCAGGGTCGGCCTCTACTACGATACAAAGATGTGTGTAAGCGGGACATGATTGATACAGGCATTGATAATGCACATTGGGAGCAAGTCGCCGCTGAACGTGTTGCATGGAGGGCAAATATCATAAATGGAATAAAGTCAAAGGAGAAAATAATTGCAGAAAAGTCACACACCAAGCGTTTGAGACGTAAGATGGTGCATGATGGTGGAAATGACCATGTGTTCACATGCACCCACTGTGAAAGGACATTTACAGCGCAAATTGGCCTTATCAGTCACACTCGCTACCGCCATAGTTAAAAGTTATTATGCCTTTTTAGAGCACAAACTATCGTCTGTCAAGACGGCAAGGTGCCAATGATAGTTAGTTAGTTAGTTAGTTAGTTAGTTAGTTAGTTAGTTAGTTAATTGTTTGGTTGAATAGTTAGTTAGTTAGTTAATTGTTTGGTTAGATAGTTAGTTAGATAGTTGGTTGGTTGGTTGGTTGGTTGTTTGGTTATTTAGTTAGTTAGTTAGTTAGTTAGTTAGTTGGTTGTTTGGTTAGATAGTTAGTTAGTTAGTTGTTTAGTTAGATAGTTAGTTAGTTGGTTGGTTGGCTGCCTGGCCGGTTGGTTGGTTAGTTAGTTAGTTAGCTGTTAGTTAGCTAGCTAGTTAGTTAGTTAGTTAGTTAGTTGGTTGGTTGGTTGCCTGGCCGGTTGGTTAGTTAGTTAGTTGGTTGCTTGTTTGGTTAGATAGTTAGTTAGTTAGTTAATTAGATGATTGGTTGGTTGATTAGTTAGTTGGTTGGTTGGTTAGTTAGTTAGTTAGTTAGTTAGTTAGTTAGTTAGTTGATTAGTTAGTCACCCAGTCAGCCAGTCATTCATTCCGTTAGTTAGTTAGTTAGTTAATAATTAATTATTTACTTCGTTAGCTAGCTAGTTAGCTATTTAGTTAGTTGGTTAGCTAGTTAGTAAGGTAGTTAGTTAGTTAGCTAGCTAGTTGGTTAGTTCGTTAGTTAATTAGTTAGTTAGCTAACTAGCTAGCTAGCTAGTTAGTTGGTTAGTTAGTTATTTAGTCAGTCAGTCAGTCAGTAGGTCGGTTGGCCGGTCTGTCGGTTGGTTGGTTGATTAATTAGTTCGTTGGTCAAGGTCAATTAGTTTAAGAACAATGGGAATTATTTAATGAAGAGAGAAAAAGGCAGACAGTTACATATCCTTTACATGTTGTTGCAGTAAATGCCAGGATTTAGTGGCTGTTTGTGATTTATTAGACAATGTTAGTTCAGTAGTTTGCCATAGCTTTTCGCAAGGGTCGACGCCTCATACCATGGAAATCAACTCAAAGCGGCCTGCTCCCAAACCACCCGCGGCAGATTTCAAAGCCTCGACTCGAGTGAGTGAGTGAGTGAGTGAGTGAGGCAGCGAGTGAGTGAGTGAGTGAGTGAGTGAGTGAGTGAGTGAGCGAGTGAGTAAAAGATAGTGATTGTGGATAGAAACTGTCTCCACACGTAGCTATTCGGTTTCTTTCATTTCTGTTCAACGAGTGTCTATCAATACGATCAATACGTGTAACTATATTTCCCCTGCTTCAGCAGCTTCCGGTGTGTTGATGCCGAGGTAGCAGGTTCAACTCCTACATTGGTCAGTTGGACTAAAATGTTGACTTCTCGTCCTTAACTTGCAAAACGAAGCCATGCGCATCATTTTGGGCTGCACGAGAGACACCAGCTGTGTAGCAATGAGATACCTCCTTGACTTCCCGACAATGGGACGCCGGATCAAGATCTGGAGAGCTCGTGCATACTTAAAAATAAGTGCAGATGAGCAGCACCCTCTGCATGACGCTATATTCAGAGAAAAGGGTGACAGGCTAAAGAGGGGCAAATCATGGATGGGTCGGGCGGAAGATGTCGTCAGACAGGTCTGCAGTCTTACCAGTATCAACCCCGGCAAGGAATGGGTGCCGGTGCCTCCAGCTTTTAAGTGTACCTTCTCCTGCATTATCACACTCAACAGACGGTGCAGAGAGCAGAACCCTGCCGCTGTCAATGCAGAGGTCAACGCGCTCATCTATGAACACTCAGACAGTCCCGAAGTGCTCATCTATACAGATGGATCTGTTGTAAAGCAGCAGAGAAGTGCGTGGGCATTTACAGCTCGTTCAGCGGGCCGAACCGTTTAAGAATCCAGTGGTGCCCATTCTATGACCACGAGCAGCATGACGATGGAGGTGATGGCAGTTACACAGGTTTTCATATGGCTGGAATCACAGCATTATACCAACGTGTATGTACTGATTCAATGAGCATGATTCAGAAGGTCGAAGCTGGATCTGTACGTAGACAGTGGACTAAGTCGCTGCGGAAGTCTGTTGTCCGTAAAGTACCTTCATCTTCGTCCCGGGACATGCGGGAGTCGAGGGAAATGAACGAGCTGATAAACTGCCTGGCTCTGCACCACCTGTAGATGCCTGCCCATGGATCGTGCCGATGTTATTAACGCCCTTAAAGATATGGCGAGAACAGAGGACTTTGACGTCAGTGAATCCACGTCGCTGTCCAGAACGAAAGACTTGGGAGTAAGAATCGGCACGGCCAGACGCGAGAGGTACATCGGGAAAACGAGGGGCCTCGTCAACCAACACAGAACTGGCACTATTAGCCACCGGACGTTGATGCATATGCCGGGGGGGGGGAGGATCTGAGCATCTATGGACCTGTCCGGAGTGCAATCAAGATACCCCAATTGATAAGTGATAACCTTAACTTGCGGTCGTTAACAACAAGTACCTGAGAAGTCGGAGTGGATTCACCTGATGGCGAGGGACACTAGTAATAGGGAAAGCAAAATATCAGTCCAGTGCACTGGAAGTAGCAGCACATGTATAGACTACGCTTGAGTTCAAAACGAGCGACCGCAAAAAAAAAAAAAAAAATACACACACACACACACTTAACAAGCATATCAGTTTTCCCTAATCCAAAGACATCGCCCAACAAAGCAAACGATTCAACGGCAAACAAATTAACACTTGGCAACTTGAACCACAAACAGGGACGGTGTGGTAACGCGAGCAGATAACAGCATCGACAAGATAAGATACACGGTAAGACAAAACAAGGACAGATATGACAACATAAACAGCGAAGACATGTCCGACAAGTCATAACGATAATTGTCGCTTGGTTATCGTCTTTGTCATGGCTTATCTTGATGCGGTGAAATTGTGAGAACCCTGTGAAGTTGCACGAGCATATCTGTCATCTGATATCTCATGTTGTTGTTGTATTTATTGTGTGAACCCTGTCGTTAGCGTTGTTTTTACTCTTATACAGTATGAAAGGGGGACAGTGGATGAAATATTACAAATGATCGCTTAAGACTTTCCATTGTACCATTACCCCTAGCCCGTTCAACCTGAGAAGAGAAGTTCTAGAGTCCATCCCTGGCTCAGATTACTAATCCTGTGACTGAGTCAGCCACAAATAGGGTATTAATTTGAAAGTGATTGTTGTCCAAAGCGAGTAATGACGTTTAAGACTCAGAGGGTGCAGGGTTACATCTCAGCAGTTTTTCCAACAACCACTGGTATCTATTTAGTTATCTGTTGGGGTATCATTCTTGCACTCCGGACACGTCCATAGGTGTTCAGATCCCCCCACCCCAAAATATGCATCAGCGTCTGGCGACTAATAGTGCCAATTCTGTGTTTGTTGACGAGGCCCCGCATTCTCCCGATGTGCCTCTCGTGTCTGATCGTTCCACATCTTATTCTCTCATTCTACACAACGACATGGATGCACTGACGTAGTAGTTCTCCGTTCTCGGTATCTCTCTAAAGGTATTAACAACATCGGCACGATCCATGGGCTGGCAATCTCCAGGGGATGAAGAGTCAGCAAGATTATCAGCTAGTTCGTTTCCCTCAACCCCCGCATGTTCTGAAGCGAAGATGAAGGTGGCCCCAGGAACAGCAGAACCTCGCAGCGATCACTGATGTCTAATGATATCAAACGTCACCTGATCTCATGGATAGTGGCATCAGATACATCGTCTTCTCCAGAATACGGGCGGAAAAAAGGAGGTCCTATGTGCAAGTCCTATACCACGACTGAATCTATATGGGACCCTAGATCGGGGTGTGCTGGGATCTCGGTATTGAAAAGATTCGAAAACACGACCACCCGCGTTCCAGGCAAATATTTTAACCACTGCACTACTAAAACTGCCCCCGTCTACATAATAAGACAAATTCCCTAGATTCAGCTGTGGTGAACAAATGAACAAAACTCCTTCCACAAAATCAACACGACAAATAAGTTAAATTTCATTCATTTATTTTCATATCACAAAAACAGTAACAAGGTCCAACTACTCTCTGAAATCCTTGGACTGGCGTATTCAACATACACAACATGGCATTACTGACTCTCAATACATTGTAATACTCAGCCATCCCTCAACTGCTCAAGCCTTCAAAAACATTACTTTTATCGTGTGACTAGTATCTCTGTGCCGGTCTCTCTGGCTGTGGGGTTACAACACTTTCTCTCTGTAATCCCGTTTATCACGCAGAGTCTCGTAGCGGAGCGAGAACTGAGGCGGTTCGACCCCCGCTCGTGACTTGCGGGATACTGAGCCGGCCGCTCAGAAAGCAATGGCAAACTACTGAGCGTAATCTTGCCAAGAGATCAACATACAGCTGAAAGATGCTGGTGTTGACAGCTAAGTCCTGTAAAGGATATGCTAAAAAAAAAAAAAAGTATCTCTGTGTTGTCTCTACAGGGTGCAAGCGAGGCTGCTGCTTCATCAATATCTCACGAAAAGTAAACGAGATACACATTCTGGAAATCTTCATTGTCATTTGTTTCATCATCATCATCATCATCGCCCACTTCTGCCGTCAAGCGTCGTGGGGAGGAATAATTTGCGTTCCAGCGCCCGGTGGGCGGCACTGGATAGTGTCATTTGTTTAATGTCAGTATATATATAAGCCAGTACTAGTGGCCCAATATATATATATATATATATCTTGTAGACTGTTTAACACAAACGGTTTAACAAATTATCTATAATTAGGCAGACCTCGAGAAGCAAGAGTAACAAAAGGTAATGTACAGCGTTGGAGAGGTACATTTATCAAAGAAGTGGTAAGCATGACGGGATGTTCAGCGGCTATACAGATCGCATATGTAGTTAGCACAAGAAATGTGAATTCTATAGCCTACCTGCAGCTGGAACAAATATTCACATATTGACCTTATGGAAAATTGTAGCGAGGTGGCTTTGCCGCGGTAAAAAGTAAAATAGGTGGAAACAGTAAATTCACATGAATCAAGATGAGAGGAAAAGACGCTGGCGTTGAATGGTACATATTTTGAGAAAACCTTTTAATAGTGTAATTAAACAATGCTTCTCTTCTCTCTCTCTCTCTCTCTCTCTCTCTCTCTCTCTCTCTCTCTCTCTCTCTCTCTCTCTCTCACACACACACACACACACACTTTCTCTCGCTGTTCCTCTCTGTTCCTCTCTCTCTCTCTCTCTCTCTCTCTCTCTCTCTCTCTCTCTCTCTCTCTCTCTCACTTCATATCTCACTTCCTCTCTCTCGTTCTTTCTGACTCTTTATCTTCCACATGTATATGTATATATATTCTTGCACATTATAGAAACGCAAAATATAAAAATATATACACATCTTATATACATATATATTTATAACATTCTGTAAATTTCATCATTTATATATACACGTTTTGTCAATAACTCTGCATGCAAACTGATATGATCATCTGACAATACTAACAATCAAATTCACCGAACAAAAATATTTACTCATCCTATTCCCACACAAATAAACATCATTTAGTAGTAACTGGCAGTGACATCTTAAATATATTTGAAAGGTTATTTCTAATGGAGCTTATATCGCTATTCCCGACCAAATATATCCACACTGGACTAGCATTTGGTGGACTTTGACACAAGCGCGACATCGTGAACAACCAAATTAACATCACAAAAACTGAACGTGAGATGAAAATTCCATGTATCCACAAATGCATTTTCAAACGCAGTCTTCAGGTCTGAATTAACAACAATCTTCAGGAAGAACGGCATCGTGATAACCGCAACCCCTTCATCTGACAGAAAAGAGGGTTAAAATATCGCTGTGAGTATCATAACTGGATCGACATTGATAGAAAGGCTCAAACATCCCTGCTACTATTTTGTGTGTTACGATAGATATGGATAGAAAGGTTTAAATATCGTTGATACTAATTCATATTTGTTTTAAAAATTAACATAGGCAGCAAAGTTACAACATCGGTGCCACTACCTCATTTATTTCAATGACAAACGCGCTACCAACTGACAGTATACCTCAACAAGCAATGATGTACAGACCAAATGGAACCAGATTTAGAGACCGAAAACCTTCTGGCCTAGAGAGACGACAGTGGAGGATAAACTCTACGGACCGCTGTGTGAACTGAAAAAGACAGTTCAATTTATACAAGAGACAGCATTGCAGTTATAGACATATTTCAAGCGAACGAAAGAAGAAGAAGAGACCGAACAAGTAAACGATGGAAAGGGGGACTAAGCGTCCATAGGAATTTCGATACATTAATCCCATAAACGGGCATCTCTCTTCTTGTTATAATTAACAATTATTATGCAAACATAAAGAGTTCGTGTTAAATTTGAAATTACCGGGGAAAACAGATGATCCGCATTCGAACAATAAAAGTGACTATTTGTTTTAACTGTTTCATTTGAAGTATTATCCATTTATTCACTTCATATAATATATAACTCTGCAGTACGCACCTGATGAGATGCAGCGAAATATGCCAGGCAATAAATCGTGCAACATATTGTTTGTGACTTCTGTGTTTAAACTGCCCCACCAATTGACTTTCACCAGCATCGAAACGACAGCAACGCCAGTATTGTTCTATGAGTAAATTTTCCCCATAATCCCAACCACCACAACACCATCCTACCAATAAACTTTGACCAACACACAAACGACCACGGTAACCGTCATCTGCCTGTAATTTAAACCATCACAAAACATTCGGTCCGCCTAAAACAGTGGTTCTCAATCAGTGGGGAATTCCCCCCAAGGGGTGAATTTTAGGGTTTCCATGATTGGGAGGGGGCGGGGGGGGGGGGAGAGATTAAGACCACAGATTAGCAGACTCAAAATTGCTTCAGGCACAATATCCTGGTTTTCTTTTGAGTGGTTTGTTTTATCAAAACACAATTTTCAGGCATTCTGGTTTCATGTATTAAGTGACAGTTCTTTGATGTTTTAACTGTTTGTTTATTGTAATATGATTAATTTGGTGTGTTAATAAAGTATTGTGAATATAAAAATGCTTTTATTTAAGTATTAATATCCATCAGCATATTTATTTGCCATCAAGTGTATAAAACGACACTATAAAATTAATCTATGCATGTAAAAGTTATGTACAAATACGGAAGTAAATAAGAATTTTCAGTATTATAGGCATGTTGACTGCACCTGTTGAAGTTGTCAATTGTGTAAAAAAAAATGGGGGGGGGGGGGGGGGATTCTTCTTCTTTCTTTCGCTGGAAAGGGGGGAATGACATTCTGACATATGGTGAAAGGGTGCATGGGCCAAAAAAGGTTGAGAACCTCTGGCCTAGAATATAAACTTTCACCAAAATATCACAGCACTTTCAGTCTGCCTAGAATATAAACTTTTCACCAACACCCCAACAAATACCACAACAAGTTAATCTGCCGGCAATAGCAGCTTGCATAAAACATACAATGCCAGGCAGACACGAATTAAATTTGATTATCTTATATAAAACTACCAGACGAACCGTGCCATGGTGTCGTCACAATTGAAAAGTCAGTTCGACCTTACTTTACACTGAAAGGTCATTGGGTAAATGGAGACTATAATGAGATTTAAAGACGGGGAAACGGGGAGACACGGGAGGCCCCGATGACCTTGACATAACGTAAAATCGGGCTCTAACTGTGTGAACTTAACTATGATTGTATTATTTTGCCGCCTAGACAAATAGGTGTTGTCACTCTGTCCCTAGCTTTCTCTCCGTCTCACTGTGTGTGTGTGTGTGTGTTTCTGTGTGTGTATCTGTTTCTCTCAGTCTGTGTGTGTGTGTGTGTCGCTCTCTGTTTCTCTCTGTTTGCGTGTCTCTATGTGACCCTCTATCTCGTCCTGTCACTCTCTATTTTTATGTCACTCTCTGTCTCTCTGTCACTCTCTTTATCTCTCTCTCTCTCTCTCCCTCTCTCTCTCTTAATGTCACTCTATATTTATGTCACTCTATACCTCTCAATACTTATGTCAATCTCTATCTTTATGTCACTCTTTCCGTCTCTCTCATCATCATCATCCTTACAATTTGCACGGATGCACTTTTGAGTCTTCTGTCTCTCAGTGTTGCACCAGAATCCCCTGTAAACTACGAGTTACTTTTAATCTCGATACATTATCGTTCAGTTTCCTGCAGCTCGGACAAAGTCAGGTTATTCTAGAGACTAGGGCCATCTCCTTCCCCTCTAAAAGCCAAGATAATCCACTTCACTGCACCGAGTTTTATCCCATATAGCTTGGTCTCTTTCCGCAGTGTGGCCTGCCGAAAGGGTCACATAAAGCGAGAACGCCATAACTCCAGCGACGACCCCCCAGGAGTCTCCAAGAAAACTGCACTCGTGATGTAGCCCGAAATCGAACCCACAACCTTCAGAGCTTGAGGGAGGTTGTGTAACTACTTCGCCACGGAGACTCCTCCCCTTCTTCTCTCTAAACTAAGAAACCAGTGGGATGTACAAGATCGGTACTGCAACTTCCTATCTGCTGAGAGGTAAATTAGTATGTAACGAGGTCATGATTCAGCACAGCACACACGGACCGGCTGGGAATAGGCCTGGGTTCCATGTTTCCTCCACAGGTTGAAGACCTGGCAGTCTCCGTGGTTCTGCGAGCTACTTGATCACATGGTGACACGATGTATACATTCAATGTATTATGCTGCATACATATGTTGAATTATGCTGAGTCTGGCATAAACAGGGAGATGTTTCGAGATCTTCTGTTGGTGCAGTAATAGTACTCGTTTATAGTACAGATAGCGTGTGCCTTCAATGATTGTGTTCGTTTATAGCATAAGTCTTGTGATCTTCAAGATTGTGCTCGTTTATTGCACAGACATTATTTAATCTTAAGTTTGCGTTATATGTGCAATACTAATCTCAAGTTTGCGTTATATGTGCAATTATAGTGCTCATTTATATAACAGATGTTATGTAACTTCAAGATTGTGTTATATGTTTAGTAATATTTCTCCTTTATAGTATAGATGTGTATTTCATACAGGATTAGCCTTCAAATACAATGCTGTTCTTGGAAACACATGTTCATTTTTTATATAGGGTGTATTTTTAATTACTTGTGCAGTGTTTGAAAATATTGTCCGTCAAAGTTTTGTATTCATCCTCTGTAAAGTTCATGCAACATTATAGGTAAATACAAAACTTGGACCGGCAGTATTTTTAAACACTGCAGTCATTAAAAATACACCCTGTACAAACAACAATAAATTATATACATATGTAACATGCTCATTGGTTTCCAGTGTAACTAATTATGTACATGTGTAACATACTTATTGGTTTCCAGTTTAACTAATTCTGTGGAAGTCAGGCCAAATGGATAAGTGCGCACGCTCTTAAACTTCCAGTGTGCTGATGCTGTGGCAACGAGTTCAACTCCTACACGGGTCAGTTGGACTAAAATGTTGACTTTTCGTCCTGGACTTGGTGACGTAAACCACAAGTAACTCAGAAGTCGGTGTAGGTTGGCCTGACGGAAAGGGACACTGGTATTAAGGAAAGCTAATCCACACGTAAAAATTAGTCCAGCGCGTTAGAAGTGTTTGGACTACACTTTACTTCAAAGCAAGTGAATGCAAAAGAAACAAAAATCTGTACATATGTAACATACTCATTAGTTTTCAGTTTCTCTGAATATAATAATGTCGTTTGAACCATGACTGGAATAATATTGTCTGTTGTTTCACAAGGATGTCTACTCAAAGTGCTTCAGTTGTATTGTTCCTTGACAAATACTCGTACAAAATATTTGTCATGGCTGTCAGAACATCTTATCGAGGTGAACAGTGGCCTTGTCAGCGAATTTCATCGGGTAACTTTTATATAACATGAAAATAACATAACACTAACAATAAAATAACAAAAATTTCAGCTAAGTCCTTCGTGGCATGTACTTGTGGTCGGATACTTCCACGCGGATCAGTCTGATCACATATCAATGCATGTCTTCAACTCTTGCAAGTTAGATGATAGAGAAGACACACAGCTGTCACCCAACTCCTTGGACACAAATGTCAAGATGAAGGCAACTTCTTCCTGTGTGCTGGGTTCTCAGACAACCACACCTTTCTTAAAAATCCGGCTGTTAATGTCAGGGTTGTCTTGTTGCCAGTTGCTGATTCAGCTACCCTGGAGAAACTCATGCCTCTGTTCTGTACCTCACATTGAGTCACTTGAAAGATCTGCAACTCTGTTTGCCCTCAACGTATGGACACATATCTGGCGTGTCCGATTACACTTGCCAGAACGCACGGTGTTTGAGTTATGCAGTGGTCAGTCTCAACAGCACTGCCTGATAGCTTGTGAGGTTTGTCTGCGCATATGGTCCATAGCGAACGGTCATAAATTATCAGACATGTGTGCATTCCGTCTCGTGTTGGATCTTTCTCCACTCGTGCAGGTAGGATGCGCACCGTAAGCTCAAGGAGTTCAGCCTGTACCTTCCAGTTAAAAGAAAGTCACCTTCGCTTTGCTGTAGTCCACACTTTCTGGGCACGGTTACGTGACCCGTGAGATGTGGATCCGAACGCTTGACCCTCTGAAAGAAGTTAGGCTCTCTTTGGTGGATGAGCTGCTTCACGTGAAGTGTGATGTTGGCGCGGTCGTTAGTTGGAGGGTCGGACACTTCCGCCAGGTTGCCAATGACAACTGAAAGAAACAAAAGAGTCAATGTTACTTCCAAAATATTTTTTTCTTCTTCTTATTCCACCACTACTACTACTACTACTACTACTACTACTACTACTACTACTACTAATACTACTACTACTACTACTGCTGCTGCTTCTTCTTCTTCTATTATTGCCTTGACAACAGGCGTGGGGGATCACGTCTCTCAACAACCTTCGTTCTCTTATATGAAGTATATTCACATGCGTAGTTATTTAGAACAAAATCTCGCAGACACACCTAGGAAGACACAAACGGACAGAAAGCCAAGCAGACGGACATATTAACCGATTAATATTAGCAGACAGATTAACAGACAGATAACCAGAAAGACAGACACACCGACAGCCAGATTGACAGCCAGGCAGATAAACCAACAGAGTACAGACAGACAGACAGAACGCCCTCGAATACCCCACACCGGGAATACCACAAACACAAACATCAGACCAAAGTTTCTGGAAACTGGAATGACAGATGGAGGCACTGTACTTAGCACAAACGTAGGAACATTGACGAGATTCGGGTTACAGACAACCAACCAACCAAACTACATGATGACCTTTTGACACCAACTGTGAGCACCATGTTTATTATTTTGACAGCGGGGAAAGGGCAGTGCTGGCAGAACAACACTGTCTCATGTTTGGTTACATTATCCTGCAGTAGGATGGCGAACGGATACGTGGCTGTCAACAACAAAAAAGTTAAGCCTCGTTCAAACAAATATGGATTGCAAACAATTATGTATATTTAGCCCCCGCGAAAGATGAGACATACTAAAAACAGACACAGAACATATACATTGGATTCATTTATTTTATTATTTTGTGTGTGTGTTTTTTTTTTTTCTGTTTGTGTTGTCCTGTCCTTGAAAAAGATTCTTAGAAAGAAAACGTCGGTTGTCCTCTGTGTCCTATAATACGTACTTTATTTTATTACTTCATTATTATATATTTGTTGATTGTTTCTGATTTTCGATAATCGTCACTCTTTTTCACCGTTATGGTGTCCATTGTAAGGTGTCTGTATTTAGTATGTCTCATCTTTTCGCGGGTGCTTTCTTGCGTTCGCTGGCTGTGAACTCCAGCATGAAGTCCTGTATGTCGGATGAAGACATCCTGTTGTCCAACATCAGTGTGATGTCATACCGGACTGAGGTTTGCGTGAGTATCCGTTGCCCCATGTCTGGCTTATTGGTGTGCAGACTGGTGGTTCCTCACCATGCAGGCAGATATGTTAAATATACATAATTGTTTGCAATCCATATTGTTCTATCCTGCTGCAGCCGCTGTTTCTTTTGTTCAAGCCAATAAGATGTACGTCTAGAATGCATAGCAGGATTAAACATGAAGAAAGGGGACAGAATTAAACAGGAAGAAAGGGGACAGAATTAAACAGGAAGAAAGGGGACAGAATTAAACAGGAAGAAAAGGGGGCAAACGCTATAGGGGTAATTGTTTATTTTCATTCGCTCGTTTTGAATTTGAGCATAGTCCATATTGGACTGAGTTTTGTGTGTGGGCCAGTTTCCTTATTACTAGTGTCCCTCGCCAGCCTTGACTTAGGGACGTAAATTACAAGTATTTCAGACGTCGGTATGGGTTCGCATGATGGCGAGGGACACGGTAAAAAGGAAATCCGACAATTTCGCTTTACGACTGTTGTGAGTTCGTTTTCAGACTAGTCACTCATTTAAGGCGTGCGGCTGTTTCGTAGACCCCAGTCAAGTCGTGGCTGGAGCGGAGCTAGAACCCCACCCCCTCTCCCACTCCCTTTCTGAAACGGTCGGAAGTCCGCTCTGCGGATGAAAGATAGGGCCATATAGGATATAACACATGCAATTGTTGTTGTTTTTGCTGTTGTTGTTGTTGAGTCTAAGTTGTTGAGGAAGTCTCCGTGACGAAGCGGTCAATACGTCTGCCTCGGGCTCCGAAGGTTGTGGGTTCGATTCCAGACCGCATCCTTCGGTTCACGCGTGTATTTTTTCGAAGACTCCTGAGGGTCGTCGCTGGAGCTACGGAGTTCGTGCAGAAAGAGACTGAGCCATATGGGATAACACCCCGGTGCAATGAAGTCGACCCTGATTAAGTTGTTGTTGTCCGCTAGCTGTGAACTCGAGCTTAGCCAATCATCTCCGATGCTGATATGCCTCCATGGCATCTTGCCAAATTGTCTAGCATCTTCTTTCTTGGTTTCCCTCTGCCACTCCTCCCCTCCAGCTTTGCCGTTGTAACGACATACTTCAACTTTCCCCTTCTCTGTATATGCCCAAAGACTGAACTGTCTTCTTTTGATATTGTTTGCATAGAATCCTAAACAATATTAAAAAAACAATCTTCTCCTGTTAGGCACAAGACTTAATTGGCCATGAAGCCTCAAGACAACCCAAGCTTGCCAGGAGCTTGTACACTTGACAAGTCAAGATGCTGTTAACACAACCGTTCAACTGATAAACTTTAGCTATCCCTAGAAACGCCTGCCTGGTATATCCCCGCTGATAAGCGCTCCACAACGATATCAATCAGAAAGTTGATGACGACAATGTTATCTGTTTCTGGTGTCACCTGGACCGAGGTGGTCTGTTACAATCTAATAGATAATTTATTTGCGAGCCATTTCCTGTGCTGGAGATGTCTGTTTTTTTTTTTTTTGAAACCACACACAGGTTTATCTGGTAATGTAACCGCTGTCTCTCGGAGACACAGATGTAACTTTGCAGCGAGACAAGGCTGCCAATTTTTCGTAAGAGAAATATATTCTCTTGGGACATAACTGATTCAGTACCAAACAAATCGTAGGTTTGGACAAAGCATGGTACACAATAAAATTGATAAGTATTATAGTGTAAATTCCCGTTCACTGAGCATTGAAATTGCGGAGGATACCGCGAAACAAAACACGTAACACAATGACTCTAGTATGGCGATAAATATTCTGTACAAATAGGTCTTTATATTTGGCGTTATATTATCCGTCGAAGATCCTTCTCCCTGGAACGTCAAGCAATCCTTGCCCACATTGTCAAAGAACATTACGAGCAAACTAGGCCTTACCAGCCATCTTAGAATACTTTCAATCCCACTGGATGAAATGAAAGGCCATCATCATTCTTGATGGACAAACATTATCCTGCGGCACTGAATCAGTTAATGATGTAACGGAAAGAAATATAGACCACAAGTCACACTGGCATTGTGTAGCAGGTTCTGCTACGAAAGAAAGAAAGAAAGAAAGAAAGAAAGAAAGAAAGAAAGAAAGAAAGAAAGAAAGAAAGAAAGAAAGAGGTAACCCCTTGCAGAACGTGGCTTTCATAAAGGCCCGGTGAAAAGCCTCTCGACCCCTGGCCATTTCTCCCGCCTCGTGCACGTTCATGCCCCAGGTGTCTGCGATGCCCCGTGTCAGTCTTCGTGTCGGTCGACCGCTGCCTTTTCTCCCTGGAACCATGCCTTCCATCTCTGTTCGTCCCAGGCAACAGAGACGGGGATTCGAACACATGACCATCACACGGACAGGCAGTCGTGCTGGTCACTGCGCTACCATGGCTCCCAGTAGGATGTATCCAGGTCATGATTCAGCACAGCACACGTGGGGTGGTTGGGGTCAGGTTTGGGTTGCTAATGGTACCTATGTGGGTTTGGGTATTTCATTGTCAACAGACGCCCACCCATAGTCTAGTAGGAAGGGGTCAGATAAAGTAAAGTTAGTTGCACACCCTTTACTGGACGTGGCAATCAGCACGTATTTGCTGTTTGTGATTTTTCTGGGCAATTGTACATTCGATGATCTGTACATGTTTTCTGGATCAATCAATCAGGTGCCGTCTCCACAGTGAAGGTTGTCTGCAGTGGTTCTCCAACACTGTCTGTCTCTCGCCTTGACTGTACATTCGGTCAGATTGCTGTTCGTCCATCTATTGATGTTATCTTCCCACTAATATAGTTGACTACCTCTTGCTCGCCTGCCTTCAGCCTTACCCTGCAGTATGTTTTATTTTAATGAGTTATGTCTTATAACGTGGCCGAAATAATTCACTTGCCTGTTTTTAATTACTTTCATCAACAAAACAATCAAGGTAAATTATCTGCATCCAAATCGTCTACTGCGGACTCCAAACTCGGTATGTGCATTACCTACTAAGCCGCGGGTGCCAACAGATAACGTAATGACTGTTTGGCACCTTGCCATCTTGATAGATGATAGTTTGTAAAATGGAGTTATACCTCTCCATACCACAAAGCCTGGGCAGAAATTAGAGACCATGTGTTGCCAATGCAGCATGATCCCTCTCTCAGCCTGTCTGGTGTACTGCAGAAGAAATGTGACACCAATACGTCTGAAACAGACAACCTGCTGAAGCTGCTGGATCAACAATCCTAGACCAGTTACCAACCATGGCTTAGGGCCTGGTCTACCCTGCCATGACGTTTAGTCTTTAGGTTACTTTTCCTCGCACTAGGGTAAGGCTTATACCCTCCTAGTTGCACTTCTCCGCCCGAAGCCGTTGGCACAATGTGGGGTATCGGGATTGGTGAGTGCCGCCCAACATTCGGCGCTAACAGAAATCAGGTAGTACCGTCTACTGCCATACAGTAGCTCAGTCATGTCTGACTATGACCTGACACACAGGTAACGTAATAGTGTAATACAAAACATGCCCCAAAACAGGGATCTGCTAGGGGTCTCTGTCGCGTGTGGACTTGAATGAACAGCTAGGGGGGTCTGTGCACAATGTGTGGACTTGAACAGTATAGACTCCCAACAAAATGCATTCCTGCGGTAACACACTGACCTATTTTCAAGGCCGTCTGTCGACCACTAACGGTCCCACTCACATAATCCTGGACCAGTTGATCAAAGTCCACTTTTGGCATTGTTAACTAGGTCAGCCTGGTGTTTGGCGTTTTATCTTAGAAAGGGCGATAATGTGCCGTGTGGACGATGGGTGCCTGCCTTGCGATAGTACCTCTTACAACCGCGGACAGGTCGGCAGAGAGAGGGGTATTGAGCACCCTGGAACAAAGACTGTAGGAAACTACCTGCCCTTCAATACCACTTGTGGCCACTTCTTAATAGTACATTACCCTAATCTAATCATCACGGCTTCTGTGAGGCAAGGGTAGTATCTCTAATGTGACTCTGGGTGGGGAAAGGGAGGAGAAAAGGGGAAGGGGAGACAACAAAGAGGAGGGGAGAGAAATAAGTGGGTGGGGGAGGGGTCGCAGATAGAGAGAGAGAGAGAGAGAGAGAGAGAGAGAGAGAGAGAGAGAGAGAGAGAGAGAGAGAGAGTGACAGAGGTTGCAGTGGGGAGGTTATGCTTGATGATATTTAATGCCAGTTATAGATAAATATTCAGTGTTTACGTTCTGGGCCGGATTTAGACTTGATAAGGCCCTAATCTATTTGAAATATGGGGCCCCTTAAAGTCCAGATATTCTATGTCAGTTACAAACTGCTCACTCGGACAATATTTTTTTGCCCCCCCCCCCCCCCCACTTTCTTGGGGGCCTCAAAGCCTCAAGCTATAGCTTGTGTAGCTTATACGTAAATCCTGCACTGTTTACGTTGCTGTTTTGGGGTCAAGCGCTCTTACTCATTCGGCCATGCTGGCCTCCACTAACATAGTAAGGTACATCACGAATACTGAGTTTCCGGGGAGGAGTTAACTCGTTCCAGCCAATCAGAAGATGAGGAAATGAAGCTAGCGCAGGATAAGTCACCCATTGAGAAAACCTGCTATTAGAGGAACAAGAAAGTTCTTTTCCTGGGTCCCGCACAACAAAAGACAGAGAAAGAAAGACCTAATAACACACAGACAAGAGAATTATTGTCCAGGGCGAATAATAGAGCTCATAGCAGAACAAATGGTATCAGAGTGGGGCTTACGCTAAGTAAGGTCATGTGTTCCATTATGGGATAAATAGTAACAAGGGTGAAGCAGGTGGTCATCATCATCAAGTGCCATGCCGAAGGGCGTGGGCGGTCATGGTTCGCCATCACACACATTCACCAGAGTCTCGAATCAGGTCTGTGTTCTTGTCTCGGCCATGCCTTGCTGTCAATCCATCAAGGTATTTATTCCTTTGTCTTCCTCTTTCTCTCTTTCCATCAGGCTTGCCCTTGTCACAACATTTTCATCTCCATGTCTCCTCATAACATGTCCAAAAAATCTTGACTATCTATTTGTAATTTCCCCAATCAATCTCCGTCTCTCATTTGTCTCTTGAACGACTGTCTCATTTTTTTTTTGTCCGTCCATGATATTATTTGCATTTTTCTCAAAAGCCGCATTTCCACCACCTTGAGATATTTCTCAACGTGTCTGTTCATGTTTCACACGAATACAAAAATGTGAGTTCTATAATATAGCACTCCAACTCACTTTATCTCACTGCAACTGACAAGAAAATGAAACATGTGATAGTTAGGATTTGCCGTTTTGTTAAGTATTGCGCTATATGGCAGCCAAAAAGACTTGTTCAAATCATCTCATCTCATGTTGTTCCTTCACCCACTGGACTTCATATATCGTGATTCCCATGGACTCTGTTATTTCCTTTGTTAATCGTTTACATCATCTCCCCCGATGTGTCTCCACCTTGCCGTGGTGGGGGAGCTTGCGTGTCCCATCGACCCCATTTGCTTGCCGATGGATGAAAAACTACATATCGGACAGCTTATGGGATAGGGACCAGACTAAGAGAGACACAACCTGCTGCTCTGCATGTTAGACTGAGGATAGCAGTCAAAAATTTAAATCAGGTGTACGAAGGCAGAAGTTCTTGGTCCGGACAAAACTCTTAAGGCTCCCTGTCGAGGGCTGTGGCAGCCACAAACCCTCGGATCTGAGAGTCGGGCCGATACCCACCTACCGAAAAATAGTGGCGAGATACTAAGAAAGCTACATGCTCAGGTCTGATACATGTTCGAAGGCTCTCAGCTGGGGGATATGAGGGATTCCCGGATGGGAGGGCCTGGCCGTTTCTCGTTCACTGCTGCACGAAGGTAAGGTGCTGAGCCGGCAGCACATGTAGCCTACCTCGTGAGCGAGTACAAAAAGTCAGAAAAGTGCCCTAGTCGAAGGGAATGGTTACGACAACTGTCTGTATCTAACTCATAGAGAGTGTAGACAAAAGTGGAAAAACGTCTCAATAACACGAAACGGAACGCACGGCGAGCGAACCTATTGCGTGGTCCGAAGTCAAAAGCAGAAGCTTACCGAGTGGATGTCGCTCGCAGTCTGACCGCTCCTGGTGTGTGCTTGAGCGACCAGTGGCAAGCGATATGCCCAACACATGGAAGTGAGGAACTAAAGCAGCCATGAGCAGGACGTGGCAACTCCTCGGGTCAGCCCAGTCTCAGAGCAATATGTGCCGGCTCTGCAATTATGGCCTCCTTGGATAGCGAGGGAATGCCCATGGTTTGCCCCTGCCTTCCCTTGAGGGCCGACCGCGATGTCGTTGATCGTTCTGTCTTGACCAGCTGAGATGAGGGCGACATCACAACAGTCTAACGTGCTTCGAAACCAGAGGAAGGCTAACCTCATTAAAAAATGCCCGCCGGAAGTCGAAAGTGTCGTCCTACGGGTGGCAAACTAAAAATTGACACTACGCAATTACGTCCGAGTGAAATGTCTCGTCCGAATGTCTCTCGTGCTAGGAACAGCTCTGACTACCTAGTTTCTGAATGCCGCTCTTGTTCGGAACAGCTCTGACTAGGTAGTTTTCCGAATGTCTGTCGTGCCTGGAACAGCTCTGACGGGCGCAACGACAAGCACTTGTCCGAAAACTCGCTGAGTGGATACCATCTGCAAACCTGTCTGGTTTGTGCGGGAATGGCCCGGGGCAAACGAAATGACCAATATATTGAAGTGAGGATTTAAAGCAGCCATGAGCAGGATTCCCTCGGTGAGCCCAGCACCAGGGCGCTATGTGTCGGCCCTGCAACTATGGAAGCAGCCTTGGATGGCGGAAAATGCTATGGACTGTCCCTGCCTTCCTTTGACCGTTGCCTTCGACCGTTCCAACTTGGCCAGCTGGGTTGTGGATGGCACCACAAAAGTGAGTCTCCCAGGAATGCTACCTGGTCAAAAAAGCAAGCTGTAGCCGGATGTGTTGGCCTACGGGTTTCGGCCCAAGGGCGCATAACAGACACACCGCAATCACATCTGAAAAAACACTCCGGATGAACGAAAAGAAGAAGAAGAAGAAGTTTACATCATTATCATTAAGTACCATGTCAGCTGGCATAGGGATTCATGACTCTCCACAGATCTCGGTCTTTGATGTTCTGGATCAACACTGCTGATGATATTCGTCCATGCCACCGTCTCAATCCATCCAGCATCATTTCTCTTCATCTGCCCATGCCTCTCTTCCCCTCGATCGTTTCGAATTGTCACGATGTTCTCCAATACCTCTCTTCTCATCACATGACCAAAGAAAGCTGCTTGTATCTTTCTTATTGTTTTATATAATGTTATTGTTTCATTAGCCTCTTTCAAGCAATCGTTGTTAGTTACTTTGGCAGTCCAGGGAATTAGCAACATTCGCGTTAGCTAAATTATCAAACTTTCTAAATTCTAAAACTCACCAAAGTCCATGGAGCAGTAGGAATCAAGCATTTCTTCCTTCGTACACGGCCGACAGTCTGAAACAAAAAACAACAAACTGTGCACATTTGCCTCTCATAGACACTAAATTCATCATGTGACCATACAGCCGTATGCTGCACTGGCTGGTCAACTCACTGGCTCACTACATTCGATTGCCACAAGCATTTCTTCCAATTTACTGTCCCTGGCCGTTAACTGTATCAAGTCCACATACAATATAGAATGAATGTTTGTGCTTTGCTTGGTCTGGTCTTCATCTCTTGACCTGCCCGACATGGAATACCCCATCCGTGGGTGGGGGGGGGGGCGCTCCGTGGCCAAGTGGTTAAGCCGCATACCCCGAAGGTTGTAGGTTCGATTCCGGATTGCATCATTCGGTTCACTAGTGCAATGTTCTCGGAGACTCCTTGGGGGTCGTTGCTAGAGATACGGAGTTCGTTCGTGCTTTGTGAGACGTTTTCGGCAGACCACCCTTCAGAAGGAGACCGAGACATGTGAGATAAAACAAGGTGCAATGAAGACGACCCTCTTGTCTTTACACCCATTTATACCATAAATGGCAGAGTTCTTGGAGTGGGTGGAATATATATGGCCTTTTAATTTCTCGGAATCGAACCCACAACCTTCGGAGCCCGAGTCAGACAGCTTGAACACTTCACCACGGACACTCCCGTGAAATAGCACCATAGGTCTCCCAATTTTATATTAACTTATTAAGTGACGTGGGATGATTAATCGTCTTAAGCGACTTCCCATTTCTGCCATGGGTTTAGATACAGTAGTTTTCTTATGCAACCGCCTGTAATTTGATATATAATTCAATATGTCTGCTACAGTATCGACAGCTTGTAAGTCCAACTGTGACACACACCCATACTTCCCATTTTCGGCCATCCATTTGTGTTAGGTCCAAATCTAACTTTGGTTTGGCATTGAATCTGTTAAACCTGTATAGGTCAAGCTGTCAAGTAGATTGGGAGTTGGTTATGTAGGCGGGTAGGTAAAAGAAAGAAAGAAATTAAGAAAGAAAGAAAGAAAGAAAGAAAGAAAGAAAGAAAGAAAGAAAGAAAGAAAGAAAGAAAGAAAAGAAAGAAAGGCCAGTCTCCGTGGCGAAGATGTTATGGACGCGGTTCGTAATCCCGCTTACCCGAGTTCGAAACACAGATTCGCGCGATTTGGCAGCAGATCGCTTTGCGCTGGGTTTTAACGAATTGATATGAGAGCCGGTCACTCAGAAAGCAATGGCAAACTACTGAACGTAACAAAACATCCACAAAAGCAGTAAAATGCTGGTGTTGACAGCGATATCCTGTAAATAAGATATGCAAAAAACAAAAAAAAAAGGTAGTCCCACTGACTGACTAAAGCTAGTCAGTTGTATTATTATTACTGAAAATGTACGGCGCCAATCCGTTCTTCCGTCAATCAGTCCTGTCAGAAAGCTTCACCTAATTAGCTTATCCCTCTCAGTGTAATCGAGACAGAGGGCAATGCTTGGAGAAACAACAATGTTCCCGCTAGCCATGGCGCCTTCGACCTGAAGATCCCTGGCTTCTTGTCGTGCCTGTTATCAGCAAAATGAGGCCAGCAAACGCCGTTAGCAGAAGCGTTGCGACCTGGTCACGTCAGGGATTTTAGGAATTAGTGGTCTCCCCGAAACCTTGACAACAAAACGAGTGATCGCTTTGGCAGAGACATTGGGGCGGGGTATTAAACATGTCATATTAGACACGCGTGTCCAAAAATGTACACAGAAAAGTTGACGGCATTCATGCGTCCCTCCCGCCGTTGCTATAAATTACAGGCGTCTTTCGATAACTCATAAAATTCTGGCTGTGAAGATATGTGCGTATTATGTGTGAATTTCTATAGGGTATTATGAGGATGTATGTCATAAGCTGACACGTCTGCGTCCGTGACCTCGCGTGGTCCGTGACCTCGCGTGGTCCGTGACCTCGCAAGGTTGCAGAAAAAAGTATGTGTTTCTGAACGCTGGAGGTGTGACTATTCCTTTCCTACTTTTGTTGTTGTTGTTGCGCTGGCAGGTTTTGGAACTCGAACGTCTGCCATTCACGTGTTATTACCACTATTAGTTGCTACTACTGGGGATTCACCGGACTGGTGTTTGCGTGTGATTTA
The DNA here is from genome assembly GCA_963921405.1 of Cepaea hortensis. Lineage (NCBI taxonomy): Eukaryota > Metazoa > Mollusca > Gastropoda > Stylommatophora > Helicidae > Cepaea > Cepaea hortensis. The sequence goes on along the minus strand of OY992880.1, from coordinate 123,198,053 downwards.
GCTTTCCCTATTACCACTGTCCCCCTCCATTAGGCGAACCCACTCCGACTTCTGAGGTGCTTGTAATTTACGTCCCAAAGTCAAGGACGAGAAGTCAACATTTTAGTCCAACAGACTGGTGTAGGGCTTGAACCAGCAACCTCTTCATCAGCACACCGGATGTTTAAGAACGAACGTTCTTATCCATTCAGCCATGCTGAAAACCATTATCATCATGATCATTATCATTTATCATCATCATTACCATCATCATTATTATCATTATCATGGTCATTATCATCATTATCATGATCATTATCATATAAATAGTTGAGTTAAGTTGAGCTAAGAACCGACATCAATGCATTCAGGACATTCCCATACGCACTCCGTCCCCTTGTTCAACAGCCAGCGAAGAGGCATGCATATATAACTAGTAACACACAGTTTATCCCGGTGCAGATTAGAATCCATTGGCACCGAGCGTACCCAACAGTAAGAAGAGAACACATGGGAACATACGAGGCCTTGAAAATAGTACTAAAGAATACGAGCCAACAGAGGGATATATTAGGTCGTCAAAGTAATAAGTACAATAACATCCGGGATAGTACTTGGATGTCTTGGAGTGCGATGAAAGACTAAGAGATATAGAATGTTATACAAGCAACGGTTGGAAATAACAACAGACGAGACGTCGTTATAAAGAGACATCTGCAAACGCAGAGGAAGTATGCACACAAAAAAGACCCAACATTATATTCATGTCAAGCTTACTATAGAGTTATATAGGCACCTTGCCGTTTTCACGGACAATATTTGTTAAATTGTGGTTAAAAAACAACAACCAAAACACACTCACACACACATAACAATGTCTCTATAGCACAAATCATGGGCTAAATTCTGTGGACCATGTGTTGCCCATGCAGTATGATCCCTCTAGTTTAATCTAGAGCAGGGGTGGCCAACCGTTTCAGCAGGCGGGCCAAATTTCAGAAATAATATTTCCTGCAGGGCCACGCACCTAATTGTTTTTTTTTTTTTTTTGTTAATTAAAGTAAACAAGCAAGCGTGTTACAGCTTCGGCCACATCGTCGTTTCCCACTAGTGAAGTGGTTGCGTTTAGACAGTCCCACTCCGTGGGCCGCAACACGACTCCCGGCGGGCCGCATGCAGCCCGCGGGCCTCGTGTTGGCCACCCCTGATCTAGAGGAAAGGTAACACCAATACATGTGAAACAAGACTAGCTCCAGAATCTGTCGGATCAGCAAAGACCAGTTGCCGACCAAGGTTTGTGTTTAGGCTGCATTTCCTCGTACCATGATGAGGCTTGACACCCCCACCCCCAGTGGCGCTCCTTCGCCAGAATCCGTAGGCACTAAGTGGGGTGTCGGGTTTGGTGAGCACCGCCCAACATTAGGCGATAACAGAAAGCAGGTAGTACCGTCTACTGTCGTATGGTAGCTCAATCATATCTGACTATGACCTGACTTAAAACATCACACAGAGGTATATCAAAGAACAATTGTCCTCTTTTTAAAAATCGTGCGATTAGAATGAAACCACTACGCGCTTTAGGAAAATATGTGGCAAAACAGCGGGCCTTAAACTCATGAATAACAGATACAATCAGAAGTTGATCGAGGTGTGTCAGGTCTCGTCTCGCCGAGTATTTGAACACGAGAGTTAAAAGAACAATAATGGTCTATGTAAAACGAAGATAACAAGCACAATAAAACAGCTAGCGTTTAACAAGGAAGATATGATCTCGGGGGAAACTAACAGTAGAGGGGATGTATAGAGGAACCATCTACAAAAGAGAATCTCTAGCTTGGACATGAGTTCACGGCCACAGTTTGAGCTTCTGGGCAGTCAATATGTAGTTGTTGGTTGTGGTCTAAAGTTCTCAACTTTATTTAGGAGATATATTTATAGGGACAATAAAAACGGTCACTGACCAGCATGGTCACTGCCAAGATGGAAAGCAAAAGGCAGACAACCTAGAAAACTAAAGTCAAATCAAGGATCACTTCCAAGCCTACCTGGTATGTGGTTCTAGTCACATACACTTTGACGAATCTGCATTAAAACGAAAAAAGTTAGTTGCATGTCCTTTACAGGACGTAGCATTCAACCCCAGCATTTTTTGGCTGTTCGTGATTCCTTGGCAAGTTTACGTTTAGTAGTTTGCCAATGCTCGCTGAACGACCGGTACCCATACCATTTCATTAAAAAAAAAACACACACTGCTGTGTTTTGAACACGGGTGTTCAGAATTACGAACTGCGGCCCGTAACTATACGCCACGGAGCAGGTCAGCCCGCATTAGATGGATGATTTGGTCAGTTTGACACTGGCCGTCTTTACTTCCAGGTGAAGTTAGGATACCTATTTTCATCTGGCTCAATGTGTCCAGGTTAATGAAAACAGAACGTCCGCCTCGAAGGAGGATTTAACATGACCTTTGACTTAGACGTTATCAATGAGTACAAGGGCATATTTTATTTCAACTACAAGCGGGGAACAGGTGGTAAGCATTAAGTTACTAAAGGAAGCTAAAGAGGAGCAGGTGGCCGGGGGGGGGGGGGGATATTGTTCGCCCCACACAGTGTTTTCGATCTGTGGTAAGACTTGGACTTGTTCTATCTTTTATAAATTATAGCATTTAGGTTCATCAGCGTGGCCGAAATGTTGAGAATATTATTTCTTAAACTTCCTGTGCGCCGATGACGGGGTTCATTCCCTACACAGTTCAGACAGATTTAAACGTTCAGTTCTACTTCAGTAAGCAATGGCAAACTACTGAACGTAAAATTGCTTAGAATACCAACCTGGGGTTGATCAAACGACATGCATAGGACATATATTATTTTAAACTTAAAACCTGCAGGTCTTGAGGCGAATGCTTGGGCAAGTGTCCTTTGTAACTGTCCTGTAGAACAAAACCCTCACACAGCACACTCCATTCAGGGATCTCCGCGGTAGCACTGAGACTAGCACGCTTATCTGCCGGCTCAGTTGTCTAGTGTTCGAACACCATTCCAGGCGAAGATTTCTTTGTTTTCTCTGATCTAAACTCCCAGGTTGACCCAGTTTAACAATAGGTAGCGGGAAATTTCCGGGGAGGGTGAGGCGGCCGGGGTAATATTTTTAAAAAAAAGTTGTCCCGGAACAGTTTCCTGCTAATGAGTCTGTGACGTGACAGGATCATCACATTTTGTTGATCTGGATGGACGGAGGGATAGTCGTTTCCTCGCTTTAGGAGCAATGAGCCCTGGTTCAAACCCTGTTCCCATCGTGCTCATGGTATTGTCAGTGCAGTTCACTATCAACTTCGCCAGTCCGCCCGCTCTGGCGTGATACCGACCACGTCACGTGGCGGTTGATCTGACAATATGGCGCTGGTATCACATACCCAACACACCTCACTGGGTGAAAACGAGGTCCTTTATTTCACCAACTATACACCATACAAGGATACACTCATGATACATGGTTACACTCATGATACAAGGATAGACTCATGATACATGGATACAATTATGATACGAGAATACACTCATAATACGAGTACACACTCATGATACGAGTATACACTCATGATACAAGGATACAACCATAATACAACGATAGACATATAATACAACAATTCAACTCACCATTCATCGGATCCAGCAGAGAATGAGCATCAACTTTTTCTAAATCATAATGAAAGAGAATCTTGGGCACGCCGGCCATGTCGGGCGCCCTGACCGCTTCTATATACAACAGCACTGGGTCCTCATTGTTGGAACTGACACAGAACTCACTACTCCTGGCAGTAGAAGTCAACACATGATCTAATCTCAACGTCCTTGACTCCTCTTGTTGGAGTCTGTAGTTTTGGCGGGTGGAAATGTAGGAGCGTTCCTGCGAGATTTTCACGTTGATATTTTCTGACTCTGCCACGAAACAGGCTCGAAAGCTGCCCCTGAGGAAGGGCATCATCTCTAATCTCACGGCTCCGGAGGCCCCGAACCAGGTAATGGTTCCTGTGTTGCATACAAGAGATAGTCTGTGTATGGCTTGGGGTTCTGTCAAGGTACTGGGTAAGAGAAAATATGAAGAAGTGAGTAGAATGAGAACATATTTCAGACTTGATCGTATGACATGGGGTAGGGGGAACTTTCGGTCGTTTGGAACTCAGGCGTAGTCTATACACTTGCTACTACTTCTGGAGCACTGGGCCTATGTTAAGGCGTGGGTTAGCTTTCCTTGTTACCAGTGTCCCTCGTCTTCAGGTGAAGACACTCCGATTTCAGGGGTACTTGTAATTTACGTTTGAGTTCAAAGCGAGCGAACGAAAAAGAATACGTGATATTGGGTCGAAGAGGGTGAGTGAGAGAGAAAGAGAGAGTGTGCGTGCCTGCGCGTATGTGTGTGTGTGTGTGTGAAATAGAGAGAAAAAGAGAGAGAGAGAGAGAGAGAGAGAGAAAGGGTGAGAGAGAAAGAAAGGGTAAGAGAGAAAGAGAGAAAGAACGAGAGAGAGGGGGAGCAAGAGACCGAGGAGAGAGAGAGAGAGAGAGAGAGAGAGAGAGAGAGAGAGAGAGAGAGAGAGAGAGAGAGAGAGAGAGAGAGAGAGAGAAAATAAACCATGGTATGTATTGGTTGTTTGTGATTTCCCAGACCACTTAAGTTAGTAATTTGACACTGCTTTCTAAACGACCCTTGTCTCATACCTTGGACATCAGAGCACATCAGTCTGCTTCCCAGTCAGCCGCGACTGATTTCGAACCGCGGTCTCCATACGTCAGAGAAATAAGAAACTGCGCCATTCGCTATCTCCCAAGTCACCGGCATCGGTTAAATAGACCAATAGATGACGATAAAGCAGCCGGATTTGAAAGGCATACTTCTATTAAGCCGTTTCTTCTATACACCACCTTTGATCTCGTAAGGATTTCCCCCACACACTGTGATAAATGGCATTGCCAACAACTTCTAGTCAAGCATTTAATCCCTTCTTTCCTATTGCTATCATACTTTTCTAAAACGTTTGTACTTCTTGAACCGCTACAATATGATCTGGTATTGTCAGATACTTTCCCATTGTAACATACGTCTGTGAGACCTGGACATTTACTAAACGAGCTGAACAGTGCATAAATCCTTTGAATATGCATGTTATAGACGGGTTCTAAGAATATCTTGGATACAGAAAAGAACAAATGCATGCATACGACAAGATCTGAATATTGTAGAAGGTTGGCTACTAAAGACGATAAAACAAAGAAAATTGAAATATTTTGGTCACTTGAAACGGGAGTATTTGCCCGGGAAGAGAGGAAGAGGAAGGCCAAAAAGAAGATGGGTGCAGGAAGTGGCAGATGATCTACAGATGGGTGTATCGGACGCGGGACATCTTGATTATGACCGAGAAGTTTTCCGGAAGGTTGTTATGGAAGCGAGGTCCTGCAAGGCACATGCTACTGAATGAATGAATATCAGTTATCATCAGCATGAGTCATACCTATCGTCACAGGCGATCATTTACGTCCAGACCACCAGTCTGCTGTGTACTCAGAAAGATCGATCGCCGAACGCCGTCCGCCCCACTCTGCTAGCCCATGCGGCATTTTTATTGCCAAACATCCTCAGTGGTTACATACGACATGCATGACAAGTTAGGGTGTATTCTGTGCGGACCTAGGTAACACACGCAGAGGTGAGCTGAGTTGAGCTAAGAACCGACATCACTGCACTCAGGACATTCCCATACGCGCTATATCCCCTCGTTCAATAGCCAACGAAGAGTCACACAACTAACCGTTCCCGCCGCTGTCTGATTGAAAGTTCTCTTGGTCTTCCCTCTCAGTTTTGAGATTCTTCCAGAACCCCTGCCGATCCCCCGCAATCTCATCCTTTCCACATATGGGTTCTCAATCTGTCACCCCCCCCCCCACCTTCTCCACCTGGTCCCACGGGCGTACGACCACCTCTCCCTAATCTACCACCAAGAGGTACATTCCCTATCGGCCTGTCCCCCCCCCCCCCCAGCACTCCCTCATGGTCAAAACTGCAATAGTATGCCAGGATCACAAGTAAGGATCCCCCAGGGAATCAAGTGGTGGAGAAAACGTGCTGGAGCTGATAGACCACACAGTGAGAAAACCTAAAAATTCTTTATAAGGCAAAAAGATCGATCATTGCACCAGGTTTTACCCCATATGGATTGGTCTCTTTCCACAGAACGGCCTGCTGAAAGCGTCGCACAAAGCACGAACTCCGTAGCTACAGCGACGACCTCCAGGAGGATCTGAGAAAACTGGGCTCGTAAACCGACCGCCGTGACCCAGAATCGAACCCACAACCTTCAGAGCGCAAAGTTGAATCATCGTTCAGAAAGCAATGACAAACTAAACCAAAATGTGTTATGTCCTTTGCAGGATGTGCTGTTTAACAGTAGGTTTATTTTCTAGAAAATTTACGGTTAGTAGTTTGCCACTGCGCTCTAAACGAGACGTCGGCGTTAAAGTCCAACCGACTGGTGTGTGGAATAAACCCATTACTACACAGTCAGCGCATAAGAAGTTTAAACACGAGCGCGTAAATCTCTCGGCCACGCTAACCTCAGTGGCAAACTACCGAACGTAAAATTGCCTCATGAATTACAAACAGCCTGTAAGGACTGGGGGAGGTTGCAACGTCCTGCAAAGCACACGTAATGTTTAAGTGGCAAATATTAAATGACTGCAGTGTTTGAAAATATTGCCGGTCCAAGTTTTGTATTCACCCTCTGTAAATTGCATACAACATAATAGCTAAATACAAAACCTGGACCGGCAATCATTTCAAACACTGCACTGTTATTAAAAATACACACTGTATGTACAGTAACCACTGACACATTTTGTTCCATAAAGGGGGCACAACTATATTCCAATAAAGTAATTTTAAACGTAGCTGGAGATACGGACAAAATCTTGCACGCAAATTGAACGATATTATATTTCCACTGAATGCACAAACCTCTCCAGATCAGCTTAAATCAAACACAAGAAAGAAAACGGCTTCAAAAGAAATCTCATAGCTCGGCGAAAAAATTATACTGTTGAAACCAAATCTACATAACTTGGTTCGCAAACATACAACTTGAAAAAGTGACATTTTATCATGTCATGTTTCAACTCTTAAAGTTCCGGGATTTGTTTGTTGCTGGACATCCGGTTTTCTCAGTATTGAAACCATTTTATATTTATCTTAATAAGACAATCTATGTTTCAAACCATCTCATTCCTTGTATATCTTAATTAATGTATATGTCTGAACCATTTCATTTCTTGGATATCTGAATAGGTAGTTCACGTTTCAAACTTTCATTTGTAGTATATCTTAATAGGACAATCTATGTTTCAAAACATTTCATTTGTTGTATATATATATATTACTGAACTATATATACCTTAATTACCAGTCTACGTTTGAACTATAAAATTTGTTATATGTCTTAATGGGTAGCTTATTTTTTCAAACCATTGCATTTGTTATATATCTTAACTGGCATTCCACGGTTCAAACATTTATTTGTTGTTTCTTAGTGGTGGTAGTCTAAAACTATCACATTTTAATGAAGTCTACATTTCAAACTAGTCCATGTGTAGTGTATTTTTTGATAGCTTAATGGATGTCTGCGCATCTTATCCTTTCATTTGCTGAATAGGTCAGCATGCCTAATGGATAAGAGCGCTCGTTCTTACACATCCGGTGCGCTGATGCTGAGTTAGGGGGTTCAACCCCTACGCCGATCAATTGGACTAAAATGTTGACTTCTCGTTCTTGACTTGGGGACGTGAATTACAAGTACCTCTCAAGTTGGAGTGAGTTCGCCTGATGGCGAGAGACTCTGGTAATAAGGAAAGCGAATCCACACGCAAAATTCAGTCCAGTGCTACTAGACTTAACGTGCATGCACTACGCTTGAGTTCAAAGCGAGCGAGCACCCAAAAAATATTTTGTTCATCTTAACTCAGATATACAAGCTTGATAACAGTGTAGCTAGAAGGTCACTCTTCTATAACCCACAGGGCCGGCGAAATATATTAGAAGAAAGAAAGAAAGAAAGACAGACAGACAGAAAGAAAGTAAGAAAGAAAGAAAGAAAGAAAGAAAGAAAGAAAGAAAGAAAGAAAGAAAGAAGAAGAAGAAGAAGAAGAAGAAGAAGAAGAAGAAGAAGAAGAAGAAGAAGAAGAAGAAGAAGAAGAGTTCATCAAGAACACAAAGAATCGAAATGTATCAATAAACACGAAAACTTTCAATTTTGAAGCACTTGATGATGACGATGATAATTATAATATAGATTGAAACAACAACGACAATGTATTACTAGATATTTCAACCGTACGCCAAGCTTTGTTTGAAACAAAACGAATAAGGAATTAACTTTGATCATATCAAGAATTTCCCCAGTCTTTCCCTACGTCCCGACCTCGATTTACACCTCAACAATATCGCTGGACGATCAAACAACAACCAAACAGCCCACGGTGAGATAGTCTAGACGTGCAGAGAGCTGCCGTGTACAAATGCTAGGAAACGAATTATCCCTTGACTTCAGTGGCTGCTGCAACGTGTGACTGCATTTTTAAATCTAGGCTGGCAGGGGTCAAAGGTTGAGCAGAAAACAAATCTGGGAAATGCATTTGAAAAGTCAAGAATGGCACGTTATAAAAACCAAGGTCAGATTTTGTTCTCTCGGGAAGTTTACTTTTTATGGGGATGGGAAATCGTTTTGGCTGCACACACGCGCCATGAAATTCTGAGTTATATTTTATTTAGAAAAGGGGTCGTAGTAGCAGGGTGGTTAGGCACTTGTGTGCTGGTTCGGAATGGTCGGTGTATTAAAGGACCACTTTTGCCGCCAAGACCCGTATTAGATGCTGTACATTTTGGGCGACTTACTTGGAACAGAATAGCTTATCCTTCCTTTCACTTCACTGTCGACCATCCTTCCCTTCACCGTCGACCATATGTCCCTTCACCATACACCACCCTTCACTTCACCGTACGTCCCTTCACCATCGACCACCTTTCCCTTCACGTGCTTAATACTTTCAAATGCCAGAAATCTTCGGTCGGGGGGGGGGGGGGGGGGGGTAGTGTTAAGTGGCGAAGTGGTTCAGCTGCCTGCCTTGCAGTTCAAATGTTGAGGGTTCGATTCCGGGCTACATCATTTAGTTCACTCATGCAATCTTCTCGGAGACACCTGGGGGTTCTCACGGAGATAGCTGGACCTGCGCAGTTAATGTTTTATGCGACGCTTTCGGCAGACTGACCCGCGGAAAGAGACCCAGCCATGTGGGATAACAGCCAGTGCGGCGAAACAGACCCGTTCCGTTCCGTTCCCAGTACGAATGGTCCCGTTCAACTGTTTTGAAAACTTGTTGTATTTGAGGCCTTTATTGCGTAGCTTGTTTTGAAACTTTCGAAGATCTGGTTGCTTGTTTTCAGCTTCCTGGCTTCTGATTGGTTGATTTCGTTTATTCCTGTCTTGATAAAGTTGTACATGTCTGGACAGTCACGCATTTGCTGAGGCCTGGAGTTATTGTGTACCCACCCCGTCACATGGTGCTGAGGCCTGGAGTTATTGTGTACCCACCCCGTCACATGGTGCTGTTTCTTTCAGCTTTAAAGCCCTTTTTAAATGCCAGGAAATGAGTGTCTAGTTGGTCATGCGTCGAAGTACACTTGTTCATGCAGCGAGGCGCTGTCGACATTTGGAGGTGACAGGTTCGAATCCCGGCCGGTAATAATAGCTTTCTAATTGTATGTTGTCTAGTGCGTCCTCTAATCTCTACTTCCTTCTTCTCCTTCTATGTAAACAATATAAAATAACACAAAGTAAAGCAGCTTTACATAACAGAATTACGACACATACAGGACGTTGCGGTGACTAGCCTTTATCATCAAACAAATACATTAAAACAACACAACACATAGTCACGTGACTATATGTTGTGTTTTGTGTATGTATTTGTTTTCCGATGAAGGCTAGTCGCCACAACGTCCTGTATGTGTCGTAATTCTGTTATGTAAAGCTGCATTACTTTGTGTTATTTTATATTGTTTACATTTTCACAGCTTTACCGCAGTTCCACCAAATTTTATTCATACTCTCCTTCTTTGAACACCAAACAATACTGTGTATGTTTATTTATGGACCGCATTTTAAATGCCAGAAAGGCAATTCTACAGCCGCCTCCGATAGTTGCCAAGTCACTCTATGAGTCCCTGGAACAACCTGGCAGAAACTGCACTTTCGTAAGAATAGCATGGATCAGACGGAAAGCTGCATTACTTTGTGTTATTTTATATTGTTTACATTTTCACAGCTTTACCGCAGTTCCACCAAATTTTATTCATACTCTCCTTCTTTGAACACCAAACAATACTGTGTATGTTTATTTATGGACCGCATTTTAAATGCCAGAAAGGCAATTCTACAGCCGCCTCCGATAGTTGCCAAGTCACTCTATGAGTCCCTGGAACAACCTGTATGTGTCGTAATTCTGTTATGTAAAGCTGCATTACTTTGTGTTATTTTATATTGTTTACATTTTCACAGCTTTACCGCAGTTCCACCAAATTTTATTCATACTCTCCTTCTTTGAACACCAAACAATACTGTGTATGTTTATTTATGGACCGCATTTTAAATGCCAGAAAGGCAATTCTACAGCCGCCTCCGATAGTTGCCAAGTCACTCTATGAGTCCCTGGAACAACCTGGCAGAAACTGCACTTTCGTAAGAATAGCATGGATCAGACGGAGGTTAGAAGCCAAATGCAGAAACTGCTGGCTCGGCAAAACTGCTGGCGTTTTGTCCTCCTTCACTGTTTCCATTTGCCGCCCGAAGCAATACGAATAACAGCTGGTTTGTTGTGTGCCGATCGGCATTCAAACAGGGGAAGCGACGTGGAGTTAATGGACAGGTTGGCCCATATACACCTGAATGGGACAAGTGCGTTCTTAAAAAGGGAGTGTGGGTGGGAGGCTCAGAGGGTTGGGTCATTTGATGTCACGCATCATTACGTTAGCGGGGGACATAAATTGAGAAGAAAATGGAGGCTATTAGATGAGGTACAATGCTGTGGTCGAGAAAATGAGCGGTAAGGGTACATTTCTGTAGTCAAGGGTTGTGAAGGAACTTAAAGGATGGTGGTGATTATGATAACGATTAATGAGTTGTTTATGGCCATGATGGTAATGGTGGTCGTCGTGGTCGTAATGAAGAGCATGATGATAGTAGTAGTAGCAGTAGTAGTAGTAGTAGTAGTAGTAGTAGTAGTAGTAGTAGTAGTAGTAGAAGAAGAAGTAGTAGCAGCAGCAGTAGGAGCAGTACTAGTAGTAACAGTAATAGGAGGAGCAGCAGTAGCAGCAGCAGCAGTAGTAGTAGTAGTAGTAGTAGTAGTAGTAGTAGTAGTAGTAGTAACAGTAGTAGGAGGAGCAGCAGTAGCAGCAGCAGTAGTAGTAGTATTAGTAGTAGTAGTAGTAGTAGTAGTAGTAGTAGTAGTAGTAGTAGTAGTAGTAGTAGTAGTAGTAGTAGTAGTAGTAGTAGTAGTAGAACGGTTCGTAGCAACAGTTCGCCCCATAATTTCTACGTTCCTGTGCCATTGAAAACCGCGCGAAATGCTCATCATTATTATCATATAATATGAACTATTAAAGTAATCAATAGCTTCGACAAGACGAAGTCGTCAGAGCACCGACAACAGATCTTCCTTCACTTGAATTTGCAGTTCATCGTCGAAGAGGACAGCAGTCAGACAAACAACCAGCCCGCACACGCATTATCGCATAAGGCAGCAGCGGGAGTCGCGGCAACTAGCCGTCCGCTATTATCTTGATCTGCATTACAATATAGTTACCGTGGACCCAAACAAACAGCATTTCGAAAGAAATCCACAGCTCGCAGTGTACCACCAAGCACTCAGTTCAGTATAATGGGCGACAAAACAAGGTCCCACAAGTCCAAAAATGAGGTAAAATGCATTAGTAAAACCTTGCCCAGAGACAGTCAAATCTTCAAGGTCTTACCGGTTCGCCTATTTTCGCCATAATTATCAAATAGTGCAAAAACAACGAAAGAAAGAAAGAACGAAAGAAAGAAAGAAAGACAGAAAGATAGAAAGACGCCGAGGGGTTCGTTCTGTAGAGACATTTTAACAGAAATGTAAGTGGCAAGATGTGCGACAACTGCCAGTTTTCAGGCCTTCAGCTACACACAGCCCTGTCAAACATATCGTTTCGCACATTCTCCCGTGGCATGCTTTGACGTAACCGACAAAAGCAGGATTAACCAACAGCCCGGCCAATGAGAAGAGGACACGTCATACCTGCCAGCGACATGCTACGATACGTGTTGACATCTTTGCGTACACAATAGACACTGGTGTAATATCCTGTGTACGTGCTAGTTAGACAAACTGGCAGATTAGTTGGTTGTTACTTGTTAGCAGTCGATGTCACCGAAAGAATAAGAGACTAATGGTGATCGAACTGGGACCGCTATCTTGACAGGCCAGCGAACAAACCACTACTTCATCCCTGCTCACAGCAAGTAAAGTGGAAGTAAAGAACTCGCACTGAAGCGATATTTGGTAATAGATACTTTTTTTTTTGTTTTTTTTTGTTCGCATATCCTTTACGGGACATCGCTGTCAACATCAGCTTCTTCCAGCTGATTGTTGATTTCTTGGTAAGATCTACACTCAGTGGTTTGCCATTGCTTTCTGAGCGACCGACTCACATACCCAGTAAGTTACCGACGAGGAGAGAACCGCTACCAATTCTCGCGAACGTCACGATACTCACGAGAGTATACAGGATTACGGAGAAAGTCGTGTAACCCCTTGGCCAGAGAGATACTAGCTCCATATATTTATAAACCCAGTAGGGCCCTATATGAGATATAGCCTGTACCACACCAACTGCCTTTATTTCCCAGAACATTTTCTGGTTCCCATTTTATGCTGGGTCAACCTGGGAACCCAGATCCCCACAAAATCCTAAACTCCTTGAGATTCGAACACATGACAACCCGGCCGGCAAGTCAAGCCTGTTTACCGCTTACCGGATGAGGCACTGAAAGGGATTCTTTCAGCACTCCATCCTCCCCAGTTGCTGTAAATGTTAAAATTAACGGCAAAATTGCCAACAAAACAGCAGGTACAAGCAATGTTACGTTTACGTTTCATTCCTCATTCTGTGAGGGGAAGTGGGTTTTCAAGGGCAAGAAGATTGACATCATGGCTCGGTCTCTTTCCAAATGGCAGTCTGTCAAAAGCTTCGCACAGAGCACGAACTCCGTAGCTCCAACGACGACCCCCAGGAGTGTCCGGGAAACCTGCACTTGTGAACCGAATGTCGTAGCCCGGAATCGAACCCACAATCTTCGGAACGCGAGCCATTCTCTGAGAAGGCCAAGAGAAAAACCCCCACATATGTCGTGGCCTGGAATAAGCGAAGGACTAACATTTCACACCCCACGGCAGTACCTACTATGGAAATACCACTACCTTATCATTTCTAAAAGACCATCTTCATTGTACATTCAGAAAACTCCAGAAGTTCTCTAGTTCTGTCTCGTGGATCCCACAAGTTTACCCATACAATGCACTAAATCCATGGCACCGGCGAGACTCAATGTGTGTATATCAGAATCTCGGGCGTTGTTACTATTCTTTTGTAGATAGGTTTATAAATTTTGAAATGTAGATTCGACAGTGGACTATTATCCTACTTTCGCCCTCGTTTGAGCTCGTCAGTAGTGCATATCCCTGACCGGATCCGGAAACAAGCCCCAGATCACTGGCGTGTGAAGCGGGTGTGTAACCACGCGGCACACGTTGGACACGGCCAAATTATCATAACAGAATATTACAACGTCACCCATCGTAGGCTATGCTCAAGATTGCCCAATCGCCGCGACTGACGTCCGTCAATCGATGTGGACCCGAAACGATCAGGACTTCTTACTGGCAAGGAACACCAGGCCTCCTAAATCCAATGAGCAATAATCAAATTGATTAATTTTGTTATTTCGGGATTAGGGATATGCACTACTGACGAGCTCAAACGAGGGCGAAACTCGAGTATAGTGCTTCCATATTGACGTGGATAGGCCTTAGGCTCATACCAGAATACGATCAGCGTTGCCAGTAGTGGGTTGTGCTCAATATTTAAAATTCAAATCCCGAAATAACAAAATTAATCTATTATCCTCCTTTTGTTTTTCCATTTGGAACTGCCGAGAGTTTCCAAGAGAGCAATGCGCACATGTGCTCTTCGATTTTAGCCCTTATCGGAACAAAACTGGCTTCCGATAAACTACCTAATAATCAGAGAGGACTCTAAATGTTCCTTATTTTTGTAATGCTCCATAGCGTCACTGAATTGGAAGCGGGTGGGGGGTGTACATCCAAGCCACTCTGCCATTTAAATATTTGTGATGTTGTATTGGGGTCGACAAGGGGTTTCCCCACATTATGCCAAGGGCAAATTTGAGTAACCGGGATTGGCAACTCTAAACTCTCAAGTTATAAATCAGTGATTATATTTATTTTAAAAAAAAAAATGAAAAATGAATCAAGTAGCAAGACATTGTAAAAAGTGCTCAACGCCCACGCAACAACACGCCATCCACCCACACAACACAATGGAAGCCAGCAAAGACGGGACAAGCTAGACGCCATTATGACACCCACATTAAAACTCCCAACACCGGATCCAGGTGGTGAATATTTGCGGGTATGACCTTCGTGAGGGAGTTACAAGAAAGTGTGAAGGCGCTAGAGCGGAATGTCGACTATTGTCCTGGGGAGTTGGAAACACTGATGTATAATAAAACACCCGGAACTTCATTATCTTGCGTCAGGGATACAGTACAACCGGTCGAACGAAAACAAAGATGGCGTACGTAACACGTGTTTGTGGTTCTGCTTGCGGTAATGTAAACCGTGTACACAGAGATACCAATAACTAGGGAATCCTTTAGAACAGTGATACATGTGTCCATTACTCCATATGGACAACAATCACCTTCGGATTAATAGAACTGTGAGGGTAAAACCACATTCAGCTGCTTTGGTGGCTGACTAGCCACAGGACTATCATTTTGAGTCGGTGATGGACCCTACAATTACTTCTCCTTGAGGTTGAACGGGGTAGGAGTAATGGTGAAATCGAAGCCGAACATTGATCGCATAGCATGGGATATGATTTCTCAGGTATTGATTAGCACTGATAGAATAAAGGTACGAGGTAGAGATCACACGGCGTAGGAGACCATACACACACTGAAAGTTATAAACACACCGGGGATCCCCAGTAGCGGTGTGTGCTTCCCGGCTCGGTGGCTATGTGTTCGAATCTCCATGGAGACGGGTTATGTAATATTGACCAGGTCGACAAGACCTAAAATTGGGTACCAGGAAATATCTTGGAGAGCAAAGGCGGCCGATGTGATAATGATGTCACCCATGGAGCCCGGGACCAAATAGGCAGTATACCCCAGGGGCTATAAGAGGGTCCTTAACAATTAACATATAGACTCACTGGGAGTTAAACCTGGCACCTCCAAATGATAACAGCGCCTCGCTGAACGAATAGGTGTACTTCGACTTCGACCAACCAGACCCACTTGTATCTCTTCTCCAAGTTCACGTGAATGCCTCTGTGTTTATTAATGACCGTTTACTGAACTCATTTTGCGGTAAATAGAGCGTTAACTCAACCCCTTTTAGACAAGTGCACTTTAGTTCATTACGTAAGCTCTGCGATTCTTCATTCAAGGAAACTGGAAACAATGATGGCGTTATTTCGCTTGGATAAACAGATAAGCAAAGAGAGGACGAACTTGCAAACTTTATTTTCAAAAGGTTAAGAACTGGTCACGCATTCTGCCCTCTTATATCTCTATGCTGTCATACATGGTTTGATTCACACACCATTTATGAGGCTAACATTTGATTCACACACCATTTATGAGGCTAACATTTGATTCACACACCATTTATGAGGCTAACATTTGATTCACACACCATTCAAGA
This sequence comes from Cepaea hortensis, assembly GCA_963921405.1. Classification (NCBI taxonomy): domain Eukaryota; kingdom Metazoa; phylum Mollusca; class Gastropoda; order Stylommatophora; family Helicidae; genus Cepaea; species Cepaea hortensis. The sequence goes on along the minus strand of OY992880.1, from coordinate 123,181,986 downwards.
GGCTAACATTTGACCAGAACAACAACAATATATGCATTAACTGATTCAGCGCATATGGATAAAATATCGCCAAACGTAACCACCCATTTGGACAGAAGGACGATATATCGCCATTGTACGGTGATTGTGTCTATTGCTTTTCTTCGTGGCATCTTCCGCAATTTCAAGGCTTATTGAATTCAAATTTACATTATAATACTTGTTCATTTGATTGTGTATGTTTTACCCAAACTTACGATTTGTTTGGCACTGAATCAGTTAAAAAGCATTGGGCATTTCCTATCATCATTAATACATGACCCATTAATACTAATATTTGAGAGAGAGAGAGAGAGAGAGAGAGAGAGAGAGAGAGAGAGAGAGAGAGAGAGAGAGAGAGAGAGAGAGAGAGAGAGAGAGAGAGAGAGAGAGAAGAGGAGCCTGTGAATCTCCTCGATAGTTAATTGACATTCATTTTATGTATTAGTGTTTCTATTAAACTATGATAGACCTGTGCTTTCCTTAACACATAAAATACATTGAAGTAATAAGTAATAGAGCGGGCAGGTAAACGAAGTTGATCGCGAACTGCGTTGCTAATATCATGAACACGGTCGGACTCGGGCTAGACACCTCCGATAGTGAGGTGAAGATTTGCCACCTTTTGCATCGAGACCTACAAAATGTGATGGTACTATCACATCGCAGGCCGATAGCAGGAAACTATTTCTGGATAATTAAAAACATAAGTAATATTAACCGTTTCCGTGTTTCTTAATTGCAACAATCTGGAACACAATCACGTGCTCTCGATATGTGGGTTTCTTCTCTTCTCCTTGTTTCTGAAATGTTTGAGGCGGAAACAGTTGGTGAGGCTGCAATCACAGAAAGAGGATGATATATCTGTTGTTTCATTATCAAAATCAACCTTTACCTTTCACTTCCGAGGTCAAAGGAGGAAAGGAAACGGATGTCTGGGAATGCGGCAGTGAGGAAAAGGGGAAAATAAATCCTATTTCCGTTAAATGTGCACATTTCAACTTTACCTATTTAAAAATGTAATAATATTTGCTTTCTTTTGCAAATTCGATTCTGCTTTTAGGTTTTTATCTTCACGCGGGCTCTCCTTGTGGGCTGTAGGGCTTATCTGTTCTCACAGTGTTGCTCCTTTCGTCTTACAGCCCATGCCGTGTGGCGTTGGTGATGTCTACCCGCAACCCCCTGTTTTCTGTGCTGTCAGTCATTTCTGATACCAATGGTCCTCCATACTATGGTGCCAAACTGTCCATAATCCTCTCTTTTGGTCTTCCTATACCTCCCCCCCCCCATCCTCCCTGTAGACTAGCTTTCCAGAGGCTGCAATCACAGAAGGATACCCTCGCCATCAGGCCAGCCCACTCCGACTTCTGAAGTATTTGTAATTTACGTACCCAAGTCAAGGATGAGAAGTTATTTGTCTCACTACCTCACCATAAGCAAACCGGAAGTTTAAACGCAAGCGCTCTCAACCATTCGGCCATGCTGACCATTTTCTGGGATGTTGATATCGGCCACTGTGATCCTGGCAACACCACCCATCGGGCGCCGATGTGCCTATAAAAAGTGGACCTAACACCTAACAATCAAATACAGAGGTTCTAAAAAAAACGGAATGAAAGGAGAGTTGGTGAAGGAAATAAAAAAGAGGCAAGTGAAATAGATCGGCCTCGTTTAAGGACATAATACTCTTATAAAAACCTTACTGGAGGGTAAGGTCGAAGGCGAGCGAGCAAGAGGTAGACAACGATACGAGTGGAAAGATAAAATCAAGAGATGGACGAACAGCATTCTGTTAGAATGTACAATCAAGACTACAGACCCATTGCAGCCAACCTTCATTGTGGAGACGGCACTTGATTGATTGAACACCGTATGGAACCACCGTGGCATGTGCTCCGGGTTTAATCCCTTTCGGTGCATTATTTCTCCCCCCCCCCCTTTTTTTTTTTACCATAACGGTTTCGGTGTCGACCCAGCTTCATAAAATAGTCACCGGATATTCTTTTTAATTCTACTGGAAATAGTTTTATGAAGGGAACTGTTTACCCCACCTCATTATGTCATGGACAAGGACATAGGAAGACGCAGCCTAATAAACCAACATTAAAGGCTGCAATAATGCTGTTGTCTATAATTCCCTTTTTTAAATGTTTAAACAAATAAACCATTTATACTTGTCCATGATGCTCCATGTGCAAACATCTCAAAAAGGTATTGATCAACGGTTCTCTAGATACATGTGTCGTAAAGAGGCCATGGTATAATTGTTCTAGTTAAATTGTTGTAATACGGGTAAGAAGGTAACAATCAACAGTTCCAATTTCCCTAGACACATGCGGTGGCAAAAGGTAATGGTCTGGTTCCATAACTTTCTGGATAAAAACGTCGTAATAAGGTTCACAATTTTCCATAACTTTCTAAACAAAAATCCTTCCAATAAGGTAAATATCGAGGTCTATAACTTTCTAATTAAAAACGTTTACAATGGAGTAATCATCTAGTTTAATAACTTTGTAGATTAAGGCTTAATGTTGCATATCCCTTACAGGACGTTGCGGTCAACACCAGCATTTTTCAGCTGCTGTTGATGTACTAGGCAAGATTACGCTCAGTAGTTTGCCATTGCTTTCTGAGCGACCGGCTCACATGCCCCTAAATTACCGACGCTGCGAGAACCGCTACCGATTCTCACGCACATCACGTTACTCACGAGAGTATACGGGATTACGGTTGTAATTGTCTTGTAGATTAAACACTTTGGAATAAGTCTCACGTTTAATTCAATAACGTTACACATAAATGAATTGCAGTTGGGTAATGATCCATATACCCCACAATTGTCTATATGTAAACATTACAATAAAGCAACAATCCACCGTACCACTTTACTGAGACGAATACTTCAAGTTATCCACCTTTCCTGTTGGCTTTATTTGTCCTTCAACGATAATAGATGTGGAGTATTATTTTACTTGCTGACCTTAATTCCGGCGTCCCTTGAACCAGTTTGACTCCATCTTGTTGACTCGCAAATGGGAGCTTAGGTTTCTGTTTGTTCTCGGCTACAACTTACACAATTCTGTTTGTTCTTGGGTTCAGAGATTTGCATCTTAAGATAGGCGGGTTTAAGGCGCGAGCACCGACTGCACCGTTACACGGATACAACCACCACCGTTGCCGAGCAACCAAACCTTAAACAACCAGTTACTCAGCAACCAGTTAGATTGTAAACGGTTTCCTAGCAACGGAGCTTTCCGTCGTTAAAGCCAGCTAGGGTGCAAAGGTGGAAATATATGTACTTTTGTTGAACAGATTTCAATAGGCACTTGCAAAGATTGCTCAGTTTCCGGACCTGACTTATTTTACATAAAAGTATGGTAGGAACTGGATTGAGGTCGTGTGTCTGATAATGTGACATGTGTCGTGTGCCAGATAATGTGATGATTGTCGTGTGTCTGATCTGAGAGAGATAATTGGATATGTCAAGAATGATGTCTCTAGTTATTATCGTATTATAAATCAACTAAAGAGCTTGCTTACCGACACAGTCGTTTCGTGTTCAATCACCGGTAGTGTTAGAATTTCTTTTGAAATGAGTGCGACTCTGAGATTAGTTAAGCGTAATAAAAATTGTAGAGTAATATATATATATATATATATATATATATATATATATATATATATATATATATATATATATATATATATATAGTTCCACAATTTTTTTAGTCCAAATGGTTCTTGATGGGTGGTGTAGTCAATATCGCCGGCCCCCTTTACTTTCCAGGATAATTTCTGGTAGTTTCGTCTTCTCTTTTCGTTCTCGTTAACACATTTTTAAAGCTCGATTCGTATTCGAACATATAACAACGCGGCCGACAACGAGGGTGTTAGCCACGGGACTTGTGTGGATTACCTTGTGTTATGTAGTCCGGAAATATCACAACCCGGAGGAAGGTTGGAACCCAGAACAATCAAACCAAAATAACATCAAAATGTAACATTACACCAGAAGGGAAAATGCTGAACTAACTCATTGAATTTAAATATTTGGGGGAAATGATAACATCAGATGGAAATGCGTGACTGGAAAATATCGTGGCTAGTGAAAAGATCAGCCATAGACTAGTAGAGGCAGATGCAGACGGAGATAAATTAGGCTGGGTGGCCAAAGACGTTGGTAGGAAGGAACATCACCATAGAATTTATCCAAAGCTCCAGGAGATCTGTGGAGATACACCAATGTCTGTGCCATTCGACATGGTACTTGATGACGATGATGATGAATACTGTAAACACTACGTTTCTTTGGCTGTCTATTTTTTTCTGTTAAAAAGTAATGTTGCAAGTCGTTTGTAGGACGTTAGCATCAATCCCAGCTTGACTTTTTAGCCAATATAATGTTCAGTAGTTTGTCATTGTATAGGGTGTATTTTTAATGAATTTGCAGTGTTTGAAAATATTGTCGGTCCAAGTTGTATATTCACCCTCTGTAATGTTCATGCAACATAATAGGTAAATACAAAACTTGGACAGGAAATATTTTCAAACACTGCACAATCATTAAAAATACACCCTGTATACTGAACAAGAAGTCGACGTTTAAGTTCAACTGACCGGTTAGTTGAATGACAGGCTACTCCGCCTTCAGTGCACAATAATTTTAAGCGCGAGCACTTTAAACCTCCAGGCCACGTTGACCCTTTTCCTGCTATTAAACATTGTTATTTTTCTCTCCAGAAATTCTTCAGTTTGCCGTCACCTGCAAAAGCGCTCTGGGATTTAGATCAAACATGTCGCTCTAGACTGATTCTCATAAAAATGGCAGTGCATTCTTGGCAGTAAATTTCCCAAGACGATGCCAGGTCGGTGGCACTCCCAGACATGGTCGGCTACAAACTCTCACACAGGAGAGAAATGTCTTAAGTGACTAACCACATTAGCAGATATAGTTAGTGTCTCCCGCGTATAAGCTGTGTTGGTATATTTGTTTCTTTACCCTCCACGTATTGGTCGAACTAGAATGACTATTTTCTCCCATAAAAGTTGAATTACAAGATTTATTGTCTTCCATAAAAGTCGTATTAGTAGATCTATTGTCTCCCATAAAAGTCGTATTAGTAGATCTATTGTCTCCATAAAAGTTGCTTTAGTTCATATATTTTCCACCATGAAAGTCGCATTAGTATGTTTATTATCCAGCATACAAGTCGCATTCTTCTTCTTCTTCTTTCACCTGTTACCCCGCACTGGGCCCATGCCCCCCCCCCCCAACTAACTCACCCCAATACCTCCTATCCTTAGTTCTTCTTCTTCTTCGTTCATCCGTTTTTTTTTTTTTCGGATGTGATTGCGTTGTGTCTGTTTACAGCAGAGCTGCGTTCTTGCGCCGTTAGGCCGACACATCCGACTTCTGCGGGCATTTGTTGACCGGGTTAACCTTCCCGGATCCTTAGTTCTATCCTTCCCCCATACATCTCCCTCCCGGCCCTCCAAATATTTTTCATTTCTGTTTCTGCTTCTCTTCTCCATGTTTTTTTTTTTAAAAGGTATTCCTCTGTTTCTTTTGCTTTGTGGATCTCAGACACAGGCCTTTCTAGTAAAAGCTTCATTAGCATATTTATTGTCTGCCACAAAAGAAACAACTTCTGCCACAATAGGAGCAACTAACTTCTGGCACATGTAAGGCGTATTAACATACCTGTTCACTCCTACACATACGTGGTACAGGGTGTATTTTTAATGACTGTAGTGTTTGAAAATATTGCCGGTCCAAGTTTTGTATTTACCTACTATGTTGCATGAAGTTTACAGAGGGTGAATACACAACTTGGACTGGCAATATTTTCAAACACTACACAGTCTTTAAAAATACACCCTATATTATATCACCCAATTTGCGTCGAGTTGCCTTCGTAAAACTGGGCTAGGACCATATACGGAATACTTTTCAAGAGATGGAAAAGAGTCCTTTAGTTTACCGTGTGTCGCTTTAGTAGATGCATTTGTTACCTTCTCTCTCTAGATTTTGTATTTCTTTACACTTCTTTCTCCTTATCTGCTCCACCCTATTTGTTTCCATTTCTCTTTATTTACTTATCTATTTTTATCTCGGTGTTTTTCTGCCTCTCTCTCTCTCTCTCTCTCTCTCTCTCTCTCTCTCTCTCTCTCTCTCTCTCTCTCTCTCTCTGTATGTGTATGTATTTCTTTCTGTCTATCCCTCTCTGTTCCCCCGCCCTCAACCTTATCTCTGTAACTTTCTCTCTCTTCATCTCTAACTCCCTCTCTACTCTATTTCTCTCCCCCTCTTTCCCTCTCTCATTTACACCATCTTCTCTCTCTCTCTCTCTCTCTCTCTCCCTCTCTCTCCCTACCCTCTCCCCCTTTCATCTATTTTCTACATGGCACCCCACGGTGGCAAGAACAGGTAGTTAAACGCCTGATTCCCATTGGCTATCAATCTTCCCTAGCAGATATCGGCCAAGGTCAACGTAACTCACTCTGGTGGGAAAGTTCGTGAGTACAACGGCAAACACCCGACCCTCCGCTCTATTTTTTCACACGGGCTGGTACGTAATCATTTGTGGATGGGTAAAATTAAACAACTTTGTACGCCATACTCACAAACGGTGGGAACCTTTCTCTTTCAGTCGCTTCTCATTGGTTGAAATACATGACGTCCCATACACGAGAAAATGCCCAGATCTCTTGGCGCGTGCATTTTCGACATATTTTTAAAAAAAAAAGTTGTTATCCTTTCGTGCAAACAAAAGTTACGAGGTGAGGGGTTCGTGAGAATCCATGAATGCAGGGGGTACACGCTAGTAAGACCAGCTATACATAAGTAACGTCCATTAGGGTTTGGGCGACAGACGGATTCTCAGGGTCGCAAACGATGGGAACAGTTGAACTCGGGAGTTTGTGTTTTTCCCGCTTTAATTGTTAGGGGTAAGAACATAGAAGGTACAGTTGGGGATGTGGTATGGGGTGCTAGAGGGTCGAGCACCTGGTGGGTAATACATATATGAACGTTAAAGGGTGGGGGAGGGGTTAAACAAACATGTTGTTGGTTGGTTAGTTGGATGGTTGGGGTTGGTTGTTTGGTCGAATGGTTGGTCGAATGGTTGGTTGGTTAGTTGGATGGTTGTGGTTGGTTGGTTGGTTGGTTAGTTGGTCGAATGGTTGGTTGGTTGAATGGTTGGTTGGTTGGTCGAATGGTTGGTTGGTTGGTCGAATGGTTGGTTGGTTGGTCGAATGGTTGGTTGGTCGAATGATTGATCATGTGACCAAGCCATCTAGATATTTACTTCTCTGCATTCTCCTTGTTGCTTTCTACTGAATCTTGCCAGTTGTAACCTGTTCTCTGGTTTATTTCTTCTCATAATGTGCCTAAACAATCTTGATCGTCTACGTCTAACTTCTCTAATCAGTTTAAGGTGTCCATATATTTCTTGTAGGACTTGCTCATTGGTTTTTCAGTCTGTCCATGGTATTCTTTGTATTTTCCTCAGAAACCACATTTCCACAGTCATTTGTTTTTCAGCTAACTACTTATATACAAAAGCAATAAAACATATCGTTACAAACTAAACAGTAACATATAATACGCTTCAAACAGGGAGTAATTCTTCTTCGTCTTCTTCTTCTTCTTCTTCTTCTTCTTCTTCTTCTTCTTCTTCTCGTACCTCCTGTAAAGACTGCTGAGCAAAACGCAAATAACCATTCAATCTGTGAAGAACTAAGTGCATTCACCTATTTTTGGTCCTTCCTAAGTAAATACCCACTACAAAATCAAATAATAACTCAAAATCATTGCAGGAACGAAGTGAGAATAACCAGGAAGAAACGTCTGTTGGCAACAACACAACTACAGCGAAATACATTTATTGGTATTGATAGACACTCATAGAAGACGAGTGTAACAAGATACATGCTAGATATTTGAATTCGTAGACACGCTGATTCAAATAACACTATTCAGAGAAGGTTAACCCGGTCAACAAATGCCCGCATAAATCGGATGTGTCGGCTTAACGGCACAAGAACGCAGCTGTGCTGTAAACAGGCACAACGCAATCACGTCCGAAAAAGAAAAAAAATCCGGATGAACGCAGAAGAAGTAGAAATAACACTATTTACCCATAATACTCAATCATGTCAAATAACTGTCATCTGTCAATCAATCAAATGTCGCCAACAGACAACTTCATCAACTGGCCTGTCAGATGACTCCATCACGTTCGAACCACGCCGTTAGCACTGATTTCTGACCTTCCTGCTCAGTTGACAAGTCATCGGATAGGATGACAGCGTTTTATCACGTGTCCGCTGTCAGTTGCGCCCACCATTAAACAGTTTAGAGAAACGTGATGCAATAATTATAATTATCCCGAGGACAGATTTATAGTTACACCGGTCTGTCAGACAAACAATTTTGGGAGGATCAAGGAAGGTTGTGATGGTTGGGAAGGGATGACGAGAGAGAGAGAGAGAGAGAGAGAGAGAGAGAGAGAGAGAGAGGGGGGGAGGGGGAGAGAGAGAGGGGGGGAGGGAGAGAGAGAGAGGGGGGGGGAGAGAGAGAGAGAGAGAGAGAGAGAGAGAGAGGGGATAGAGAGAGAGAGAGAAAGAGAGGTGGAAATGCACAGGTAAAGATAATTCATGTAACCGTGTGCAGTGTCGTCTGTTCATTAATGCACACGGAGATATGCACGGACCTTCATTTTAATAAATATATGATGCGCACTGCCAGTATCTTTCCACTTTGCACATGTGAAATGTGATTTCCCCTGGTCTCTGGATAGTGAGATCGGACACCCGTGTGTATTGTTGCGCACGTTAAAAAATCCCTCGGTAGTTAGAAATCGAAAAATAGTAGCCTAACGGCGCTTTTTTTTTTTTTAAATTCGCATATCCTTTTACAGGACATCGCTGTCAACATCAGCATCTTTCAGCTGATTGTTGATTTATTGGCAAGATTACGCTCAGTAGTTTGCCATTGCTTTCTGAGTTGAGCAAAATTTCGATTTAAACATCTACCCAAAGTATTTCAGGATCATCGCCGGTGCTACGGAGTTCGTGCACTGCGCTGGATTTCTCCGGACTCCGGCTTGAGTTAGGAGTAGAACGGAGCACTTATGGGTTACACCCGTGTGCCGTGATGTCGATCCGTCGACTAAACTTCCCACTACACATGAAGAAATGTGCATTGCCCGGTCCGCTGTTACAAAGGTTGTAAAACCAGAAGTGTTAGAGGACATAAAGTGACAGAACTGAGAGCATGATTCCTTGCAGACAGCTACGTTAGAGGGAGAGGTGGCACACAAGAAGGTAACACACGGCAAGGGCACAATACTGGACACGGGGGGTACTCGCATCCAAAGCGGGATTAAAGAAGTGTGCACCATCATGGCAAATCAATTTTTATTTTTGGAGTGTCTAGTTGGTTGTGCGTTGAAGTACACTTGTTCCTGCAGCGAGGCGCCTTCGTCATTTGGAGGCGACAGGTTCGATCCCGGCCGGTAACTATAGCTTTCAAATTTTATGTTATTTAGTGAGTATTCTAGTCTCTACTTCCTTCTTCTCCTTCTGTGAGCGCCAAATAATACTGCATGTGTTTATTTATGTAACCATCATGGCAATAAATAGAATAGACACACGCACAGACTGCACTTCGCTCCCCGCCACTTTGTCTATGTGGGCTAAGCCAAGAACCTGATTCACATGGTCTGCGGGATTGTGCTCTATACAGCGAGCTAACGAAGACAAACTGGCCAGCGAAATAAACAGGAAACTCCAGACTATGTGCAACTAATGAGGAGTTACAAAAAATATGGCCAAATTGATCACAAGAACTCATCTGGCTGTATGATCATCAAAGACAGCGATCGCAAGAAGAGGGTGATCACGTTTCTCTGCATCCGGAGATCTCAAACTGTGTGTATCGCTTCCTTTGATGATATTTTTCCCATTTCCTAAAAAGATCTTCTCTTCCCGTCTTCCTCAGTATATTTCCCATGAAGGTTTTTTTTTTCCCCCAGTTGTTACCACAGGTTTCCATTTCCTTTTTTGTTTTGTCTCTCTCTTTCGTAATATCACCAAAAATATCGACTGCTATTTCTGATGTTTGTGATAAGTTGTCTTCGTGTCTGCTTCTTCTTCGTGTGAATGTGTGTGTGTGTGTGTGCGCGCGCGCTTGTGTGTGTGTGCGTGTGTGTGATATTGCTTTAAAAAATTATACCTTTCCGACACCTCCACCCTCTCCCCTCCTTAACCGCCCATCTATAGCAAACTTCTTAGATGGCCTAATGACAGCGCAAGTTCAAGGCTAACATATAAAGGAGGGAGGAAAAGTGGAAACGACACAACAAAACATAAACAGGCACAAGCTGTACATACCTAATCTGACAGTTGCAGTGGTCGCATAACTGCTGTCCGGCAACCACCACCGCCGACATCAGCACTACAAACAAGGAGGTCAGAAATGTGGCCGACACATCCAGCATGACAACAGCAAAGGGTGTGGTGTTTGCACGCCGAACTGGCTCTGCACTCATTGCAGCAAGCTGACGATAGTTAGTCAACCATCACTCCCGATGTCAACTGCGTCTCAATATACACAAATCAAGTATGACTCCGGATTTACGAATGATTCCGCGCTGATATTTCCACAAAATAGAGTCACAACACCGTAAAAAGGCACAGCAATCCAATATCAAAATAACTCAATGAACTCAATGCTCAAACTTAATCAAAATAGCGAGCGTTGGTCTTCCTGTTGTCAATTAGGAAATAAATGTATCCAATTAAGAACACGCCTTTTTGTAAGAAGAATCTCTGCAATGAAACAGTAAATACTAAGCAGGATTTATCGTTAACAATTAATCGACTACCAATCAAATTCAATTCTGAAGTTTCGTTTCAGACATAATTACAAATATTTCACTTAAAGTTTAAACACGATGTATTTATTATGTATTATTTTCCGTAATAATGATTCAATCTACACAACACGCCGAAATTTGAATCGATAATGATAATATTCCAATATCCGTCAGAAAATACAGGCACAACGTATTACTTTACACACTGTTGAACGACTAATGACGAACTTTACAAGCAACGTCCTGACAAACGACCAGTACAGATCTATTATAAAGTGAATTACTTGTTGCTCCTATTTGACTGAAGACGATGTTTTCATCTCCTGCCCGCCTGGTCACAGCTAACTATCGGTGTGCGTGTGTCTGCGCCCGACAAACCCTCGCTAGCTGAGAGGGCGGGGCCAAAGTAGCAGGTAAGTCCTGGTAGCGGAAGAAAGGGGGAGTACTGGTGAAATTAAGATTTCGTAATTGCATTGTTAAATGCCGTAATTGCATTGTTAAATGACATAATTGCTATTGTAAGGATTGTCATTGGCATGTGCCCTGCCAACTGGCGTAGGCGTTCATGTTTCTCAACAGATCTTGGTCCTTGGTGTTCTGGATCGACTCTGCTGATGATATCCATGCATGCTACCGTCTCAATCCATCCAGCATCATTTCTCTCGGTCTGTCTCTGCCTCTCTTCCCACCGACATTTCCAGTTGTAGCGATGTTCTCCAGTGCCTCTCTTCTCTTCATGTGACAAAAGAAAGATGTTTGTCTCTTTCTTATAGTTTTATATAATATTCTAGTTTCATTAGCTTCTTCCATGAAAACGTTGTTATAGTATGTCCAGAAATGAATGCCTTCATTCACGATCAATTATTTTGAAAACTGTCTGTTGCATCGTTATGAAATTTTTCCTGCCGTCGTATATTTACCACCACCCAAGGAATATGTCTTTGATAGGTCTAAAAGCAACTTAAATCGTGCAAAGCGGCGACATTTCTTTGATGTTTTGGTGAAAACCTAGTGATTTCTAGCTAACAAACTTGTTTTACAGTAATGTCCCGTTCCACTACGCGAGGCTCTTTTCATAAGGCCAATCCCATGTCGCACGAGAAAATTAACTACTTAACGCTAATGTTTCCGTGTGAAGACGTAATACATTTAATAATTTGCACTTCATCTCTGACCCGTAAATTATATACCGCATAAAACAAACTTTGAAATCTGTTGTACAATCTCCAGAACAAACAAACAAAATTGTTGGGTGGACATAATGATAAGGTTATATGCTAAATCTCATCATTTTCCATCAGTTGGTTACTGAGATATGGAATTTTATATTGGGGCAGACAAAAGTAAACAGACTATAGCTGCTCTGTTTACAGAAAGACATAATAGTGAATCTGTCATTCCCGTTAAGATTACAAATTGAATGTGTGGGACAGAAATGGAATAAGCCTGCAAAACAAAGCTGAAAGTCTACAAAGCAGTTGTATTATCCACACTGCTATATGCTTGTGAAACATGAACTGTTTATCAGCGACACGCTAGGAAATTAAACCACTTCCACACACATCTGCCTTAGGAAGCTATTGAAGATTAAGTGGCAGGGCAAGATTCCAGACACCGAAGTTCTAGAAAGAGCGTCCATGCCCAGTATCTACACTCTACTAATGAAGAATCAGATTCGCTGAGCTGGTCACTTAACTCCATGTCAGATCACAGGCTCCCTAAACGAATTTTTTTACCTCGAGCTGCGTTGTGGTAAACGCTCCCAAAGCGGCCAGAGGAAACGCTTTAAAGACACTGAAAATCTCAATGAAAGCTTTTGGAATTCATCTTGACACCTGGGAAACTGCTGCCAAAGACCGAAATTCGTGGCGTACATCATTACGCAAGGGTGCAGTCACTTGTGAAGCAGCCAGGACTGCAAGAGCTGTGAAGAAAAGGCTAGACAGAAAAACCACTGCAGGAGATCCTCCTCCTGGAACGTCAAGCATTCTTTGCCCACATTGTCAAAGAACATTTCGAGCCAAAATAGGCCTTATCAGCCATCTTAGAACTCACGGCTCAATACTTTCAACCCCACTGGATGAAATGAATGGTCATCATCATTCTTGATGGACAAACAACATATCCCGCTTTCCTTATTAACAGTGTCCTCGCCAACTGGCGAACCCACTCTGACTTCAGAGGTACTTGTAATTTACGTCCCTAAGTCAAGGACGACTGGACAACATATTAGTACAGCTGTCCAGTGTAGGGGTTAAACCCCTAACCTCGACATCACCACACCGGGTGTTTAAGAGCACACGTTCTTACCCATTCAACCATGCGGACCTGCACTAAACATGTAAAATTTATATATAGCGTTTGCATGCCAGCACAGCGGTCGCGTGCTCGATTCCCAATCAACGCAGATATATTTTTTTTTAATTGAAGCTGACAGATCGAACCCGCCGCCTACAACTGGTACCATGACACGTCAGTGTAAGTAATGGCGGACGCATGATATTAATTACCCATCTAGAGGTCGATACAAATATGGGGCTAGCACCAGAAACCCAGTATTCTTGAAGACATGCAAAAGGACCCTGGACGTAGGTTAATTTCTTCACCCAGGGGGACTGAGTGGTCTCGAGGTTTGGTGTCTGCTTCCACGTGGGAACCATGTAGTTGTGTTTATCTTATTGTGTGTGTGTGTGTGTGTGTGTGTGTGTGCGTGTGTGTGTGTGTTCCCCCCCCCCTTCCCCCCGTTTTTTATTTATTTGTGTTGTCCTGTCCTTGACAAAGATTCTTAGAATCGAAACGTCTGCCGTCCTTTGTGTCCTATAGTACTTATTTTTATTTTTTAAATTTAATTTTATTATTTGATTTTATATTTTTATTGATTGTTTCTGATTTTGGATAAGCTGGACAACTGTACTAAAATGTTGACCAGTCGTCCTTGACTTTTTTTTAATTATTTGCGTATCCCTTGTTTCCACCTGTGTATGATGGAGTTCTCTGTAAGGTATGTACATTGTGTCTGTGTTTAGTATGTTTCTTCTTTTCGCAGGAGCTAAATATACCTAATTGCTTGCAATCCATATTGTTATATCCTGCTGCAGCCGCTGCTTTTTCTTTTGTTCCATATCCCTTACAGGACGTTCCAGTAAACACAAGCATTTTTCAGCTGCTGTTGATGTACTAGGCAAGATTTACGTTCAGTAGTTTGCCATTGCTTTCTGAACGACCGGCTCACTTACTCCCTACGTTACCAGCGCGGCGCGAACCGCTGCCGATTCTCGCAGCTGCTGTTTTCCCCACGTGGATATACGGGATAACGTACAACGTCGTTAACGTCTTGGCCAGGAGAACGGGACTTTTAGTAACAAAATGTCCCCTGGTCTCTGGGTAGTGAGATCGGGCACCCGTGTGTATTGTTGTGCACATAAACAATCTCTTGGCAGTTGGACATCAAAAAAAAAAAAGCCTTGCTTGCTTGCTTGCTTGCGTTCGCTGGCTGTGAACTCCAGCGTAAAGTCATGAGTAGTATTATATGATGCCTACTCCCCCCAAAATTGTGGTGCCGCGTGGTGCGCACCACGTGGTGCTCGTGGTGCTGGCACCACATGGTGCTGTGTGGTGTCTAGTGGTGGGAGTATGTGGTGCGGTGGTGCTGGGTGTATGTGGTGCCTGTGGAGTGTGTCGTTGGCTTGTTAAGCTCGTTGTTTTTGGCGGGTAAAATTTAAAAAAATGTACTAAGAATCGGGAGGGGCGGGTTCTTCCTATGTGTGTGCGTGTGTGGCCAGGGTGGAAGGAGCCGGCGTAAATAGTAAGCGCAAAGAAGGTGGTGGCCGGTGGTGCGACGTGTATAGTGACGTCATCGGTCCCTCGTAGTTGTATGTTTGGGCTATTAGGGTCGAATTTTTGGTGGAAAAGTATGGTCTAAGGGGTAGCGGGGTTATTAGGGGTGATGTCTCCGCACCTCCTTGTCGCATCGTTACCATGTTAAGATCGCTGTTTTGGCAGGAAAAGTATTTTTTTTTTTTTAAATTAAAAATAATTTAATTTTTTTTTTAAAATTAAAAAAATATTTCAATGGAAAATAAAAGATATTGGTTAATAGTGGTCTTTAGTGGGCGGGGCTTAAAATCTATTATCAAACGGTGTTAGCTCATTAAATGAAAATCTTAAAAAGAGTAAAGATGGCCGCTAGTTCGTGTTGTAGTGGGCGTGGCTTAGTGTTATACGTTGTTATGGAGTGGGTGAGTGAAAGGGTAGCTAGGTAAGTGCTTCCAAATACTTTCTCCATACGGTATCAGATCGGTAAAGAGAAACCTTAGAGAAAAAGTAAAGATGGCCGTCGGTGTCCTCCGTAGGTGCCGGGTTCGAGTCCCAGTGGGGCGATCTAGTGGTAGAAGAAATATTGATAATGTCTTTGTTACTTAGTTGTGATGGCGATAGCTGGTGGTAGTAATAGGCTATGTGTAGCAAAGGAGAGGTGGTGTGTTGGTTGAAGCTTAGGTGGTACCCCAGACGAGATGACAGGTTCTAATCTCGGTACTGTATTATTGGTAAGGGTAATAGTCGTCAGTGTGTGGGGTGTCTAGCTAGTCATACGGGTTATAATTAGGGACGGTCTGTCTTTCCGTGTCGCTGTGTCCACAAGTCCAATGGGGAAAACAGGCAGCCGATTTCACCTTTGTACCTACGATTCACAAAATATAACCTAACTTAAAAATCAGAATATGCTTCATAACCTCAACAGATGTTGCCAAAAATCAGTACTCATTTTCATAACGGCTAATCCAGGGGCTTATCGTCATCGTAATGAATTATGTGGTTTATTAATGTTATTGATGTATCCGCCATGGCAAATAGTTCGCAAGATTAATAAAAGTTCATATAAATGTCGATGGAGGATTAAAAGCTTAACACCTATTGTCGGGCCATCCACAAAAAATCAATACCGTCACGCTAGATTCTTCTCATAATTGCGACCAGTGGCTTATAGATATAACCATTATTGCAGACGCAGCTGTGTGCAGACTAATCTACCAGGTCACGTGGTCTAGGCCATATCGATAAAAACGGGGTATAAATGCTAAGGAATATTCACTGTACAAAACAGTTTCTACCAGCCGATCAGAGCGAGGAAACCAGACAGGACAACCTCTTGATACGAGTCCACAGCAGCAGATATCGTGTATAAAACAACCATCATGTGTCATGCAGAAGTATCTCTTTTTGACAACACCAAAACAGATCTCATCAAGTAGCAAGGCATTAATGGTATGATGGACTTTGATAAATCTTTCACATTTTTGTTATGTTTCTTCATGTCGACACAACACTAACCTAACAAAAGAAAAACCTAGTATAATACAGGGGGATATATAGGACTAGATGCATATAACTGATGAGGAAACAACAAAACATTGTCTTAATATTTCATATTAGGTTATGTCTCCCTTCTCTCGGTTTTCTATGTCCGAGTCGTCCTGGGGTTATCGAGTAAAGCCAAAGAACACCCCGACATCAATATAACATAAACCGGTCTCGAAAAGCAGCATAGGCGCGTGTAAAAAAGTCAACACATTGTCCAACTAAGCTTTTCTCATAGTCATAGGGGAGAGCTGTGATCAACGTCGCTAGTCAGGGGAAGGCGTCCTACGAAAATTAATATAATGCGTGAAGTCAAATTTGCACCTGAAAAATATGTTTTCATGTCACATGTATATATGAAGCTATATACAGGCGATCTCTAAGGACAAATTTCCTCATGTCACAGTTTACAAATTACAGAAGTCGCTCAAATTTATACATTTAGAGTGAAAAAAGCATATTGTAGATACGGTATTTCATATTTTCCTGTGGGACTTGGTCATTTGTTGTTCTATCTGGTCATGGTATGTATATTTTCCACACATCTCCACTGATGTTTTTCATCTTATCTGCTCATTGCTCATGCTTCACAACCCTACACAAGTGCAGGTTCTATGAAAGATAGAGACAATTTGTGGACATTATTAACCAAAAGGAGAAACAATGTATACCAAAGTAAGGAAATTGCTCGCAGAAATTAGCGAATCGACCAATCATCTTGACCGATTAACCGCACAAATTCCCTACTGACTCTCGCACTTTGCCCTATCGCTGTTACAACTTGTCGACTGCTTCTCACAAACTGCCCGCACAATGTATACCAAAGTAAGGAAATTGCTCGCAGAAAATATCGAATCGACCAATCAACTTGACCGATTAACCTCACAAATTCCCTACTGACTCTCGCACTTTGCCCTATCGCTACTACAACTTGTCGACTGCTTCTCACAAACTGCCCGCGGGGGCGTACTATATGTATTATATAGCAACACTCAAGAGCTCTCACCGTCACAAGAATAACAAAACACAGGAATTTAAGCCTGTTTTTTATTCAACATTTTTTTCTTTTTCTTTTAGGTTTACACTCAAAGTGTAGAAATTCGCCCAACCACCTTGTTGCTGAAGTATCCAAGGACTTAGTTTATCAGTCATATATTCACCTACAGATTTAGCGAAGCGCTCTTCCAACACCTGGACATTCACATCTGCATTGTAAGAATTATCAACCAGATGCTTACCCAGACACATGGCAAATGCAAACAGCATAATTATTCTCCCATAGTTGATGACGTTATCGCCAAAGAGTTCATCACCAACTGAAACAAAGACTTGGAAAACGTGTTCGGGTTTGATACTGCATACTAGTCTCGTGAACAACTTATCGTGTTGTTTGGCTATTTGACCTACTAAATTAGACAAAGTCGAGTTGCATGCCCTTGTAGAATTGTAGGAACTAATAATAGTCAACGCCATATTCACCATCTCGTTGTGAACTTGTTTCAAAGCCACCGTTGCTTGTGTCATTATTATACTGCTAGCTAACGTACACCAAAAAAAGATGACTAACCATCAAAAATCTGAGTCAGTAGCGTGATACTTGATGCAAAGTGTTCAAATGGGCTAATACTATCACCCGACAGGTTAATAAACAGAAACAATATCAATAACCAAACAGAATGAACACACACACACACACACACACACACACACACACACACACACACACACACACACACACACACGATGCCCATGGTCAAAGAGAGTAATAATTTCAACCTCTGTGTGTTTGGCACTCCAGTTGTTAATGAGAGGTGCAGTCGTGCCCAGCAAAGATTTTTGGTCAAGACGGCTGATCCCCAGCCTGTGACCTCCTCGGTCTTAGGAAATATCAACCTGGCATTGAACACAATATATAATACATGTAACTGGGCAGTCTTAAAGGAAACAAGACAGGATAATAACACAGAAACACCTACATCATCAACTTCTACTGGAGAAAGTAATGTTACAGATGGTTCAAAGTCAAATGTTTCTGTAGGAAGCAACCAGCCAGTAGGAATGTCTTCACATTGTGAATATTTATCAAACTTGTCAGTTGACAATTGTTACTTGCTTGAAGGCAATTACAACAGTTCTAATTCCCAGAACTGTAAGTTAGTCGCAGAGTCCAAACCAGCAGTGGGTGAGAATACAACCCAACTTGCCTTACAAACCGGTTTAAACCTGACATCAGTTTTGTCAGCGCCCAGAAAAATTTTCAAAAAAGGACGTCCTTCTTCCAAAAAGCAAAAGAAACGTCAAAGAGAAAAACGAAAACATGGAGTACAACACTTGCAAACGAAAGAAATTCCTGACCCCACTCACACTGGATGTGACACAGAGCAAAGACTGCATTCCCAAAACATGGTATTGGTGTGCGAGCAGATAAATAAATTATATTCTTCCACAGTATCACCTTGTAACCCTAAATTTGAAACTACCCATGAAACTTTCAACTCACCATGCACAATGACACGTGTTTTTGGTAGACTGATATCATATTCAGAAGATGAAAATTGTTTTGAAGCTGATGATGACTCTTGCTTCTTTACCCCAGCTCTATCATTAGACATTTTGTTTTGCAAGAAACCTACTTCGGGTAGTCAGGCAGCAGTAGATCTACAAGAACCAACATTCGATTTGCTTGATGATATGTCTTCAGATGAGAATGTTGACCTTCTGCCTAGTAGTCATGGCCTAGACTCTGAGTCTCTCAAGAAGATTAATGCATTGTGGAATGAAAACTATCCTACGGCTGGTTTCCGAAGTTGTTCCTCTGGCTCAACAGATGAAATACAACACCCAACGATTAAGGTTTGTATAAATAGTAATTTTCATGATCATAGTCACGCTATAGTATATTTTTCCCTTTCTCAAGTCGAGGCCAAAGAAGGTCGACAGGCTGCTTTTGATGCAAGTTATCTGGTCTCTTTGTAAGTTTTCATCCACGATGTCTTTATTACACTATTTATCCGTTCAATGTATTTTCGGCAGTCTTCTATAAAATCACTGATCTGTAAATTCCACACAATTTCTCGACTTTCTTCTATAAACCACACAATCAGTATAATAAAAGATAACACTGGAAAATACTTTATTTAACATAATTTCGTGTGCATCTCAGCTTATATACCACTACTTATGGATAAGTATAATCGCATGTCATTATGTTTTTCACTGTAAACAGTTGCGTTTGATTAAGATTTTGCCACTTTCATAGTGAGGTGTATATGTTGAAGTTGTTTAACTTTCACTATAAATAGCTATTATCTGTTAGGGTTTTGTAACTTTCACTGTCCATTAATGACTAGGTATTGAAGTCTTGTAAGTTTCAATAGGATTTTCTCCTCCACAGGTTAATTTTGCAGCAGACCCTCACCTCTTGACAGTTCATATAGTTGGCACCGAAGAACGCAATGGTAACTGGCATCATGTAATCAGAGAACGTGAGAATTTTGAAAGGTGTATTCTAGAGTTGGAACAAATTCTGACCCCAGTCCTAGGGGCCAGTCACAGAATCAAAGTCTTGGAGCAGAGAAAAAGTCAAGAACAATTGTGAAGGCTGCATAGTCTAATTATATTTTATATGTTTCTCTCTGTCATAGTAAAACAGTTATAACAAGAAACAAACTTGTATGCTTTTCTTAATTTAACACGCGTTTTCATGTCTTTGTGTCTTTGTGTTTTGTAGTTTTGTGGTATTGTTCTTGTGTATGTGAGCTTGTTAAGCAGATAGGGGGAAAACATTGACCTAGTAGAGAAATATTTCATCCAAGCTTATAAATATCTGATCCATAAGAATCAACGCCAGCATTTTCCCTCTTTTTACATTACCGAAAACTTCAACTTACCAGTCCAGAGTAGCTGCTAAAGAAGTACTTATAAAATCTACTCACGCATCTGGCCACACTCTTGGTTGTTGTCTTCTAACATAAAATATCTCTGTCTTTCGTAGATGTCTTCACAACTTTTCCATGTCACAGCACCAAGAACTGCAAACCTCCATTGTACACGAGCTCCAATGAAACAGTGATAACAACATTTATGGCAATGCAATCTGTGGCTCCCACCTGGGATAGTTTCCATATCATTTGAGTATTCGTCAGCAAAGAGCTACCCATGGCTGACATCTTCAACTTTCTATACCACAATGACTTCTACACTAACCTTCCATTGTTCCATCTTTCAACAATACAAAGGGTGTTCTCGAAGTCTAACTAACATAATATTTCTTACTTTGTCCACCTCTTTCACACGTTGTCATTTCACAGCTGCAATAACGACAAGTCTGCAACCAACACTGTCTGTTATGAAGTCGACCTTTCTTAAAACCACATCTGTCTTAATGAGCCCTTGAATACCCTCTACCAGATCTTATAACTGATTTTCAACGTTTCATACCAAATAACATTAACACTCTCTTTGATTACAGAACAACCGATTTTCTGCTGACTAGGCAGGTTTCTCAATCTAATGGAGATAAATCACCTGTCCTCCTAACATACTAGGCACTATTCTAGGCAACGAATATGGTCATCAACCAGCACCCCTAAGAAGAACTTGAAAACAGCAACAGAGATTGGGTTCCTGAGACGAATTCCTTGGACTACCAGAGTAACTAACGCTGATCGCCTAAAAGAGCCTACAAAACATAGAGCCTTATATACATCAAACACAACAAACTCTTTCTTACTAACCCTAACCCTAACTATACATCATCTAACCCTAACCCTAACCCCTAACCCTTAACCCTAACCCTAACTATACAGCAAAAACAACAAACTCTGTCTTAAGAGACATAGATACAAACCAGTGTTAGAAATGGAAAAAGTTAAATTTTAATTAAAATTTAACTTTTTCCATTTCTAACACTGGTTTGTATCTATGTCTCTTAAGACAGAGTTTGTTGTTTTTGCTGTATAGTTAGGGTTAGGGTTAAGGGTTAGGGGTTAGGGTTAGGGTTAGATGATGTATAGTTAGGGTTAGGGTTAGTAAGAAAGAGTTTGTTGTGTTTGATGTATATAAGGCTCTATGTTTTGTAGGCTCTTTTAGGCGATCAGCGTTAGTTACTCTGGTAGTCCAAGGAATTCGTCTCAGGAACCCAATCTCTGTTGCTGTTTTCAAGTTCTTCTTAGGGGTGCTGGTTGATGACCATATTCGTTGCCTAGAATAGTGCCTAGTATGTTAGGAGGACAGGTGATTTATCTCCATTAGATTGAGAAACCTGCCTAGTCAGCAGAAAATCGGTTGTTCTGTAATCAAAGAGAGTGTTAATGTTATTTGGTATGAAACGTTGAAAATCAGTTATAAGATCTGGTAGAGGGTATTCAAGGGCTCATTAAGACAGATGTGGTTTTAAGAAAGGTCGACTTCATAACAGACAGTGTTGGTTGCAGACTTGTCGTTATTGCAGCTGTGAAATGACAACGTGTGAAAGAGGTGGACAAAGTAAGAAATATTATGTTAGTTAGACTTCGAGAACACCCTTTGTATTGTTGAAAGATGGAACAATGGAAGGTTAGTGTAGAAGTCATTGTGGTATAGAAAGTTGAAGATGTCAGCCATGGGTAGCTCTTTGCTGACGAATACTCAAATGATATGGAAACTATCCCAGGTGGGAGCCACAGATTGCATTGCCATAAATGTTGTTATCACTGTTTCATTGGAGCTCGTGTACAATGGAGGTTTGCAGTTCTTGGTGCTGTGACATGGAAAAGTTGTGAAGACATCTACGAAAGACAGAGATATTTTATGTTAGAAGACAACAACCAAGAGTGTGGCCAGATGCGTGAGTAGATTTTATAAGTACTTCTTTAGCAGCTACTCTGGACTGGTAAGTTGAAGTTTTCGGTAATGTAAAAAGAGGGAAAATGCTGGCGTTGATTCTTATGGATCAGATATTTATAAGCTTGGATGAAATATTTCTCTACTAGGTCAATGTTTTCCCCCTATCTGCTTAACAAGCTCACATACACAAGAACAATACCACAAAACTACAAAACACAAAGACACAAAGACATGAAAACGCGTGTTAAATTAAGAAAAGCATACAAGTTTGTTTCTTGTTATAACTGTTTTACTATGACAGAGAGAAACATATAAAATATAATTAGACTATGCAGCCTTCACAATTGTTCTTGACTTTTTCTCTGCTCCAAGACTTTGATTCTGTGACTGGCCCCTAGGACTGGGGTCAGAATTTGTTCCAACTCTAGAATACACCTTTCAAAATTCTCACGTTCTCTGATTACATGATGCCAGTTACCATTGCGTTCTTCGGTGCCAACTATATGAACTGTCAAGAGGTGAGGGTCTGCTGCAAAATTAACCTGTGGAGGAGAAAATCCTATTGAAACTTACAAGACTTCAATACCTAGTCATTAATGGACAGTGAAAGTTACAAAACCCTAACAGATAATAGCTATTTATAGTGAAAGTTAAACAACTTCAACATATACACCTCACTATGAAAGTGGCAAAATCTTAATCAAACGCAACTGTTTACAGTGAAAAACATAATGACATGCGATTATACTTATCCATAAGTAGTGGTATATAAGCTGAGATGCACACGAAATTATGTTAAATAAAGTATTTTCCAGTGTTATCTTTTATTATACTGATTGTGTGGTTTATAGAAGAAAGTCGAGAAATTGTGTGGAATTTACAGATCAGTGATTTTATAGAAGACTGCCGAAAATACATTGAACGGATAAATAGTGTAATAAAGACATCGTGGATGAAAACTTACAAAGAGACCAGATAACTTGCATCAAAAGCAGCCTGTCGACCTTCTTTGGCCTCGACTTGAGAAAGGGAAAAATATACTATAGCGTGACTATGATCATGAAAATTACTATTTATACAAACCTTAATCGTTGGGTGTTGTATTTCATCTGTTGAGCCAGAGGAACAACTTCGGAAACCAGCCGTAGGATAGTTTTCATTCCACAATGCATTAATCTTCTTGAGAGACTCAGAGTCTAGGCCATGACTACTAGGCAGAAGGTCAACATTCTCATCTGAAGACATATCATCAAGCAAATCGAATGTTGGTTCTTGTAGATCTACTGCTGCCTGACTACCCGAAGTAGGTTTCTTGCAAAACAAAATGTCTAATGATAGAGCTGGGGTAAAGAAGCAAGAGTCATCATCAGCTTCAAAACAATTTTCATCTTCTGAATATGATATCAGTCTACCAAAAACACGTGTCATTGTGCATGGTGAGTTGAAAGTTTCATGGGTAGTTTCAAATTTAGGGTTACAAGGTGATACTGTGGAAGAATATAATTTATTTATCTGCTCGCACACCAATACCATGTTTTGGGAATGCAGTCTTTGCTCTGTGTCACATCCAGTGTGAGTGGGGTCAGGAATTTCTTTCGTTTGCAAGTGTTGTACTCCGTGTTTTCGTTTTTCTCTTTGACGTTTCTTTTGCTTTTTGGAAGAAGGACGTCCTTTTTTGAAAATTTTTCTGGGCGCTGACAAAACTGATGTCAGGTTTAAACCGGTTTGTAAGGCAAGTTGGGTTGTATTCTCACCCACTGCTGGTTTGGACTCTGCGACTAACTTACAGTTCTGGGAATTAGAACTGTTGTAATTGCCTTCAAGCAAGTAACAATTGTCAACTGACAAGTTTGATAAATATTCACAATGTGAAGACATTCCTACTGGCTGGTTGCTTCCTACAGAAACATTTGACTTTGAACCATCTGTAACATTACTTTCTCCAGTAGAAGTTGATGATGTAGGTGTTTCTGTGTTATTATCCTGTCTTGTTTCCTTTAAGACTGCCCAGTTACATGTATTATATATTGTGTTCAATGCCAGGTTGATATTTCCTAAGACCGAGGAGGTCACAGGCTGGGGATCAGCCGTCTTGACCAAAAATCTTTGCTGGGCACGACTGCACCTCTCATTAACAACTGGAGTGCCAAACACACAGAGGTTGAAATTATTACTCTCTTTGACCATGGGCATCGTGTGTGTGTGTGTGTGTGTGTGTGTGTGTGTGTGTGTGTGTGTGTGTGTGTGTGTGTTCATTCTGTTTGGTTATTGATATTGTTTCTGTTTATTAACCTGTCGGGTGATAGTATTAGCCCATTTGAACACTTTGCATCAAGTATCACGCTACTGACTCAGATTTTTGATGGTTAGTCATCTTTTTTTGGTGTACGTTAGCTAGCAGTATAATAATGACACAAGCAACGGTGGCTTTGAAACAAGTTCACAACGAGATGGTGAATATGGCGTTGACTATTATTAGTTCCTACAATTCTACAAGGGCATGCAACTCGACTTTGTCTAATTTAGTAGGTCAAATAGCCAAACAACACGATAAGTTGTTCACGAGACTAGTATGCAGTATCAAACCCGAACACGTTTTCCAAGTCTTTGTTTCAGTTGGTGATGAACTCTTTGGCGATAACGTCATCAACTATGGGAGAATAATTATGCTGTTTGCATTTGCCATGTGTCTGGGTAAGCATCTGGTTGATAATTCTTACAATGCAGATGTGAATGTCCAGGTGTTGGAAGAGCGCTTCGCTAAATCTGTAGGTGAATATATGACTGATAAACTAAGTCCTTGGATACTTCAGCAACAAGGTGGTTGGGCGAATTTCTACACTTTGAGTGTAAACCTAAAAGAAAAAGAAAAAAATGTTGAATAAAAAACAGGCTTAAATTCCTGTGTTTTGTTATTCTTGTGACGGTGAGAGCTCTTGAGTGTGGCTATATAATACATATAGTACGCCCCCGCGGGCAGTTTGTGAGAAGCAGTCGACAAGTTGTAGTAGCGATAGGGCAAAGTGCGAGAGTCAGTAGGGAATTTGTGAGGTTAATCGGTCAAGTTGATTGGTCGATTCGATATTTTCTGCGAGCAATTTCCTTACTTTGGTATACATTGTGCGGGCAGTTTGTGAGAAGCAGTCGACAAGTTGTAACAGCGATAGGGCAAAGTGCGAGAGTCAGTAGGGAATTTGTGCGGTTAATCGGTCAAGATGATTGGTCGATTCGCTAATTTCTGCGAGCAATTTCCTTACTTTGGTATACATTGTTTCTCCTTTTGGTTAATAATGTCCACAAATTGTCTCTATCTTTCATAGAACCTGCACTTGTGTAGGGTTGTGAAGCATGAGCAATGAGCAGATAAGATGAAAAACATCAGTGGAGATGTGTGGAAAATATACATACCATGACCAGATAGAACAACAAATGACCAAGTCCCACAGGAAAATATGAAATACCGTATCTACAATATGCTTTTTTCACTCTAAATGTATAAATTTGAGCGACTTCTGTAATTTGTAAACTGTGACATGAGGAAATTTGTCCTTAGAGATCGCCTGTATATAGCTTCATATATACATGTGACATGAAAACATATTTTTCAGGTGCAAATTTGACTTCACGCATTATATTAATTTTCGTAGGACGCCTTCCCCTGACTAGCGACGTTGATCACAGCTCTCCCCTATGACTATGAGAAAAGCTTAGTTGGACAATGTGTTGACTTTTTTACACGCGCCTATGCTGCTTTTCGAGACCGGTTTATGTTATATTGATGTCGGGGTGTTCTTTGGCTTTACTCGATAACCCCAGGACGACTCGGACATAGAAAACCGAGAGAAGGGAGACATAACCTAATATGAAATATTAAGACAATGTTTTGTTGTTTCCTCATCAGTTATATGCATCTAGTCCTATATATCCCCCTGTATTATACTAGGTTTTTCTTTTGTTAGGTTAGTGTTGTGTCGACATGAAGAAACATAACAAAAATGTGAAAGATTTATCAAAGTCCATCATACCATTAATGCCTTGCTACTTGATGAGATCTGTTTTGGTGTTGTCAAAAAGAGATACTTCTGCATGACACATGATGGTTGTTTTATACACGATATCTGCTGCTGTGGACTCGTATCAAGAGGTTGTCCTGTCTGGTTTCCTCGCTCTGATCGGCTGGTAGAAACTGTTTTGTACAGTGAATATTCCTTAGCATTTATACCCCGTTTTTATCGATATGGCCTAGACCACGTGACCTGGTAGATTAGTCTGCACACAGCTGCGTCTGCAATAATGGTTATATCTATAAGCCACTGGTCGCAATTATGAGAAGAATCTAGCGTGACGGTATTGATTTTTTGTGGATGGCCCGACAATAGGTGTTAAGCTTTTAATCCTCCATCGACATTTATATGAACTTTTATTAATCTTGCGAACTATTTGCCATGGCGGATACATCAATAACATTAATAAACCACATAATTCATTACGATGACGATAAGCCCCTGGATTAGCCGTTATGAAAATGAGTACTGATTTTTGGCAACATCTGTTGAGGTTATGAAGCATATTCTGATTTTTAAGTTAGGTTATATTTTGTGAATCGTAGGTACAAAGGTGAAATCGGCTGCCTGTTTTCCCCATTGGACTTGTGGACACAGCGACACGGAAAGACAGACCGTCCCTAATCATAACCCGTATGACTAGCTAGACACCCCACACACTGACGACTATTACCCTTACCAATAATACAGTACCGAGATTAGAACCTGTCATCTCGTCTGGGGTACCACCTAAGCTTCAACCAACACACCACCTCTCCTTTGCTACACATAGCCTATTACTACCACCAGCTATCGCCATCACAACTAAGTAACAAAGACATTATCAATATTTCTTCTACCACTAGATCGCCCCACTGGGACTCGAACCCGGCACCTACGGAGGACACCGACGGCCATCTTTACTTTTTCTCTAAGGTTTCTCTTTACCGATCTGATACCGTATGGAGAAAGTATTTGGAAGCACTTACCTAGCTACCCTTTCACTCACCCACTCCATAACAACGTATAACACTAAGCCACGCCCACTACAACACGAACTAGCGGCCATCTTTACTCTTTTTAAGATTTTCATTTAATGAGCTAACACCGTTTGATAATAGATTTTAAGCCCCGCCCACTAAAGACCACTATTAACCAATATCTTTTATTTTCCATTGAAATATTTTTTTAATTTAAAAAAAAAAATTAAATTATTTTTAATTTAAAAAAAAAAAAATACTTTTCCTGCCAAAACAGCGATCTTAACATGGTAACGATGCGACAAGGAGGTGCGGAGACATCACCCCTAATAACCCCGCTACCCCTTAGACCATACTTTTCCACCAAAAATTCGACCCTAATAGCCCAAACATACAACTACGAGGGACCGATGACGTCACTATACACGTCGCACCACCGGCCACCACCTTCTTTGCGCTTACTATTTACGCCGGCTCCTTCCACCCTGGCCACACACGCACACACATAGGAAGAACCCGCCCCTCCCGATTCTTAGTACATTTTTTTAAATTTTACCCGCCAAAAACAACGAGCTTAACAAGCCAACGACACACTCCACAGGCACCACATACACCCAGCACCACCGCACCACATACTCCCACCACTAGACACCACACAGCACCATGTGGTGCCAGCACCACGAGCACCACGTGGTGCGCACCACGCGGCACCACAATTTTGGGGGGAGTAGGCATCATATAATACTACTGTCATGTATGTTGGATGAAGACATCCCGTTGTCCAACATCAGTGTGATGTCATACCGGACTGAGGTTTGCGTGACTATCCGTTGTCCCATGTCTGGCTTATTGGTGTGTAGACTGGTAGTTCCTCGCCGTGCAGGCAGATACCCTCCGACTTCGGAAGAGTCAGCGATCCTACTACGTTAGCCAGGACCCCGAAGGGACCTGTTGCCCAGAAAGCACGGCTAGGACGTGTTAGTACAGTGGTTCTCAACCGGTGGGGAATTCCCCCCCCCCCCCAGTGGGGAATTTTAGGGTTTCCTTGGGGGGGGGGGGGATGGAGATAATTTCAAGATCGCGTTAATACAAGAACCGATTACTTGATATTGCTTTTCCCTTCATACTTTACATTTATGCACGTCTCATCCTTCTAAAATTCATTATATAAAGTAAAATTCATTATATAAAGTAAGTAGACCCACATATCACGTTTTATGTGGATGCCTAGACCTGTTGTAACATATTTACCTTCTATTTTTACGTATACTGTGGGGGGATTTTTAGGTAGGAAATATGAAAGGGGGGGGGGGGGAATGACGTTCTGAAAATATGGTGAAGGGGGGACCGGGCCAAATGTTTGATAGGAAGGGGGGAATGACGTTCTGAGAATATGGTGAAGGGGGGACCGGGCCAAAAAAGGTTGAGAACCACTGTGTTAGTAGGTCTTGGCCTGTATAGAACCTGGCCCTGGTGCCTTGGAAACACCTCTGCGTCCCAAAGAGTAGCCTAACGGCGCTGCCCGGGCAACATTTCAAGTTAAAAATTTACCCAAAGTATTTTAAGCACCCTCGCCGGTGCTACGGAGTTCGTGCACTGAGCTGAGATTCTCCGGACTTAGGCTTGAGTTAGGAGTAGAACGGGGCACTTATGGGTTACACCCGGGTGTCGTGATGTTGATCCGTCGACTAAACTAAACTAAACCAAACTGTTAGTCATCTGTTTCAGTGTTATGAGCTTGGTACGGGTGTGGTTGAATACCGCGTGTATGGTTGGGGGGCTGCGTGGTCTCGAGGTATGGTGTCCGCCTCGAGTGCTGGAGGTCCCGGGTTCAGGCCCCGGTGAGGACCAGGATTTATTTAAAAAATCCACCGAGACTTCCAGTAATTTCCCCTGGTCTCTGGGTAGTGAGATCGGACGCCCGTGTGTATTGTTGCGCACGTAAAAAATCCCTTGCCAGTTGGAAATCGAAAAAGAGTAGCCTAACGGCGCTGCCCGGGCAAAATTTCGTTTTAAAAATCTACCCAAGTATTTCAGGATCCTAGGCGGTGCTACGGAGTTCGTGCACTGAGCTGAGTTTCTCCAGACTCAGGTTTGAGTTAGGAGGAGAACGGAGCACTTATGGGTTGCACCCGTGTGCCGTGATGTTGATCCATAAACTAAACTAACTAAACATTGTATGGTTATTAGTAACGAAAACATAAAGAAGCATGACGGAAAGTATAGTTTCTTGAAGACCAGCACGTCATGGCCGACCAGCACGAAGATGAACACAAAACTCCGAAGAAACATTGAGTAGGCAAATGCACGGGGCAAGGAAATTACAAAGGATAGGGGAAATGTTAATTGGGCCGTGATGAGATCAATATCCTACAAGAACCACGCTGGCTTCACAGCCTAGAAAATCCAAACATGACGTAACGCTACGAAGCAATGTTTATTGTTATTCTTACATTCGCTTAACACTGACAGATTGCCACAAAACGTGTCAGAAGCCACTAAACACATTGTTGAAATGAAACCATCGGATATGCTTCGGTACTTTTTGTTGACATCTGACATGAGGTGGGAGCTTAGTGTTTGTCCAATGTGTTAGGCCTGCGGGGATTTAGCGCCCTTCCTCCGCCGGCTCACAAACGTTGACCAGGAACATGCCTACAGGTGACTTACAAGTGAGAGCATTCCCGGTGCGACGAGAGAAAGATCACCGTGAGAAACTTCCGTCTCGCTTTTCTTGTTTCTGCCTGCGTTTTCGATGGATGGATGGATGTTTAGCGAGCATAGATGGAAAAGTTTGTTGCATATCCGCTATAGGACGTTGCAGTCAACTCCAGCATTTGTTGGCTGCTTGTCAATGCTTTCTGAACGACCGGCACTCATATCTTTGTAAGGAAACTAACGCCTGGCTGTCTGCTTCCAAATGGCCCTCAGCTGTGTTTCAAACACGATATGCGAGTTTACGAATGATGCATGGAAGAAACGGCGAATTGCAGATGGAAGAGGTGTGTTGACAGATTAGTGTGAACTAAAAAAAAAAAAAAACTGAAGGATTACAGAAAATATACAAGTACGCGAGCATACACAACTGAAAAGTGCTGTAGAACAAGTATTGTACTAGTTGTGTGAAAGGGCAGACGACGGATGGACAGACAGACAGACATATAGAAAGATAGAACAAACGAACGAACGAACGTAGATAGACAGACCAACGGACGGCAGGATGGGTGGATAAGTGGTGGGTTCGTAATTAGGTAGGTAGGTAGGTAGGTAGGCAGGCAGGTAGGTAGGTAGGTAGGCAGGCAGGTAGGTAGGTAACGGAAGAATGTAGGTACATGAAAAGGTAGGCAAAGTAGTAGATAGGCAATGACGCAGGAAAACAGCCACATAGACTTGCTAGAACTATGAAGAATTACAGTAAGGCAGTTGAAACACATAGCATGGTTGTAATTACGGTAAAGAAACCTTGTTAAGACGGTAGGTAGCAGTTCCCCCGCTGAGACTATCTGAACCACTCTCCCAGCAACCGACTGGGCTACAGATGTCGCTCCTGCTACAGTTGCCATTGATCGTCTGCTCTCATGGGAACCACGTGTGCTCAATCTTTAGGTGGTTGGTTTCACACGTGCATTTTCAACGCGTTTATTGTTTAGCTTCGAGAAGATTTCTAGACATATTTTCGAGTTCCCTAGTAGGAGGCTGCCGTGGGTATGTGAAGAATTAGAGCCTACAAGCCCGGGGAAGGCATTCTGCCTTGGGTAGGAGGAATCCAGAAAAGAAACACCAACCGTCGAAGTCGGAAAGTGTTGGCCTTAGTAACACGGGACTAGAAAACGGCCAACTACGCACTAGAATAGATGCTTTGAAGGACGCATAGCAAACGTTGACTGCAGCAGAAGAAGGAGCCCTGCATTTTTAGGCCGGAGAGTTCGGAGGTATAAGTGGCCAGTCGTTCCCTCGCGTAGGGAACGGCGAGTCGTGACATCGAAGTTTCTTCCGATAACGCGCATGCCATTGTCAGTGTAATATCCTAACCATCACATCTAGAAAGTTTAGTTCTACACTCATTAACTATTCTAAGACAGAAACTAGGAGCTAGTTGTCTGTTTTGTTCTCTTGTGACTATTACATGAAGTTGATATCTTGATTGTCTCTTGTGACTATTTCATGAAGTTGATATCTTGATTGTCTCTTGTGACTATTTCATGAAATTGATATCTTGATTGTCTCTTGTGACTATTTCAAGAAGTTGATATCTTGATTGTCTCTTGTGACTATTTCAAGAAGTTGATATCTTGATTGTCTCTTGTGACTATTACATGAAGTTGATATCTTGATTGTCTCTTGTGACTATTACATGAAGTTGATATCTTGATTGTCTCTTGTGACTATTTCATGAAGTTGATATCTTGATTGTCTCTTGTGACTATTCTCTTGTGACTATTACATGAAGTTGATATCTTGATTGTCTCTTGTGACTATTTCATGAAGTTGATATCTTGATTGTCTCTTGTTACCATTACATGAAGTCGATATCTTGATTGTCGTCGCCTATGAATTGGGAATAGTAAACTCTGCTTCATAATCCCGACATACAGGGTCTCGAAGTCTGCCGCATGCGATTTGGGAGCAGATCGCTTTGTGTTGATTATTTTTACAAGGGTATGATCATGGGTCGTTCAGAAGACAATGGCAAACTATAATGCGTCTGCATGTCCTTTGCAAGACGTTGCTGTCAACTCTGGTCGATTTTCTTAGCAACTTTACGTTCACTAGTTTATCATGGCATTCTGAACGAGAAGTCCTTTGCAGAACTTCACAAACCGCCAATAAATGCCGTGTTAGATTGCGACGCTCTGTAAAGGACACGAAACACATGGTTGTTATTTTTTAGCTTCGAGGAGATTTTTAGAAACTTTGGTTCAACACTTGCTCCTGGTGTCAGAAAGAAACACGAAGCTAGTTTTTGTTTTGTTTTCGTATTCTAGCAAGGGGTGATAATTTCATTCTGATTTGTTCTTACTTTCTTTTGTTGATGTAGTCTTGCCTTGAGGACTTTGCTTACCAGGTGATCTGGAATAACATGAGAATTACATGCAGAGTTACTGATGGACATGCGTTATATTTCAAGTAGTCTCTACATGCGGAGTTCCGTCAGTCCGTCCGCCCGCCCGCCCGTCCGTCCGTCCGCCCGCCCGCCCGTCCGTCCGACCGTCCGTGTGTGTGTGTCCGTCCGTCCGTGTGTGTGTGTGTGTGTGTCCGTCCGTCCGTCCGTGTGTGTGTGTGTGTGTGTGTGTGTGTGTGTGTGTGTGTCATGCCCTGTACAAGGTTAAGGTAATTCCACGCCAGGTATTGATCGACTTCCACAGTACTTCCAGTTATGTCCTGTTGTATCCATACTACTTCCTCAGGATCCTCCGTGGCGAAGTGTTCAAGCCGTCTGACTCGGGCTCCGAAGGTTGTGGGTTCGATCCGGGCCTCATTCTTCGGTTCACGAGTGTATTTTGTCGGAGACTCCCGGGGGTCGTCGCTGGTGCTACGGAGTTCGCGCTTTGTGCTACGCTTTCCGCTCTGCAGAAAGAGACTGAACCATATGGGATAATAACCCGGTGCAATGAAGTCGAGCCTGTTGACTTTTAAGCGACTTAAGTACTTTCTGTATTCTTTACACTCAGTTTCGTTGTGTGAGTGTGTGTGTGTATGTGTGTGTGCGTGTGTGTGTGTGCGCGCGCGTGTATTTGTTTATGTGTCATGTCCATTAAAAGTTGAAGGTAATCCCACGCCAGACACAGCCGTAGAGGTGTGACCAATGAGATTTGCAAGGTCACGGCTAAATGAAATGTTGTGACCGGCCATTTTTAATTTCGCCGATTTTCCTTCTCGGAGAATTCCCAAAGAATTGTGTGTAAATTATTTCGTACCCAATTTTCAAGACTGGATCCATCCCAGTGGCGTACTGATTGTTGGTGTGGATGTTATTATTGTTATTGTTGTCGCTCTAGTTATTTATGTGGTTGATTTTATTGTCCTTGTTGGTGTTGTTGTTGTTGTTGTTGTTGTTGTTGTTGTTACTGTTGTTATTTTTACTGTCGTTATTTTTGCTGTGGTTGTTGTAATTCTTATTTTCGTTTTTGTTGATATAGTTGTTGTTGGTTTTGTTGCTGTTCTTGTTATCGTTGTTATTGCAGTCGTTGATATTGTTG
This sequence comes from Cepaea hortensis, assembly GCA_963921405.1. Taxonomy (NCBI): domain Eukaryota; kingdom Metazoa; phylum Mollusca; class Gastropoda; order Stylommatophora; family Helicidae; genus Cepaea; species Cepaea hortensis. The sequence continues at coordinate 123,148,681 of OY992880.1, read as the reverse complement.
CTGTTCTTGTGGTCGCTGCTGTTGCTGTTCGTATTGTCATTATTATTGTTTTCGCTGTCGTTGTTCTTGTCATTGTCGTTGTTATTAATGTTGTGTTGTTGATGTATTTTCTGTTATTGTTGTTGTGGTTGTGGAAACGCATTGATTACAGTTCTTCCTCTTGCAGGACATAAAGAACTGGGGACTGCTAAAAGCTTATTTCACTCTTGTAGGCTTGCAAAACAATATTTCTGTGCATAGCCGTGAGCTTTCCTGGATGTTAGTCTCAACGCCTGATGCTATTTATCTCCCATTATCTGTGGGGATTTATGTGACTTTCTGCGGCCCAGGGAGCAGCCGTAGGGCGCCGCAGTCAGCCCGCATGCCTACTCGACTAATGGTTACACGTTCTAATCCCATCTACTCAGTGAATATATTTTTTTTTCTCCAGATTTACCTGGTCGATCCAGTATATAATGGCTACCAGAAAATGTTCTACGAATAACGTTGACCGGCGTGGTTTTGACCACATCACCCAAAGAATGACAATTGGTCAATAAAAATATGGAGCTAGCGCTATGTAACTACGAGGGTAAGTCAATAAGTAAGTCATAAATGGCTGTAGAAAAATAACTACACATGACAACAACTTGAAACAAGTTTATTTTTATACATGCATTGTGCCTTTATTTCTCAACATAATTTCCACCAACATTGATGAACTTATCCCATAGTTTTATCAGTTCTCCCAAACCGGCTGCATAGAACTGCGTGCTCTGTTTTCTAAACCACGTTTTCACTTCACATTCAACTTCGGCGTCATTCGCGAAATGTCTTCCGCCAAGGTGGGTTTTCAGTGGACTTAGCCCCTAGCGATTTTCCGTAAAGCGGTGCATAGTTGAGTAGAAACAGTCACGAGGGCGAGTCAATAAGTAAGTCACACAATTCTGTGGGATGGCCGGTAAATGAGAACAGGGCACGCAGATCTATATAGTCGGTTTGGGAGTACTAATACAACTATGGGATAAGTGCATCAATGTTGGTGGAAATTATGTTGAGAAATAAAGGGATGATGTATCTATAAAAATAAACTGTTTTCAAGTTGTTATCATATTTAGTTACTTTTCTACAAACATTTGTGACTTACTTATTGACTTATCCTCGTAATACCCTCTCAAGAGGTGGGAGAGGGTCCTGTGTTGGGTGTGTAATGGATCTTCCTGTAGTCTCGTAGCTTGCACAACCTAAGTCCTTGACACGCTTCATTACATCTGTGTGTTTCTAAATGTTGCTGTTATCGTGCTAGAGCTTTCTGCTTCCCATGGTATGAGTGCGTGCTATGGCCTTTTGGATACCATTAGGGTCGTTCCTTCGTATTTTCCTCTGTGTGGCCCCGAGAGCAGCACCTTTTCACCTGCGCTTGAAAACTGTTCCTGTCCACCTTGGTCCCATCCATCCATCATGTGCCATGCCGATAAGCGAGGGCGGTCATGATTCGTCATTTCACTCGATCACCAGAGTCGTGGATCAGCTCAGTGATCTTGTCTCGACCATGCCATTTGGCCAAGCCAAAGGTATTTACTTCTCTGTCCTTCCCTTGTTCTCTTCCCCTCTATCTTGCCACTTGTCACCAAGTTCTTCAATTTATTTCTTCTCATAACATGCCCAAAAACTGTTGACTGTCTACGTCTAATTTCTCTAATCAGTTTACGATCTTCATTTGTTTCACATAATCTCAAAATGCCAATTTCGTAGCGTTTCATCGCCTCCAGCACCTGTGCTGTCTTACCGAGTTATACACAGTTCAACCATTCCCGGAGCTAGTAATGGAGTTATCCCTCCTAGGTGACAGGAAGACAATCTGCGATTGGGTCTCCCTGCGGGTTTTTCCCGCATGGCGCCACGCCTCTTCTAGAAAAGGATCCTTTCAGCTTGGTTGTCTTGGTTATTTTTTTTCTCTTTATCTTTGGACTTGTTTATGATTGGTTGGATTTTGTGGCTAAAGTTGTTTATTGGATGAGGATTCCAGCCCCTAACCCAACCCTCCCCCGTCGCCTCTTACGACCTGTATGGTGGGTTGCAATGTGGTTCTAGTCTTTGCTTCTCTAAAGGTCCCGGTAACACAGGGGTGGTACCCTCCCTAGTCGCCTCTTACGACATGCATGATAGGTTGCAGTGTTAATATTCTTTGCTTCCTCTTAGGGTCTCGGTACCAGACGGGGGACCAAATGCCACAACTGAACTTAATTGTGAGAGAATGAGTTTTGATGGCGTAGTGGGTAGTGTATTAGCTTACCAGTACAGCGGTTACAACGATTTCTTTAGAAATTACAAAACAAAAACATGCAAGAAAGATATATCAGGATGCTTTTACCTAATGTATGTGCAATCTTTTCGTTACACGTCACCTGCGCACCAAATGCCTTGAATTTATTATTAACGGTTCGTTCATTCAGTAGCATGTCGTTTGCAGAACCTCGCTCCCATAACAGCCAACCGGAAAACCTCTCGATTATGAGCAAGATGCCCCACGTCTGATACACCATTCTGGAGATTATCCGCCACATCCTGCACCCATCTTCTCTTTGGCCTTCCTCTTCCTCTCTTCCCAGGCATATACCCCTCCATTATTGTTCTCTCCAAATTTTCGTGAAGTTTCAAGTGTCCAGAATATTTCAATTTTCTTTGTTTTATCGTCTTTAATAGCCAACCTCCTTCAATATTCAGCTCTTGAAGTATGGATGCATTTGTTATTTTCTTCTACCAACGCTTAATAGAGGTAAATCTGTTATTTCATGAAGCAAGGTTTCTATTTCTTATCTCCCTTATTATTTCACATAATTTGTTTCATTTATTCTTCGTGCAGGAAATGGCGTCGAGACTCGAGACAAATGTTTAACGTTTTAATTCCTAAATGAAGAGGACGAGGTAGTGCGTGACTGACACACTTGCCTGACGGCGTGGTAGTCGTGTGTCTGAATCTCCACCGAATAATCAATTTGTTTTTAAATTCACTTCTTATTCCAGCTCGACACAGCGTAAATGTTATGGGAAGTACAGGTGGCCTGTGACATCTTGACCACATTACACAGAGATTACGGATTGGATCATAAAAAATATTGCGCTAGCAAAGTATACTCAGTGCTCTTTTAAAATTAAAAAGTCGCTTAAAAGTCGACAGAATCAATTTAATTGCATCGGATTTTAATCCTATATGGCTCGGTCTCTTTCCGCAGCGCGGAAAACATCGCACAAAACACGAACTCCGTAGCTCCAGCAACGACCCCCAGGAGTCCCCGAAAAATATGCACCCGTGAACCGAAGAACGTGACCCGGAATCGAAACCACAATCTTCGGAACCCGAGTCAGACGGCTTGACGACTTCGCCACGAAGCGTCCCACCAGTGCGCTTTTAAGGGTGTACAAAGATACTTGACTGTTACCATTAAACTCAATATGCCCCAAGGTGTGGTAAGGGGACCTTCACTTTGTAAAATCCTAAATAAAGGGCTTTAAAGGGATTTACGGCTAGAGGCGCGACTTCATTGTACTGAGTTTTATTTCATACGGCTCGGTCTCCTTCCACAAAGCAGTCTGCCGAGAGCGTTGTAAAAAGCACCAACTCTGTAGCACCAGCGACGGGAGTCTCCGAAAAAGTACACTTGGGACGAAGTCCGAACATTCCCAAACAAAAATTAGTCTTAGTTCAGACAAAAAAGAACGCGGTGAATTGATCTAGGGGTGTGCCCCAAAGGGCTGTAAAGGGAAAACTACTGTATTGATAATCTAAATATAGTTTGGTTTATAAGCCCATGGCAGTTACAGAGAGTTAGAATTAGACGATTTATCATCCCATGGCAATTGATCAGTTACAATCAGATCTGATAAGGAACCAACAAAAGCTACGGGAATGAGTACAGAAAGTGCGTTTCAGGAAATATGAAACAACGCCCTCCTTCCATTTCTCTTCTGTTTTGTTTCCATCATGTAGCAGATGACTTTATGTGTTTTAATGCGCCCCCGCCGCCCATCCCGCACCATTAAGTTAGGTCGGCGATAGCGCAGCTACTGGTAGGGTTCCTTCCCAATGTCGTACTGATCATGGGATAAGGAACAGTGGAAGTGGGTCTCAAACCTGCTGCCTTGTCGGTAGATGAGGCAGTCAAAGGCTAGGGAAAGCAACCCGAAAAATGATTAACGAAATTGGATGTACTGAACCAAAGTTTTGACTGTACAGTATCGAGCAACTTCATGATGATCATCATTATCATCTTCAACTTTTGCCGTCAAGCGTCGTGAGGGGAGAATAATTGGCGCCTCAGCACCAGATGGGTGGCACTGGATAGTGTCATTCTGTTTGATTGTACAATGTCTTTGATGTTGTCATCCGATTTCTTCACAGGTGTCCTCGTGCTCTCGTATTAGATCTTTGATGTAGCGCCAGTGCTGGTTGTTGATAGTGTTGCATTCAACGAGTTGGTCGAACCATTTGATCTTCTGCGGCTGCTGCCTTTCAATATATCTGGCAATTTGTGATGATGCAACGTTGTAAGCTTACGCAATATTTCAGGCCAGGCTTCTCAGGTTCAAGTACATGTTGCTTTTATCTTTGTTTTGCCGACGTTACCGCATCTTCGCTTGCCAACTGTTTGAAGTCTTTCTGTCCAATTTTGCAAACAATACCCGTACCCGTAAATAGCCCCTAGGTAAGTATCGCAACATCAAAGGTATCACTCCAAGGTAGGGTAGAAAAGGTAAATACCATAATTTATGGGTGTTTTTGTTTACTCTTTATATCAGCAGCGCATGCCCGAGGGGGAGGACAGGTCTGTGTTAGCCAATAAGAACAATAAATACGAGTAGCAACACCATGGAAAACGAAGAACTACAGCAATTTACCATTGCAGGACGGACCATGTGGTTCTTTCTGAACAAGAAGTCAACGTTTCAGTCCAACTGACCGGTGTAGGTAATGAAACCAACAATATTGTTTGTTGTAACTGTGGACATAAATATCCTTTAGCTTGTATTTGATGTACTGTGGGGGAGAGGGGGGGGGGGGCTGAGTGATCTCGAGGTATGGTGTCCACCTCGAGTGCTGGAGTTCAAGCCCCGGTGAGGGCTAAGATTTGTTCACGTGGACTTCCAGTAATAAAATTTCCCCTTGTCTCTGGGTAGTGAGATCGGACGCCCGTGTGTATTTTTGCGCACGTAAAAAATCCCCTGGCAGTTAGAAATCGAAAAAGAGTAGCCTAACGGCGCTGCCCGAGTAAAATTTCGAGTTAAACATCTACCCAAAGTATTTCAGGATCCTCGCCGGTGCTACGGAGTTAGTGCACTGAACTGAGTTTCTCCGGATTCAGGCTTGAGTTAGGAGTAGAATGGAGCACTTATGGGTTACACCCGTGTGTCGTGATGCTGACCCGTCGACTAAACTAAACATTCGATGTACTGTTTTTAATCCACGGTAATGACAGTAAAACACAATCATGTTTAGCCCCTCCTCATACGTGAACAAGTAAAGACCCATATTTTTAATAGATCAATCGGCACAATGTAGATCATATGATCACTATCAAATTAACCACCACCTCTGAAGCCGGAGTAGATTCGCCTGATGATAACAGAGAAAGCAAATCCACATGCAAATATCAGTCAGTGCACTGTAAGTAGTAATAGCTGTGCTGTGTTTGAAGATAAAGCCAGTCCAAGTTTTGTATGTACCAATTATGTTGCATGAACTTTACAGAGGGTGAATACATAACTTGGACCGGCAATATTTTCCAACACTGCACAGTCATTAAAAATACACCCACAGCATGTGGGGGTGGGGGTGGGGGTGGGGGTGGGGGGCTACGCTTGAGCTCAAAGCGAGCGAAAAAAAACATGAACCACCTTTACTTCCCAAAACAGTTCCTGGTGTTCTTATTTTTGGCTGGGTCAACCTGAGAGTTTAGATCTATTAAAAAATATTTTATCCGCTCCGATGCGGATCAAACCCATGGCTCCCCACTTGATGTTACCGGTCTATTCATGCGATCACAAATATTGCTTTCAAGTCTTTTCCTTCTCCAGAATTTTAAATATGTTTGTGATCTGCTGTTATCTTTCTGTTTTCATTGACTTATGGTTAGTTAGAGCATTGCTTTGCTGATCCGGCAGCTTGTCTTGTTGCAGTATTGGTGTTTACTCGGGAGTAAACTAAGCAGGCCGAGGGAAGAATCATGCTGCATGGACAACACATGATATCTACAATTCAGCTCAGGCGTTGTACAATAGAGAGGTTACATTCGCTACCGCCATGGGTTGTACTTGTAGTTGCAATACTAAGCACAGTGTAACAAACTATCGTTTGTCAAGTCGGCAAGGTGACAGTCAGCCATTAACTTACAAGATGACAATTAATGACGTCATAAACAACCCATAGGAAACAGATGTAAAGAAAGAGGCTGTGTTACAATTAAATATCCCATCGTTTAATGCAAACATGCAATGAAAGGTTAATTGTTCAAGCCTCGTTTTGAAATTTACATTGCCAAGAAGTATGTTAAGCTGTAAATGTACTTAATTTATCAACATTGTTAAGTGAATAAACAATTTAAATGTAATTTTTCAGAGCACTAGTTCAGTGTAATTCATAACCTGGTTGAGCCTTTTGTTTTTGAAAGTACAGAATTAAATTTTTATAAATACAGCAGCAAAAATTTTAAAAAAAATTAAAATTTCATTTTTACAACCTAAGATCATAATTTTGTAATTAACGTAATCAAATTAATCTTATAAATTCAATGGCATGAGACAAGTATGGCATGCAATCGTAATATTTAATTTCATTTGTCTTTCAGCAGTTTAAAATTCAGCGCAAAATTTGATAGAACTGGTAGTGGCAACATATTGGTTTGTTAACATTGTCTCACAACAGCATCTAAGATAACATCTTTTACAATGCTGTTCATGAAAGGATACAATAATTTTCAAAGTAATCTAAAGAGAGAATGCAGACGAAATGAACAGTTTAACTTTTAGTATAAAACATACTTCTTTAGTACGTAAAAGTCCGTGAAGACTAAATCTTTACACACCTTAAGGCTTAAGGTGCACTGAGCATTTAGTGCTATAGTGTGTTTATTTTTGTCTGCCCCAATATAAAATTCCATATCTCAGTAATTAACTGAAGGAAAATGATGAGATTTAGCATATAACCGTATCATTATGTCCACCCAACAAAACAATTTTTTGTTCTGGAGATGTTACAGCAGATTTCAAAGTTTATTTATATGCGGTATATAATTTACGGGTCAGAGATGAAATTCATAATTTTAAATGTATTACAGCGTAGCCAGACAATCAGCGTTCAATGTTGAATATTTTACGTTTTTCACGGGATTGGCCTTATGTCAAGAACCCCGCGCAGTTTAAACTGGGACTGTTCAGAGGTGTCGCTAAACTGTCGGTTATTTCATGACACCTGATTATTATTATTATTATTATTATTATTATTATTATTATTATTATTATTATTATTATTATTATTATTATTATTATTTTAAATCTTACCACTTATCGCTAACATTGAAATGTGTGAATATTTTTCAATGGGATTGAATGCGAAACTGTGTATATACTTCAAAGCATCGCTATGAAGTTGTACACATATTTTTGTATAGAAGCTGATCGCAGGAAACTGTTTTATACTATTACAAATTCCGAAAAAAAGAACAGTGCATGCATTGGGTTTGAGTAAACGGTCATTTCGTCGATGGGTGCAAGAATCTGGAATTAAACCACCACGCAATTACCAAACGGTAAGATGTCATAAGGCGAGCTATTATAAAAATGCTTTATAAAGTCGCTTAAAAGTCGACAGGGTCGACTTCAATGCACCGGGTTCTATCCCATATGGCTCGGTCTCTTTCCGCAGCGCGGAAAGCATCGCACAAAGCACGAACACCGCAGCTCTAGCGACGACCCACAGAAGTCTCCGAAAAATTTAACACGTGAACCGAAGGATGCGGCCCGGGATCGAACCCACAACCTTTGGAGTCAAAAGGTTTGACTACTTCGCCACGAAGACTCCTAAAATTATAAAAATTTTGGATTTTATATCCAGGATTATCCAGTATTATAAAAATGCTGGATGCCAAAGAAACAGTGACTGTAAGAAAACTTAGGGTTTGGTTGAGAAAGAACAATAACATAGAGCTATCCAAAACAACTTTGTGGAAAATTATAAGGACATTATCTTCACTTTTAGAAAGTACAAGGGAGGTAGAAATATTATTTGCAAGCAACCGTATTTAGAAGCCATGAGAAGCATATACCTAAGTGAAATAAGGGAAATGCCGTAAGAAAATTATGGCATAGTGTATATGGATGAAATGTGGATCAATGCGCACCACACAAGTGATAAGGAATGGCAATCAGTGGATGGACAGATAAAGCGATTTATGCCCAGTAGTATAGGACAGCTTCTAGCCATGGCCCATGCTTGTAATACGCATAATGGCTTACAACAGAATGCTGGGCTCGTGTTCGTATCAAAGCATACAGACAATAGGGATTATCATAATAAGATAAATGGTAATGTATTTATAGATTTGCTCGAGAACACTGTGCTTCCATCCCTAGATAGACCACCGTGTCCAATTATGGACAATGCATGATATCAATGTTGTTGCCCAAGAAGACAAAATACCTACAGCATAGAGCACAAAGGGAGCAATAATGCTCCGAATGAAAAACATACCATTTCCAGAAACGTATTTCTAGCTAGAATTGTTGTCCCTTATTAGACAGACGCCATAAAAGCAAGAAATATCAAATCGACAAGTTGATAGAAGCGCATCGTCATGGTTGCTTGAGACTTCCGCCGTACCACTCTCATTTTAACCCTATAGAACTTGTGTGGGCTAAAATTAAAGCTGACAATACTATATTCAAATTGTCTGACGTCAAGATAGTAATCCAGTCCGCGCTATTAAATATTGATAAAAGTTACTGGGAAAATGTGAGGACCATGTGTTGAAAGAGGAAGAGGATTATTGGAGAAAGGATGGATTGAATTTTATGCAACCGAGAGCAGTCATCAACCTACTGGAATCGTCCGACACAGATTAAGGTCTGAGCAGATCGCAGACCTTAATCCGCGTGCACGCTTACTGGGATATTTTGCTCCAACCATTCAGACGAATTGAAGGCCCTAAACATTACAGCATCAGCACAATGTCAATGGCAACAGTTTGTATTCCACAATGATGAATTTTCAATTCCGCAAGCCCTCAGCGGTGACAAATAACTGGTATTGAAAAAAAAAAAAAAAAAAACAACCAAAAAAACACACTAAGCACATTGAATACCAACAGAAGAGTAATATTGCGGTGGAAACTGACATATTGTGGCATAACAAGAAACGTGAGAGCAAACATGTTGTCAAATTAGGGGACAACACACGTGCATACGAATCAATCTATAAACTACAATGAAAAGAGGACCAACATCTTGGTCGTTAAGAAGAAAGCCCACTACAGAGCCACTGACATCTATTTTCATAGTGCAAAACAGGTAATCATGTTCCGTCACTGAACAGTAAACAGCAGAGTAGACAATCTTTCACGAAGACTCAAAGCGGGTCTGTCACCCATGTGTATGTGTGAACAAACTACACAGACAGCTGAACAGATCCTTAAAAATGGACACATGATGACTAAATTGCGGTATCATTTCTGGTCACTCCATACGCACATTAACGCACAGCTATTTGAAGCTTTCGCGAACTCAATATAAAAAGCTAAATGCATCATAGTAACATAAATACTTGTGTACAATTATTAAACAGCAGCTGAAGAAACAAGAAGGAAATTAAAAATAACGTAAGAAATATATTCCTTCTACTTTCCTGTCAATTTAAACATTATTTACCCCATGCCTCTGTAAATTCTGTCTTTACTAATATTACACATTGCACCCCTCTCGGGATTCTCCGTGGTGAAGTGATCAAGCCGTATGACTCGGGCTCCGAAGGTTGTATGTTCGATTGCTTCATTTCACGAGTGCATTTTTTCGGAGACTTCCGAAGGTCGTCGCTGGAGCTACGGAGTTCGTGCTTTGTGCGACGATTTCCGCCCTGCGGAAAGAGACTGGGCCATATGGAATAAAAACCCGGTGCAATGCAGTCGACCCTGTCGACTTTTAATCTACTTTTATATTGCACCCACTCCCATACGTATCTGGCTACGCCTTGTACTTGTGTCCTTACCAGAAATAACGTGGTTTACTGTAAGACTAGTTTGTTAGCGTGAATTCACTACATTTTTCCCAAAACATCAAATAAATGTCGCCGCTTTCGATGATTTAAGTTGCTTTTGGACCTATCAAAGACATATTCCTTGGGTGGGGGTAAATATAAGACGGCAGGAACAATTTCATAACGATGCAATAGACAGTTTTCAAAATAATTGATCGTGAATGACGACATTCATTTCTGGATATACTATAGCTATAAATGCCTCTTTAAGAAAAATGGACAAGTTAATTTGATTCTTGTTTTATCACTTTTTAGCTAAAACAACTGCAAAACAATCAGATTAGCTTATACTGCTTTTGGTTCATTCTCGAGAATGAACCTTCTTCTTCTTCTTCTTTCGTTCGACTGAAATATGTCTATAACTGCAATGTTGTCTCTTGTATTCTTCTTCTTCTTCTTTCGTTCGCCTGAAATATGTTTATAACTGCAATGTTGTCTCTTGTATGAATCTAACAGTCTTTTTTTAGTTCATTCAGCGGTCCATAGAGTTTATCTTCCACTGTTGTCTCTCTAGGCCAGAAGGTTCGCCTGGGTATGTTGTAGTTTGGGCAATCCTGGAGTGTGCGCTCTGCTGTCTGCGATGCCAATCCACATGTGCACATGGTTGAGTCACCAATCTTGAATTTTGTATACATGTGGTTGCGTAATCTATTGTGTCCTGTTCTGAGGCGCAGAAGAATGACCTGTTCTGGTCTGTCCATAACGTGGTAGTCGTCTTGAGTAAGGTTTGGTGGCCTTCTGATTGATTTGATCATTCTTTTCTTTTGGTGGTATGTAATAGGCACATCAGGTTGTTCTTTATTTCTTTTTTGCTCCTTCCTTAGCCAATCGACCAGCTCTGTTGTTTCCGGGTACTCCACAGTGGGATGGTATCCACTGTATGGTGACCTTATGCTGACTAAGTTCAGAAAGTAGTGTCCTTAGAACTGGTAATTTCCCATACAGGAGCGCCTCGAGTACTGATTTTGCATCTGTGTATATTACCACATGTTGTGTACCCATGATTAAAAACATCCTGCATTTCTTTCTATTATATCACGGCAATATTGCCGCCCAAATAAATTTTAGACTAAAGAGAGACACTTTAGTTCAACGAGGTATAATTTGGTTTCCATGTATCTACATTTTGTATTGTTGGATCTCTAGAGCATTCTATTTTTGATTGTATTCTTATAAGAAATTAATTTCTGAAAAAATATCAATAATTTATAAATTTTCTTACATTACTGATATAACTTAATAAACATCTTGCTGAGTTAGCTTTTTGCTTGCTAAAATCAAACAGACAGAGAACTAATTATGTTTAATAGTTTCCTTATTTTGTTGCCTCCCTTGAGCGTAATAAAAATCTGTTGGCTTCTTTCCCTTTCCTGAAAGTTTTAAAGTTTCAAGAGATTACCGCTTTTCTATCGCTTGAAAAATGCTTTGAGCAATGAATTCAGTTTTATTCCAACTCACAGAAACCATAGACAATAGAAATCATGCATGTTCTTTGCAGGACGTTGCAATTCTTCTTTTTCTTTCGTTCGCCTGAAATATGTTTATAACTGCAATGTTGTCTCTTGTATGAATCTAACAGTCTTTTTTAGTTCACTCAGCGGTCCATAGAGTTTATCTTCCACTGTTGTCTCTCTAGGCCAGAAGGTTCGCCTGGATATGTTGCACAGTTGATGTTGTAATGTCCGTGGCGGTGGGCAGAGCCATTCCTTCACTATGTTTCCTGAGATAAGTTGTGGGTATTGGGATGGGTGTAATTCGTCTACCGACCCCCCTCTAGTTTCCTGGCCCCTGTCTTCTCACAATCTTTCAACCTAGAGGAGCCAACCACTAGGGCTCAGTTCTGACGATATGACCCAATTCTGGCTTCATCGAACTCATAATGGAACATTTTATTAACTACAACAGTGACTTAGAGAGCATTTCTAGATTGAAGGAGAGAGTATCATATATATATATATATATATATATATATATATATATATATATATATCGAGGAATATCAGTTAGACAGATAGAAAGGATTAACTGGGCGTATGTGACTTCATCACGGGGTGTCTAAAGTTCATGTCAGTACGTAGGGTTATCACGGGTATCTCACTGGGCCTGTGGATCAACTGTCAGATAGTGCAGCCTTGTCAGCTTGGTGTAAATAGATGCCCGCACTAAGGCAACGATTCGGATCTCCACAGTAGCCATAGTTGACTCACAGGCTTCGGTAACTGATGACTAACTGACTGTCCTGTTCTCAGAAAAACTGAATGTTCACGATCACAGAAGACCCCATGGACCCCTGAAAATTGCAGCCCTCGCAGTGAACCAAGTCAATCTATAGGATCGTCACTGGGTCTCGGTGTTACTCACAATCCTCCAGACAAGGAAGTAGCCTCGTTGGAGCATGGCCGCTCGGTTCTTTATCCACAATGTCATTCTTGACTTCGCCATGGTATGGCCCTACAGTTTATGACCCACTCTAAATACAATCACTATACAAGGCTTACCAATGTGGGTATATAGATGGTGTTTCGTTGGAGTGGAGTTCAAACCTGGGTGGATTGAGCCGAAGGAGACTTCACACTCCGGAGTCTTCACACTCCGGAGTCCAGTGAGCTGTTCCAACACCGGGGACTAGGTGATTATTACTGGCTTCGGTCGTTAGCTCTGTTACACCATCTTATCTTCATCGTAGGCTTCTTAGTGGTCACCACTTGAGACTCGACCCTTATTCTACAGAAATGCTTCTTGTGCATTGTGTTATTCTCAGGGAAAAACTGGTAGCTAAAAACATTTTGCCTGTTCTAAATGAAGTACTTAATTTAGTTATAAAGTGTATCAATGTTATTAAAGCTAGTGCCAAATGTGAACGCCACTTCAAGTTATTTTGTGAAGAATAACATGAAGACCACGTGAGACTTATACTCCACACAGAAGTAAGATGGGATGGGATAAGAGTGTGGTTCATGACACAGCTTACATGGCACAGATTACATTGCACAGCTTACATGACACAGCTTACATGACACAGCTTACATGACACAGATCCCACAAAACATGCTAGCGGACCATGGGACATCACTGTGATGATTTAAATAAATGAAACCTGTGACTATGTGTTTTATTTGTTTCAGCTTAAGTATTATTCATTTACTCACTTCATATAATTTATTACTCTGTAGTATGCACCTGACGAGATGAAGTAAAATATGTCAGGCAATAAATCGTGCAACATATTGTTTGTGGCTTCTGTGTTTAAAAACAATACCACTGATAAATTAGATTCAGTCTCATGAAAACTGCAGGACCAGAAAGAGAGCATCTGGTGAACTACTGTGTCTTTATATTTCTGAAGTAACATTTCAGGATATAACTCATCTAGTCCTAGGTTTTATAGCAGAAATGAAGAGGGATATAACCAATATGAAAAATAATGAATGTGTTACTTTCAAATGGAAATTAAATATACATATATCTTGTATAAAACATACATGGAAATTCAAGTAATAAATACACAAACAATATATTGCATAGTTTATTGCTTGGCACATTTCACTGTATCTCATCTGTGCATAATACAGAAAAGTTTAGCATATGTTAAAGTAGTGTAATGAATCCTTTTAACTGAAATACACAAAACACATTGAAGAGTTTGGTCATGAGGCAGAGAGAGAGGGTTTCAGTATGCTGTTCACTACCCATAACCAAACAAGTTACTGAATTATGCAGAGGTGTCTGCTATACACTCAGGAAACCTCAATTATGACAACAAAAAGACATGATAACCCCTTTAAAACTACTGTGTTGACAGCGAAACACTTGGCAATGTGTTTTGTGTATAACAGTTAAAAGAATCCATTATGCTACATCAATATATGTTGAATGTGTTTTTTTTTCTCTCTCTCTTTGAACCCAAGTCCCCGGGAAGGTTAACCCGGTCAACAAATGCCTGCAGAAGTCAGATGTGTCGGCCTAACAGTGCAAGAACGCAGCTCTGCTGTAAACAGGCACAACACAATCACGTCTGGAAAAAAAAACTCTCCGGATGAACGCAGAAGAAGAATTCAAGCAAGGTCCATACACACTACATGTAGTAGCACTGGACTAAATTTTGCATGTGGATAAGCTTTTCCTATTACCAGTGTCTCTTGCAATCACTCTGACTTCATAGGTACTTGTAATGTAGTGCAATATACTGTTTGTGTCTCTTTATTATTCAAATTTACAGTGGTATAACATTGTTCTGAATACATCGAAATGGCCACTAGGGGAAAAGTCAGATTATTTGTTAGTGTGCTGTAGAAAGTAAGATAACAAATTCTACCATGGTTGAGATTTACTGAGAAGAGCGAATCACACATCACACGTTGCTTGAGATTCACGGGAAAGAGTAAATCATACATCACACAATTTGAACAGCAAGAGTTAAACCATTTAAAAATATCAAAAGACACAATATGACCAATATAATATATTTTATCTCGTAACCGTCACACATATACATGAATGAAAACAGCCACAATTATAAACAATTGCATTAGGTAATTGTATATATAAATAATTTTACATATTATTTTCATTATTTGCCAAGTGCTACATTGTAGAAATTGTTCATATTGCTTGTAATTTATTAAAACTGTTTAGTCAAAGTGGATAAGCGCTTGCCTTGTGTTCTGAAAGTCATGAATTCAAGTTTCCATCATTCAGTTCACAAGTGCAGTTTTCTTGGAAACTCCCAGGATTCATCACTGGATCTATGGAGTCCATGCTTTGTGCATCACTTTTGGCAGACTGCACTGCTGAAAGACACCAAGCCATATGGGATAATCAATCAATCACGTGAGATCTCCACAATGAAGGTTGGCTGCAATGGATCTCCAAAGCTGTCTGTAACTCGCCTTGATTTTACATTCAGTCAGATTGATGTTCATCCATCTCTAGATGTTATCTTCCGACTTATATTGTTGTCTGTCTCTTGCTCGCTTGCCCTCAACCTTGCCTTCCAGTATGGTTTTTATAAGAGCATCATGTCTTTTAACGTGGCCAAAATATTTCACTTGCCTCTTTTTTATTTCTTTCATCAAGTCTCTTTTCATTCCCAGTTTTTCCTAGAACATCTGTATTTGATTGTTTTTGTTTCCATGAAATACGACACATTCTTCTGTATATCCACATCTCTAAGGCCTGTATTCGACTTTCTATTTGCTTGTTCAATGTCCAGGCTTCCGTGCCATATACAAAAGTGTTGAATATACGTAACATTTGACAATTCTCATTTTTAATGCGTTGTTAATCTCTCTAGATGTTAATACTGATTTCATGCCATTGAAAGCATCTTTGGCCATTCTTTTTCTCTTTTTGATTTCTATTTGACTTCTGCCATCATCTGTTATTATATGTTCAAGACAGGAAAAACTTGTTACCTGTTCTAGCATCTCCCCGTTTATTGTGATGTTCATTGATGACCTTTCCTTTCTACTGCTAATTATCATAGTTTTCGTTTTTAGGATGTTTATATCTAAAGCACATTCTGCACTGTGCCTGTTTACTTGTTCTACTAGCTTTTGTAACTCTTGCTCGATTTCTGCTAGAACACGATATCGTCAGCATACCTAAGATTGTTAATGATTCTTCCATTGATGTCAAGTCCAGGCAGTTCGACTTGTTTACAAATTTTTTCTGTGCATAGGTTGAAGAGGCTTGGGGACAACACTCATCCCTGCTGTATTCCTCTATTTATCTCTATGGGTGACGATTAATTATTTCCGCATCTAATTGATGCCTCTTGTTCCCAGTACAAATCGACTATATTATGATTAGAAATAGATTTTCTTTAAATGTGAAAAGTGCCAAAACATACCTTGGTGCTGATATTAACTCTATATATGGGATAAAACCTGGCGCAATGAAGTCAAACCTCTTGCCGTTAAACTCCCTTTTTAAACCTTTGTTTACATCAGTGGTTCTCAACCTTTTTTGGCCCATGCACCCCTTCACCATATGTTCAGAATATCACCCCCCCCCCCCTTTCTGTGTTTCTTCCCTATAAATCTCTCCCCACACACACAGTATACAAACAAATTGAAGCTAAATTTAATAACACATACTAGAACAAGTCTAGACATCAATATTATTTGCAGGTCTACTTACATTATAAAATGAATTTCAGAAGAGCGAGAAGTACAGAACCATAAAGTATGCAGGGAAAAACAATATCAAGTAATCGGTTCTTGTATTAACACGATCTTGAAATAATCTTAATTTCCCCCTGGAAAACCTAAACCCCCCCCCCCCCCCCCCCCTAAACTGCACTCAATGGGTCATGTGCTCGATATCACACAGACTGCCATAGGTCAGCATGGCCGAATGGATAAGAATGCGTGTTCTTAAACATCCAGTATGCTGATGCCGAGGTAAGGTGTTCAACCCCATCACCGGACAGTTTGACTCAAATGTTGACTTGTCACCCTTGACTTGGGGACGTAAATTACAAGTACCTCGGAAATCGGAGTGGGTTCGCCTGATGGCGAGGGACACTGTTAATAGGGAAAGCTAATCCACACGCAAAATTCAGTCCAGTAGTGTGTATGGACTACGCTTGAGTTCAAACAACACACAGACTGCCTTTACTTCCCAAGACATTTCTTGGCAGCCATTTTAGGCTGGGTCGACCTGGAAGCAGAGGTCAATTTTTTTTAAATTCGAAAGTGCCCTAATGTGGGTCAGACCCAAGCCCACTGGTACAGCAGGCAAGTATCCAGCCACCACGCTACTGTGGCTTCCATGTGTGCTTATTACAGAAGCTAATATTATTATGAGTTATTTTGTATAAAATGAATTAAATTAAGGTTTAACAATCAGTTAGTAAATAAGTAAAAACTTACTCAATCTGTAGAAAATGCTATAATTGCACTTATTATTTTATTTTTTTGCATATTCTGTACAGGACTTCGCAGTCAACACCAGCATTTCTGCCACTGTGATCTCTTGGCAAGTTTACGTTCAGTAGTTTGCCATTGCTTTCTGAATGACTGGCACTGATATCAACACAAAACCAACGCAACAGTCTGCTGCAAAATCGCGTGTAGCTGTGTTTCGAACGCGGTGTATACAGGATGTCTGTAAGCCATGTCTGTAAGCCCTTTGCCACGGAGACCGGCAATCGCACTTATGATGCTTCAATATATTTGTGAAAATGAACTAGTGGTTTCTTTATTTTAAATATACATAAGTACAATTAATCAGTATTCTGATGTATGGTGTTAAAACTAAGGGCTCTAATGGCTGCATGCCTACCAACTGAAAATTATAATAGCAAAAGAATTATTTTTAAAACATGAAACAGTTGTAAACACTAGTAAATAAACAAAAAAAAAGGCAAGCAAAGCACCATTTTCTATGTCTTAAGGCATACTGAGTATATTGTAGCAGCAGCAGAAGTAGTAGTTGCAAAGGACCCATGTAGTAAAGGTGCATTGGACATATGGCGCTGAACCCATATTTTTATAGACCAATAGCCCATTGGTCAGTGATGTGTTCAATGATGTGGTCAGTGATATGGTCACTGATGTGGTCAGTATCACTCCAGCTGCCTTTACTTCTGAGAGTAAAAAAAAAAAAAAGGCAAACACCATTCTTTGGTAAAATCATTAGAAGAGAGGCACTGTAGAAAATTGTGACACCTGGAAAGATCAGTGGGAAAAGAGCCATATGGAGACCAAGAGAAATGATGCTGGATGGATTGAGATGGTGGCATGGAGGAATATCATCAGCAGAGTTGATTCACAACACCAAAGACCAAGATCTGTGGAGAGACATGCCATTTGGTAGGGCACATGATGATGATCAATAGCAATAATACTTAGAAGATGAAAAATTGAAAAAGCTAATAAATATTTTGAAACTTAAAATCATTGTTAATTTCTCCCATTTTCTGATTGTAATCATAAACTTGTCTCATAAAGGCTATGACATAGCAGTATGTTTTATGCTTTTTAAGTACCTCAATGCTGTTATGCAAAACAAGCTTTGTCTACTCTGCAGCACAGCCGTGGAACAATCTTCCACAAGAAATCAAAAGATATCACCAATTCCTATGCATATAATCGCAAATTATTCGAACACTCTCTCAGTACAGATTACCTTCCCCCTTAATATTAATAATAATAATAATAAAGCCCTAGTATAGCACCCTTTCTGGTAGAACAGTATGTTCCCCATAGCTAATAACAATTGCCACCCATTCATTAATATTACTGAGTCGTGTAGTACTGATTTTTGCATTTTTTCCATGCCTTTATAATGCATATCTTTTATATTTTTGTTGTTCTTAGTTAGCCTCAAGTGATGTATGGATGAAATAAGGTATGAAAGAGAGTGATAGAAGTGCAAAATATTAGACAGACCTGCGTTCCCAATTCTTAATCCTTTGAAAATAAAGTTAGTTTGTTCATTACAAAGTAAATAACACCTTTCTATGTTTTGAGGCATTATGGGTATACAGTACTAGCCCCATATTTTAATTGACCAATCAGCACTCGATGGGGCATCTCACACTGTCACCTGGTAGCCCAGGTCAATTTATCAATTGTCCCAGTGCCAAGAAGGACTCAAACACATTGCAACTGGACCAGCAGACACGTGTGCTAGCCACTGCACTACCACAGCTCCTTGAACCTTCTGTACTAGGCAGTTACCATTAATAATTAAAATAAAGCAATAAACATATTCTGAGTGTATTGAAGACACGGTTTCTTGCATATTATATCTATATGAAAACTTTATAACACAACATACAAAAATGTATGTACTTGACTTATTCTTTACAAACTACGAGGGGGCTTCAAATGAAAACCTTAAAAGTGTGATAGAAATTACAATAACCATGCCATTATCTTGTAATCTATTAATATTGCTAAGGATGTCAGTGTTAAGCACGTGACATCACAGCACATTGAACACAATGACATCATAAGGACAGTTTAAAGATGGTCGCCCCACTTTTGTCATGCACCAAAGAGAAGCAGCGTTCAGTTATCTGTTTTTTTTATCAGTGATGGGGTGAAACTATAGAAATTCATTGGCGAATGGAGGTCCAGTAAGGTGATGCTTGCCTGTCAGTGTATGAGTGGAGTAGGAAGTTTCAAAACACTTGACTTCTGTGAAGAGATACAGCAGGCAGTGCATGCAACGAAGAGAATGGTTTTCTACAGGAATCCAAGTACTTTATTGGCACTGGAGGACTTGCATTGAACGCAGTGGTGACTACGTCGAAAAATTAAACATTTGTTCTTTACTTTTCAGAATATATTCACCCAAACAAAAATACATTTAAGGTGTTCATTTGAAGCCCCCTTATGCTTTAAGGCAATTGACAATGTAAAATTAATAAAATACTTAAAAATATCACTACAAAGGGCAGCAGTCAGAAATATAAGAGAATATAGTGACAGTAAACAATAACTTCATAACAGCAGATTATGCACTGACAGAAAGGCAAAAAGGAAACAAAAGGAAACACAATAAAACATAAAAAACACAATAACACAATCTGTTTAAATCGTATTATGAGGGCAAGTCAATAAGTAAGTGACACAGTTCTGTGGGATGGCAGGTAATGTAGTTGGTGTTTTCTACAGACGTCATTAGGTGACAGCAACATCAAACTTTACATTCCCGTTCATCAGATGGTGCTAGGTGTTTCATGCACATGCACAATGCATAAACAAAATGGTGACTTGTACTTACAGAGTGTACAACCAAAGAGTAACATGCTGTTGTGCGTTTTCCTGTGGGCAAAAGGACTGCCTGCAAAGGACATTCATAAGGAAATGCTTCTTGTTTATGCTGACAAATGTTTGTCCTGTAAAGCGGTGCATAGCTGGGTAGAAAAATTTTCTCAAGGACGCAAATGACGCTGAAGTTGAATGTGACGTGAAAACATGGTTTAGAAAACAGAGTACGCAGTTCTATGCAGCCGGTTTGGAAGGACTGATAAAATGTTGGATAAGTGCATCAATGTTGGTGTAAATTATGTTGAGAAATAAAGGGACAATGTATGTATAAAAATAAGCTGGTTTCAAGTTGTCATCATATTTAGTTATTTTTCTACAGCCATTTGTGACTTACTTATTGACTTCCCCTCGTATGTCAATAAGACAATTAGAACATTAATATACAAATATTCATGTGCATTAAAAATATATGTAAATAAAGAAAGCAAAAGTATTAAAAATAAAACTGTTAATGAAGAAAGGAACAAAGTAAACATTTTGGACATAGAATTAATAATTAAAAAACTTTAATATGCAACCATCCTAGTATTATTACTCGTATAAACAACACAAACTGGAACTGAGA
Organism: Cepaea hortensis; assembly: GCA_963921405.1. Lineage (NCBI taxonomy): Eukaryota > Metazoa > Mollusca > Gastropoda > Stylommatophora > Helicidae > Cepaea > Cepaea hortensis. The sequence continues at coordinate 123,128,049 of OY992880.1, read as the reverse complement.
AACTAATTAAATCTGCACAAGAAAAAAGAGAAAAATAAAATGTATATCCTAATGTAACAAAAACAAAAATAATGGAAACTGATAAAACAAATATGGCAAGATATAATTAACAATGGAGAGAAATTACTGAAAGTGAATAGTTTTGAAAATTTAAGTTATCTGCTGATGTCGATGGCATTGCAATAACAAATTAAAAGAAAAACAAAGATTGCTCTGCAAAAAATGCAAGTAATTAAAACATTAATGAATTGAAGCAGATATTACAGCTAAAGTCAGAATACTGAGAGCATGCACGTTTCCTGTGGCAACATTTGGCTGTTGAACATGGATATTTTTATCAAATCAGCTGATAAGCACATATCTACAATTGAATATAAATGTTACAGAAGAGTATTTATTAGAACTTAATTGGACGGAACATGAAAAAAATAGATCTATCCAACAATAAAGTCAACATTGAAGAAGACTGGTTATTAAGACAAACAAACATGAGGAAAATGAAATATTTTGGTCATTTAAAAAGACACGAAATTCTAGAAAAGATAAATTAGAGGGAAGTGTACCAGGAAGGCAGAGAAGGGGAAAGCAACAGCACAGATGGGTTCAGGATGTGATAGATAATTGACATATGACAGCAACAGAGGCGGGACACCTTGATTATAATAAAGAGACATTTCAAGGGACAGTTATGGGAGGAAAGCTCTGCATAGAAAAGGGCACTGGGTGATGATGGTTAATCATGTCTAAAAGAGGTGAATATCATACAATAATAAACAACACATCAGAATATCACAAAAAAGACCAGGGATAAACATTATTTTCATTGTAATAGTTACACAGACAGTTATTTATTTATGTTGTTGTTGTTAATCTTAATGCTGCTGAGTTGTCTACACTTGACCAGCCAATGATATTCCAATGAATGAGCGGAACTTGTGCAGCTGCACCAGGAATGCATAGAGTAAGTTAGTAACTGTTGGAGACAGTTCTACTAACTAGTTACTTCTCTCCTATTTAAGAGTACAATGTCCTTGAAAAGAAGTCACTGATGGTTATATAAGAGAGGTAGCTACATAATGGTACTGTCTTTGTGGTTTTGAATTGTTACTAAACATTGACCTGGACTCCTGGGTGGACCCAGCCTAAAGTGAGTACCATCAACATGTCTTGGGAAGTAAAGGCAGCTAGCATGACACTGACCACATCACCCACTGACTGCCACTTGCTCTATAAAATATGGGTCTAGAACCATATATCCAATACGCCATTGGCATGTAAAAGGGAAGTTTACAATTTCTTGCCTGGCATATTTCGTTGCATCTCGCCAAATGCATACTGCAGTTTTATATCATATAAAACGAAAATACAAATAATAGACTAAGTCTTTTAACCAAGAAGAAGAAGAAGAAAAATAATGATGTTTTACAAGATTTGAACATCAAAGAAAACTAGTACACTAACATCATCATATCTCAGAACTGAAATACTTTGGGCATATTAAATAGTATTCTGGCTTGGAAATAACAATGATGAGGGATATGGATCCTGATAAAAAGAGGCAGGAATCAACCAGCAGGAAAATGGACATAGAATATTGTGCTCATCTTTGGCATAAAAGTGCTGATGGCAGAGGAACTGGCGAAGGATAGAGAACATTTTTGCCAGGCCATGATAAGAGTAATGTTCTGCAAAGGACCTGCCACCAATTAGTAACCTTTGTTTTCCTGTCCTCAAACAATACGTATCCTGATTCAGTTTTCAATTCTTATTGTCTTCAAGTCAAATTCTACGATATCAAAAGGCTTGGTTGTCTCTCTGTTTACATTATTGCCCCCCCCCCCCCAAAAAAAAAAATCAGCACTGCAGACTGCAATCTATTTTTTTAGGCTGTACCAATAATACCATTAAATTGAAGAACAATTTTTCAAACTTAGGTATATGTGCTAAGCCCATTTTTCTATAAATTGAATAGCACTTGATAGGTAGTTTAGTCAATACCATGCTGGCACCTTTCCTTCCCAGCCCAGTTCCTGGTGTCCATTGTAGGCAGAGTTGACCTGAGAACCTAGGTCATTTGTTTAAAAATCCCTGTGATAGGCTCTATATTCCATTTTATTAGGACTGCTATAATCTATATGTAACCTTGTTTCTTCAACTGAAGATCCTATTAGCCTATACAAGAAGTATTTCACTCTTTCAATAATATTTTAATCAAAAGCATCTATATAAACATATGACAAAAGGCATTTCAGTGTGAGGAAAATAAAATTATACGTACAATATCACAGTCTTTCGGTAAATATTTGTTTCATTTCGTATTCTACTCTTTTACATATGTATATTACATTTCCATAAATAGCACGAGGTGTTAACTGTGAAAACAGGAATATTTGTTGGTTGCTTTGATGATGCTCTATGCCTCGGACGTTGTTGGATCTGCTTCCTCATTTGCTGGCTCTTGTTCATCATTTGCAAGATCTTCACGTTCAAGAATTATTGCAGACGCATCCATGTCATCCGGCAGTGGAGTTGCTCTGTATTCACCAGCCTACAGTATCCACAGAAATAGTTTCAATGTTATATTGAACAGTATCATGAGAAATAGTTGCAATTCTAAATTAATTTATATAATGATATAAATGTACAATAGCCCAAGCAGAAGCAAGATTTCACAAGATGAAGAATATTCTCTGCATCTTTGTCCATCGAGGTGGAGAAGAGAGCTCTAAACAGCTCTAATTAGCTAATCCTTAGTTAGTTAGTTAGTTAGTCGCAGTTCCAACTTCACAGCAACGAGTCGTTCCCATTATGCTCCGTTCCTGTGCCAGTGAATACCATACAAAATGCTAATCCTGATGTCCGGAAGTGAATCATGGACAATTAGCAGACAAGTGAGGAATTATGTAGAAACTGCGGAGAAGTGGTTTTATAGAAGAATGATGACTACGCTTTGGACAGATAGAAAGTGTAATGAAGATATATTGAAAGAGGTTACCTTACAAAGAGAACTAGTTACAAAGTGTAATGAAGATATATTAAAAGTGTTACCTTACAAAGAGAACTAGTTACAAAGTGTAATGAAGATATATGGAAAGATGTTACCTTACAAAGAGAACTAGTTACAAAGTGTAATGAAGATATATTAAAAGAGTTACCTTACAAAGATAACTTGTTACAAAGTGTAATGAAGATATATGAAAAGAGGTTACCTTACAAAGAGAACTGGTTACTTGCATCAGAAGAAAACAGTCCACATTCTTTGGGTACATCATGACTGGGGGTGGGGGGGGGGTGGAGTAGTCATAACAGAAAAGTTTGAGGGGTGGAGAGACAGGGGGAGACCAAGAAAGAAAATGCTGGACAGACTGAGGTATGGAGGAACATTAGTTTTAGAAATTATTGAAAGTACATGAGACAGATGGCTGTGGTCAGACATGATCACCAAAACCACACAGCATGGATTATATGAAGATAAATGAGACCAGTAATATAAGCTGAATGCCTGTTGTCACACAGTGTCACCATTAAGTGCCTTGCCTAAATGACATGGCCAATCATGCTTCTCAATATCTCGCTGTCTCACACAAAGAGTATCAGTTTCTGTGATGATATTATTCCATGACATGATGAAAGATTTTCAAGAATTATCTGTCATTGTTTTCCTTTATCTTTTCCCCCATGAATCTTTCCAGTTGTTACAATATGTTCCAGTTTTCCTCTTCTTATAATGTGAACAAAGCTGTTGGCTGTGTCTTTTTGATGTTTGTGATAAGCAATCTTTGTGGCCTAACCTCTCCCTGATGTTTGTGATAAGCAGTCTTTGTGCCTAACCTCTCCCTGATGTTTGTGATAAGCAGTCTTTGTGCCTAACCTCTCTCTGATGTTTGTGATAAGCAATCTTTGTGCCTAACCTCTCCCTGATGTTTGTGATAAGCAATCTTTGTGCCTAACCTCTCCCTGATGTTTGTGATAAGCAGTCTTTGTGCCTAACCTCTCCCTGATGTTTGTGATAAACAGTCTTTGTGCCTAACCTCTCTCTGATGTTTGTGATAAGCAGTCTTTGTGCCTAACCTCTCCCTGATGTTTGTGATAAGCAGTCTTTGTGCCTAACCTCTCCCTGATGTTTGTGATAAGCAATCTTTGTGCCTAACCTCTCCCTGATGTTTGTGATAAGCAGTCTTTGTGCCTAACCTCTCTCTGATGTTTGTGATAAGCAGTCTTTGTGCCTAACCTCTCCCTGAGGTTTGTGATAAGCAATCTTTGTGCCTAACCTCTCTCTGATGTTTGTGATAAGCAATCTTTGTGCCTAACCTCTCCCTGATGTTTGTGATAAGCAATCTTTATGCCTAACCTCTCTCTGATGTTTGTGATAAGCAATCTTTGTGGCTAAGCCTCTCCCTGATGTTTGTGATAAGCAATCTTTGTGCCTAACCTCTCCCTGATGTTTGTGATAAGCAGTCTTTGTGCCTAACCTCTCCCTGATGTTTGTGATAAGCAATCTTTGTGCCCAGCCTCTCCCTGATGTTTGTGATAAGCAATCTTTATGCCTAACCTCTCTCTGATGTTTGTGATAAGCAATCTTTGTGGCTAAGCCTCTCCCTGATGTTTGTGATAAGCAATCTTTGTGCCTAACCTCTCCCTGATGTTTGTGATAAGCAGTCTTTGTGCCTAACCTCTCCCTGATGTTTGTGATAAGCAATCTTTGTGCCCAGCCTCTCCCTGATGTTTGTGATAAGCAGTCTTTGTGCCTAACCTCTCTCTGATGTTTGTGATAAGCAGTCTTTGTGCCTAACCTCTCCCTCATGTTTGTGATAAGCAATCTTTGTGCCTAACCTCTCTCTGATGTTTTGTGATAAGCAATCTTTGTGCCTAACCTCTCTCTGATGTTTGTGATAAGCAATCTTTGTGCCTAACCTCTCCCTGATGTTTGTGATAAGCAATCTTTGTGCCTAACCTCTCCCTGATGTTTGTGATAAGCAGTCTTTGTGCCTAACATCTCTCTGATGTTTGTGATAAGCAATCTTTGTGCCTAACCTCTCTCTGATGTTTGTGATAAGCAATCTTTGTGCCTAACCTCTCTCTGATGTTTGTGAAAAGCAATCTTTGTGCCTAACCTCTCCCTGATGTTTGTGATAAGCAATCTTTGTGCCTAACCTCTCTCTGATGTTTGTGATAAGCAATCTTTGTGCATAACCTCTCCCTGATGTTTGTGATAAGCAATCTTTGTGCCTAAGCTCTCCCTGATGTTTGTGATAAGCAATCTTTGTGCCTAACCTCTCTCTGATGTTTGTGATAAGCAATCTTTGTGGCTAAGCCTCTCTTTGATGTTTGTGATAAGCAGTCTTTGTGCCTAACCTCTCTCTGATGTTTGTGATAAGCAATCTTTGTGCCTAACCTCTCTCTGATGTTTGTGATAAGCAATCTTTGTGCCTAACCTCTCCCTGATGTTTGTGATAAGCAGTCTTTGTGCCTAACCTCTCTCTGATGTTTGTGATAAGCAATCTTTGTGCCTAACCTCTCCCTGATGTTTGTGATAAGCAGTCTTTGTGCCTAACCTCTCTCTGATGTTTGTGATAAGCAATCTTTGTGCCTAACCTCTCCCTGATGTTTGTGATAAGCAATCTTTGTGCCTAACCTCTCTCTGATGTTTGTGATAAGCAATCTTTGTGGCTAAGCCTCTCTTTGATGTTTGTGATAAGCAATCTTTGTGACTAAGCCTCTCCCTGATGTTTGTGATAAGCAATCTTTGTGGCCTATCCTCTCTCTGATGTTTATGATAAGCAATCTTTGTGGCTTAGCCTCTCTTTGATGTTTGTGATAAGCAATCTTTGTGACTAAGCCTCTCTCTGATGTTTGTGATAAGCAATCTTTGTGGCCTATCCTCTCTCTGATGTTTGTGATAAGCAATCTTTGTGGCCTATCCTCTCTCTGATGTTTGTGATAAGCAATCTTTGTGGCCTATCCTCTCTCTGATGTTTGTGATAAGCAATCTTTGTGGCCTATCCTGTCTCTGATGTTTGTGATAAGTAATATTTACAGCTGAGCCTCTCTCTGATATTTGTGATAAGCAATCTTTACAGCTTAACTTCTCTCCGATATTTATGATAAGCAGTAATTGTGGCTAAGCCTCTTTCTGATGTTTGTGATAAGTTGTCTTTTTTGCCTTGCCTCTTTCTGATGCTAGTGATACGCTGTCTTTGCATCTTAGTCTCTTTCAAGACATTTAGATTATTAATTTTGGCTGTCCAATGCAATTTCAACATTCTTCTTTAAAACCAAATTTTTAAAGTGCTTTATAGAACCCATTCCGTTGTATGCATGTGAAACATGGACAATCAGCAGGCAAGTTGAGATCTGTTACCAGTGAAAATGTAGTTTATGAGGGAAATGCAAAGATTACCATGGATGGACAGAAAAATGAATGAGAAAATCCATAAGAAACAAACACCATACACTGATTACAAAAACTAGATGTAGACAGTCGAGATTTTTTGGACACATGAGGAAAAATAAACTTGAAAAATTAGTGGCAACTGGCAAACTTGATGGGAAAAGAGAAGGGGAAGGCAAAGAGATAAATAAATGGATGGCTTGGTCACATGGTGTAATCAGGAGAAGATTACAGACCTGACCTAAAACTGGTGATCATGTGAGATGGCAAACCAATACTGCCCATGCTTTCTGACATGGCATATGAAGATAATGATGAAAATACAGTAATTCTCTCCATCATGCTTAGTTTAGGATAATAAACATTTGAAATAAATAAATAATCCGTTTTCATTTTCATTGCATTGATAAATATGTGGAATGTGCTAAGCCTGTTAGTGATGAGAATATGAGACTACCACAAGTATGACAATTAAACATTAGCATGTCACTTTATGGTGAAAGGACGACAAAAGAAAAACTGTCCACAATGAAATGTATTCACATAGTAAATGTGACTGAATTGACATGCATGCCAAGGTAGTAAATAATCAGCTGTTATATTAAAATCCTGTTAGATGGACTATTTATGTGTGGGCAGATGTTATAACATGGATCTGAGATGTGTTGTGGGATGAATTTGAGATGTGTGGTAAGCTGGATCTGTGATGTGTGGTAATATTGGTCTGTGATGTGTGGTAATATTGGTCTGAGATGCGTGGTAATATTGGTCTGTGATGTGTGGTAATATTGGTCTGTGATGTATACTTAAGATTATTTCAAGATCGCGTTAATACAAGAACCGATTACTTGGTATTGTTTTTCCCTTCATACTGTACGGTTCTGTATGTCTCACCCTTCTAAAATTCAATTTATAAAGTAGACCCAAAAATTATGTTTTATGTGAACGTCTAGACTTGTTTTAGTATGTGCTATTAAATTTAGCTTCCATTATTATGTATACTGTGTAGGGGCGGGATTTTTAGGTAGGAAATACGAAAGGGAAGGGGGGGGGGGGGGGGGATGACGTTCTGAAAATATGATGAAGGGGGGCACAGGCCAAAAAAGGTTGAGAACCACTGTGCTACATGATGAACGACAATACCCATTATGAGGGTGCATCAACCTACTTAACAGGAGTGTGCACAAAACACAATAAAGAAGCTCGGTAAATGGAAAAACATACAGTGTATAGGTGACTGTTTCAATTGACGTATTTATCAATGAAACAACAACAACAACAATAAAACAAAGACAAAAATAGATAAAAACAAATTTATCTTGACATTCAAGTGGACTGTGAGATCAACAAAAATGTTTTATTGATTGAACTACCTCTTGAATGTCAAAATAAGTATTTCTTTGTTTTATCTGTTTTTTTATTGTTTTGTTTTTGTTTTATCAGACTATATCAGTGTTTTCCCATTTATCAAACTTTTTACTCGTATCTTGTGGTTTTCTTCTGACTCTAGTAACGTCTCGGCAGCAGCCAGTCCCCTTTATCGGGGCTATTTTGGATTCTTTACAAGAATGTACCTGACTGTTATCCAGGGCCTGGTAATCCTGTGAAATCCTGACATGAGCAGATCCTGGTCTATGACGGTGATTAGACTGCGAGGACAGTGGTCGAGCAGAAGAAGAGCGTGAAGCTGTACCTGACATTGGGCGAGCAGGCAACTGAGTGGAATGTACATGTTGCTGAAATGGGTCAATTGTGATGTTGATGATTAAAATAAGAATATTAGATCAACATGAGCTTAGACTATACTAAACAAGCAATATTTTAATGTAATCTGGGATTACAGTGATTCTCATACAATGACACATACAAAAAATTCTGTGCATAAATTACAATAACAAACACACATAATTAACTCTAAACTTATATGACTTCACTGGGATTTGTAAAAATAATATTTCATATTAACATGAAGTTCTTGTTAAAGTGGAGTTATTTGTGGCCAAATGACTTCGGGGTAACCCAGGTTCATTAAATTAATATCGTGCATATTTTTTAGGCAAGGCAGACTGAATGAAACTGATGTTGTCGCCCCTCAAATGCTCTTTAGTAAATAAAATGTTGGCTACCATCATAATCCCAAAATGGCACTATGGCATACAGATGGGTCCTTTACCTTTTTAATGTAATGTCTCAGGGCAGCCTCTGCTATCGCCGGAATATGGAGTTTGTACACTGGGCTGAGATTCTCCTTGTGTAATCTATGACAGGAGACTGGAGCACTTATGGCGATGTCTGTGTGCAATGAATGTGTCTTTGACCAAAACCAAACCTCTACTAGTCTTCTTTTCTTTAGTTTATTTTCTCTGGGCATGTGTAAACCCCTTTTCTTTGCTTTGTGCCCATCTTACTCAAGTTTTCTCATAGAGATTAACCTGCCATATAACAATTTTTTCACCTTAGCCTACACATTCCCCATAAGTCACTGCATGTTAGGTGAACTACGGAGCTCATGGCTCACATATTTTTGTGTCCTAGGATTTAGATGTATACAGGACCTAAGCTAAGCAACTTTATTGGTATTTTTTTAATATGGTTGTATCAGTGTCTTATTGATGCTGAGTGCTAATGAATGTTTTCTAGGGGAGACATCCATTGCATCACATCTGATTGTATTTTTGTAAAGTTTACCAATTCCACTTTTTGTGTGTGCGGTTATATCAATGGAACCTAAAGTACATTAATGTTTTTATTTAATTTATAGTGGTATAAATACTTGTGTATTTTAAAACTGTTTGATCAAATTGTTTCTTTAACCAGCATATATTATTTATATATCTCAAAACTAATCACCAGAAAAATGAATCCAGAAAATTTTTTAAAGAACTGAAGTCAATGAAACGAGGGCACCAACAAAACACATATGGTTTAAAAGACAAAAATGGAAATATGATAAATACCAATGAGGAAATGTGCAACACATGGAAAGAATATTTTATTGAATTACTAAATTGTGAAGCTCCAAGTAACATTTTCCCACAGGAAGAGGTTCTAACATGCGAACCACAAATTGAAGAACCTACATTTGAAGAAATCCTATATGTAATCACACGACTTAAAAACAATAAGGCAACTGGGACTGACGGAATTGCTGCTGAATTTATAAAGGCAGGTGGCCATGCATTACATCTAAAGCTATACGAACTAATAATAAAGATCTGGAGGACAGAAGAATTACCCCATGACTGGAAAGAGTCATTATTGATACCTATCTTTAAGAAAGGAGACAAGTTCCAATGTGGAAATTATAGAGGAATATCACTACTGTCCACAAGCTATAAGATACTATCCGCAGTATTACTAAATAGACTAAAACCATATTCAGAAGACATATTAGGTGACTACCAGGCAGGTTTTAGACAAAACAGATCAACAATAGATCAGATATTTATCTTACGACAAATAGCCGAGAAACATTGGGAATATAAAAGAGATCTCCATAAAATTTTTGTGGATTTTAAAAAGGCTTATGATAGTGTCCATAGGAATAGTCTATGGAATGCTATGCAGGAATTTGGAATACCAAGGAAGCTAATCAACATGACCAGACTCTGCATGGAAGATACTTATAATATAGTAACATATAAAGGCAGGAAATCAGACCCCTTCCAAATAACATCTGGCTTGAAACAGGGTGATGCACTATCGCTGCTACTCTTCAATCTGGCTCTAGAGAAAGTTGTAAGGAAGGTAAAGGAGGAATGTGATATTGGAGGAACATCCAAGCTGCTTGGTTATGCAGATGATATAGATATTATAGGGCAAAGTGAACAAAAGACATTGGAAATATTGACTCACTTAAAGGAAAAAGCCCAACAGATGGGGCTGGTTATCAACCAAGATAAGACAGAATATATGGTAATTTCAAGAGACGGAATGGCTAAAAACTCTGGCCACATACAAATAGATAATATGACCATTAAAAGAACGGAAACATACAAATACCTGGGTACAATCTTCAACTGCTCCAACATCATAAGGGAAGAAATACAAACTAGAATCAACTCTGGAAATGAGATATACTATGCACTACAACATCTACTAAAATCAAAGGCGCTATCTTGTAACACCAAAATCACAATATACAAAACACTGATCAGACCAGTTGTGCTGTATGGCTCTGAAACCTGGAGTACAACGAAAAGAGACGAAGCCTTGTTACACACCTTTGAGAACAAAATTTTAAGACGCATCTTTGGACCCATTAGGGATACACATAGTGGAGAGTGGAAAAGAAGAAGTAAAAAAGACATTTATGATCTGTTTAAGTCCCCGCTAATCACTGGTATCATGAAGGCTAATAGACTACAATGGCTGGGGCATATAGAAAGAATGGAAGATAATAGGGAAACAAAACTCGCGTACACTCAGGAAATAAATGACCGCAGACCCCGAGGTAGACCAAGAAGGCGGTGGAGACATATACAGATCTACAAACACTTGGAATCAACGACTGGCAAGAGAAGGTCAACCAGAGAGACGAATGGAAACGGATTGTATTTGCAGCAAAGAACCTCAATGGCTCGGAACGCAGAAGAAGAAGAAGAAGAAGATATCTCAAAGTAATCTCTTTCTGCTTTCTTTAGCCTGTATCTTGTCAATGCCTTTACAATCAATAATTAGAGGTAGTGCATATATACTAAGGGAACCTCTTCGGACCATCTTCAGGATTTCAGAATACCACATCATTTTGTGAAGTATTAAAAGCACTAGAAATGTCCTCCTATGTGATGGCTCTCATGGTGTTTTGTATTCTCTCAATTATGTGTGGGTGATATAGCTAAATTGTGCATTTTGTAAATTTTTAATGGCTTTCTTTGAAATGTACTCTCAGTTTAATTATTACACTATCATCATCATCAAGTGCCATGCCGACTGGCATAGGCGCTCATAAATCCCCACAGATCTCGGTCTTTGGTTTTCTAGATCAACTCTACCGTTGATATTCCTCCATGCTACCATCGCAATCCATCCAGCATCATTTCTCTTGGTCTGCCTCTACCTTTCTTCCCCTTGATCTTTTCAGTTGTCACGATGTTTTCCAATGCCTCTCTTCTCATCACATGACCAAAAAAAGTTGTTTGCCTCTTTCTTATTGTTGTATATAATGTTCTAGTTTCATTAGCCAGTTTCAGACATTCGATGTTAGTTACTTTGGCAGTCCAAGGAATTCGCAACATTCGTCTCAGGAACCACATCTCTGTTGCTTCCAATATCTTCCTAATTTGTTCATTTACATTCCAAGATTCACAGCCATACAGCAAAACAGGTTCTATATAGCACCTTAGCACTCTCTTTCTTACATGCAATGATATTGACTTATTGCATAAGATATTCTTCATTTTCTTAAATGCAGCCTTTGCTTGCCCTATTATGCTCGTAATCTCATTTGTGCATCTTCCATCTGATGTTATAAATGTCCCTAGATATTTAAAACTATCCACTTAGTGAAGAATTTTCCCTTCTATCTCTATTTCACAATTGGATGTCACCTTTTTCTTTGATATCACCATTGTTACTGTTTTCTTGATATTCAAGGAGAGTTCTTTCTTTGCAATTTCTGTTACTACAATGTCCAACAATTGTTGTAGATTTTTTGCATTATCCGTCATCAATACGGTGTCATCTGCATAGCATGTATTATTTAAATTATAACCTCTAAATATTATTACTGGCTTTTCTTTGATCTCTCTCATTATTACTTCGCTATAGAGGGAGAAGAGATCCGGTGACAAAACACATCCCTGTTCATAATTTCCTTCTTTATTTCCCATTTTAATTGCTGCTATTTGGTTCCAGTAAATATTTTTTATTATTCTGAGATCTTTCCCATCAATGTTAATATCTTCCAACATTTTAATCATTTCATCAGTATATGTTGCTAAAATAAAGGAGTGATCAATATTATTTATTTATTATGTTTATTTTGTGTTCTCTTTATTTTTACCTCCATGTAAATAGGATGAGCATGCTGGGAAGTTAGGCTGGTTGGTATTTTGGCTTCTATTCTAGAGGAGGGTAGTCTCCCTTTGTATATTTGTCCATCTGCCCCTTGTACATCCACTTCTTCTCTGTGAATATCCAACAATAAATTGTATATGCAAAATCAAAAATAATATTACATGGTAAAGTAAGTAAATGTATGATTTAACACATAGCATACATAAATAAATGCAAATGTACATGGAGACATATTTAAAAAATAGTTAGTTGCATATCTTTTACAGGACATAGACATCAACTCCAGCATTTGTTGGCTGTTTGTGATCTCTTGGCAAGTTTACGTTCAGCAGTTTGTTATTACTTTCTGAATGATATGCACTCATACCATTTTATAAAAGAAAACCAATGCAAGGCAGTCTACTGCCAAATCGCCTGCAGCTGTGCTTTGAACACAGTATGCGGGATTACAAACTGCGTCCGTAACCCTTTCACCACGGAGCCAGCTCATGAAGACATAACATGCATAAATTAATTGTTAATAAATATTCATCTGAAAACAAAATGCCATTAGACTATATATATATATATAGTCTATATATATATATCTCCCGTGTGTTGCCGGGGCCCATAAGGAAAACAAAGAATAGCAACACTGCAGCCTACCATGCATGTTGTAAGAGGCGACTAAGGAGGCTTGATGGTTACGTCACCCTGCTACTGAGTGAGTGCGTGGCGCGACACTGTGAGCTGTGAGTTTCGTGTGAAATGCTTTTGAATCTGCCCGAGGTCTTTTGGAACGTGACTGCATGTTCGGAGCGATGGCAGATGGCTATGTCCCAGAGTTGACCGGTTTTTGCCTTATGCAGAAATGCGTGGCTGCTGGGCTTCTGGTTGACTGCCACTACCATCGACGATGAACTGTATTTCGTGGACTGTGTGGGTGAACATCTAGGAAACATCCAGATGGAACAATGACTGCCGATTCCATCAGAAATGAACTGGGTGTTTTGTGGGGGACTATTGTGTTGACATTCTTGTGGCGGCATTATGCACAGTGTATCTGTGCGGGTTGTTATTTGTCGAGACTCCTGTCTTTTCCACTTTTCACATTGGGCAGTGGGGAGCATTTTGTGTGATATTCACTGGCACAGGAACGGAGCATAATGGGGACGACCCGTTGCTGTGAAGTTGGAACTGCGACTAATATATATATATATATATATATATATATATATATATATATATATATATATATATATATATATATATATATATATATATATATATATATATATATATACTAAATATTTTTCAATCAACAATAGGCAGTATTATTTACTTATTCACATCAGATGATGTATAACTGTGTAGTAAGCACCTGAAGAGATGCAGTGATATGTGCCAGACAAAAAATCATGCAACATTTTGTTTGTGGCTTCTGTGTTTAATATACAAATGGTAAGAACAAGAAAAGCATTCAGTTAGATATGCATGTTAGCACTCACTTGTATAGAGGCACTACTGACTCTTCTTCTTGAGGCAGTTGTCTGAAAGTTAATTTTAATTGCAAAATATTTTATACACACTTAGCAGATTTACTAAATTAATAATTATTGTAGGTTACATTTACAATTTTCTATTGATTAAGGGTCAGAAAAAGTAGGAGAAATAAGGAGTCAATATTATTAGAAGTTAGAAAAAGAATGTGTGTGTATTGTATAGAAACTATAACAGAGTGTCTGTCTCTGTTGAGGGGATCTAGGTCGGCGTGCAAGAGAAAAAGGGTCTAAACTTCAGTGCACGCTGGAGCACCCCGGGGGGATGTAAAAGTAACTAGGGATGCTCACGCGTTGACGTAAGGGTAGGAAACGCATTAGTTGCCAGCAGTCTCAAGGGGAGGTCGCATAAAAGTCGTCATCTGGTATGTCAAATTAGTTGGACCTCCCTTGTTTGTCTATGATGTTTTCAGAGTGTATTATTCATATGAGCCTGTGATAGTAAAGTAATTCTAATAAATTCTATACATTCGGAAGTCTGATGGAGTTGAGTTGTTTCTGAGGCTTCATTACTTCGCCATACTGTCACAAAACCAATATAAAAATATGGCTCTGAATTCTGGACAATGCAATAAATTTCCTTCAAGCCTCAGCAATGTCATTTGACACAAGAATTTTAAGAATAGCACAAAGAGACACAATAATTAATATTTAATCTGATTTGTTTTAAACAGATTCAAAGGAAAACTGTGACATACATCAGAAAGGAAAGCAGGTCCACATGGCTAAATGGATAAGAACGCATGGTCTTAAACATCTGTTGTGCTGATCCCGAGGTAAGCAGTTCAACCTCTACTCTGGACAGCTGGACTAAAATGCTGACCTGTCATCCTTGACTTGGGGACAAGTACCTCTGAAGTCAGAGTTTGTTCGCCTGATGGCAAGGGACACTGTTAAAAGGAAAAGCTAATCCACACACAAAATTCAGTCCATCACTACTATAAATAGTGTGTATGGACTACGCTTGAGTTCAAAGCGAGCAAGCGCCCCCCCAAAAAAATAGGAAAGGAATAAGATAAGTAACGACTGCAGCAGGATATAACAATAACTATTTTGCATGAGTTACACATACATAACTTTTTTTATTTCCTATCAGAAAGGAGTAACTAACACTCTTCAATGACCTCATGAGAAGAGAAAAAGTGGACCGTATTACAACAGCTTGTGAGATGAATGTGAAAAGAGATAAAGGTAGGTGACCAGAGAGAATACTGGACAATCCTGCCTCACAGAGATGTCAGCACATAGCTAGATATCTAGTGTTGAAGAATGGAAGATATCAGCAAAACTCCCCCGTTTGCCTGGGATCCATACAAATCATAGTACACAATAAAATAATTTGTTAACATTTTGTTTGAAAAAGAAGGGAGTTGTCGTTAGATGGCGGGAATGAAAGAGAGCATGAAGCCCACATATGAAATAGTATGAAGAGTTTCTTTTTCTTCTTCTTCTGCGTTCCGAGCCATTGAGGTTCTTTGCTGCAGATACAATCCGTCTCCATTCGTCTCTCTGGTTGACCTTCTCTTGCCAGTCGTTGATTCCAAGTGCTTGTAGGTCTGTATATATATTATCTCTCCACTGTCTTCTTGGTCTACCTCGGGGTCTACAGTCATTTATTTCCTGAGTGTAAGCGAGTTTTGTTTCCCTATTATCTTCCATTCTTTCTATATGCCCCAGCCATTGTAGTCTATTAGCCTTCATGATACCAGTGATTAGCGGGGACTTAAACAGATCATAAATGTCTTTGTTACTTCTTCTTTTCCACTCTCCACTTTGTGTATCCCTAATGGGTCCAAAGATGCGTCTTAAAACTTTGTTCTCAAAGGTTTGTAGCAAGGCTTCGTCTCCTTTCGTTGTACTCCAGGTTTCAGAGCCATAAAGCACAACTGGAATGGCAAAAATAATGTGTTAGCATCTCTCTCTCTCTCTCTTCTATTTCTGAGTGAGTGAGTGAGTGAGTGAGTGAGAGAGTGTGTGAGAGAGTGTGTGAGTGATGAGTGAGATAAAACTAATAATTATAAAACACTATTGCATTTTACAGCACTAGCTACTTTGGATATGTATCTATGCATATAGGCATGGCTCAGAATTAGATTGTCATGAAATGTGTACAGATAATTAACGACATCTGCTATACATTACCCAGCATTGCTTAGTCTAGTGGTTCTCTTGTGTGGAAAAGTGAGTGTGTGACTTCCGCCACATTGTCGGACTGTCGCATAATAGTCCACCGTTTCAGGGTTCATTCCCAAACTGTAGAGAGAAAACACATTGGTAGTTTTGTCTGCACGGTAGAAAGGAATATTAAACAAGAAATTGACATTAACACCACTAAATTAATCTGTTAATCTAACATAAACTAGACAACATTCACTAACTGTCAAATCGAAATATTGTACCATTATAAAGATACAGACAGAAGCTATATGCATATAAACTTGTCTACACTCTTCATGTCAGCTTTAGTTTTAGTTTATAAACTTAATATCTACAAACTGGGAATTTCCTTTCAGTAAAAACTGCTAGTACTAGATTGGCCAATGGATTATGATACCTTTGGTATTAAGAATTTCTTTGCAGTAGAAGTAGTGAGCCCTAGAGTAGTCAACCATCAGTTTACATTACTCTGATGTTAGAAATTTCATTTCAGTAGAAAGAGTGAGCTCTAGACAGGCCAACAGATTACAGTACTTTGACAATAGAAACAGGAACATTAGACTGGCCACCGGATTACAGTGCTTTGATATTAGGAAATAATTTACAGTAGAAAAGCGACCTTTGAAAAACTTATTAATGTGCACAGTAACATTTTATCTCATGCAGTTCAAAATAAATAGAAAAATTTGGTGTCATGGTTTATTATCATTGAGTTTCATCATATTCCACAGGATAAAAATATGCTGTATGTTTTGCTTATTCCATATCCATATAACTTAGTCAATTGAACTGTAAAATCTTAGAATGCAGGGGGTTGCAGACATGTTAACATCATGGTCAGAGAAATAGCAAATAAACTGTATACTGAATATGCAAATTGTTAATAAATTCTTGCATTAAAAAATGTCATCTGCTCTTACTTAAAAGTACTTAAATACATCTTTGTCAGTGAATATAATATATTTAAAAAATAATCATTACCATAAAAAGAACGTTTGCACTAAGAAATAAATAATACTTAAAAACATGTACAATGAAAATGAAAAGTAAAATCAAAACATATACAAACTATTATTAAAATAAAATTTCTGCACATTAATTATAAAATTAATTTCAGTTCAAGAGGAGAAAACTGAAAAAAATAAATATACTCTACAAATGTTACATTTTTAATGAAAAAAATAATTACAGACAAAAAGGGTTAGACAATAAAATATGCAAAAACTGACAAGAACTTTGAATAGGCATGTAAACCAAAAACAAAAAAAGAATAAAACTAAATATAAAGGTTAGTACCATTTTAAAATAAAATAAATAGAAGATGAGTAGACAAGTGTGATACTACCTTTACAAAACCCACAAGTTAACATTATTATCTTAGATAATGTTTATTTACATGTTACCATGCATTGAAAACTGATATGATTTAACACCAACCACTCATAACTCTATATGAGTCACGAGGAAGAACACATCTTGACAGAAACATGCATAAACCACGTTTTTTCACAACCCACAAGTTAATTTTAGTAACTTAGATAAAGTGTTACCATGCATTGATTGAAAACTGGTATAATTTAAAACCAACCAGTCTTAACTCCACACTTAACTCTGCATGAATCACAAGAAAAAGCACATCTTGACAGAAACATGGACAAACATGGGGGAAGGTATTTGTATTGTTCTTGTATTTTCCATAAGAACTGTTCTTTCCAGAGTATCATGCGATGATCATGCAAGTGATAAATAGTTTTAGAAGTAAAATGCTACTTGTTTCAACTGTATGGATAATGACACTGCAATACTTCTATTCCGTTGTAGGTTTCCCACATTTTTTCTACTGCACAAAATGAAACCCCCAAAATAGAATCATACAATATGTGAACAAGCTTGATTACATCATAAGCAAATCAGTACATTGGAGTGAAGACTGTAATAAAAATACCACACTTAAAATTTTTAGTTAGGTAAACATGGCTAGGTAAAATTGATGTTTAAAAAATATGCATAAAAGTTAATAAGCTACAGACCCCTTTTCCATGATTAGTGGAATATTAGGATAAGCTGCAAGACCCATGATTTTAGTTCAATCTGTACTTGATAAGGATTTAGTTAATATCATGCTGCCTGCCTTTAACTTCCCAGAAAATATACGGTACCCATATATCACCATGTGCCTTGCCAAATGACTTCGGCATTCATGTACCTCCACATATTTTAGTCCTTGGTGATTGCCATATACCTCAGTCCTTGGTGATCTCCACATACCTCATTCCTTAGTGATCGCCACATACCTCAGTCCTTGGTGATCTCAACATACCTCAGTCCTTGGTGATCTCCACATACTTCAGTCCTTGGTGATCTCCACAGATCTCAGTCCTTGGTGATTTCCACAGATCTCAAACCTTGTGATCTCCACAAATCTCCATCCTTCATGATCTCCACAGATCTCAGTCCTTGGTAATCTCCACAAATCTCAGTCATTGGTGGTCTCCACGAACCTCAGTCCTTGGTGATCTCCACAAACTTCAGTCCTTGGTGATCGCCACAAACCTCAGTCATTGGTGATCTCCACAAACTTCAGTCCTTGGTAATCTCCACAGATCTCAGTCCTTGGTGATATCCAAAAACCTCAATTCTTGGTGATCTCCATAAACCTCAGTCATTGGTGGTCTCCACATACCTAGTCCTTGGTTATCTTCACAGATCTCAGTCCTTGGAGATCTCCACAAACCTCAGTCCTTGGTGATCTCCACAGATCTCAGTCCTTGTTGATCTCTATGAATTTTGTGGTGATATTCCTCCATGCCATTATCTTAGGCCATCCAGCATCATTTCTTTCCGTCTGCCTCTCCTGCACTGAGACATCCATTAATGATGTTAACTAAATTCGAAATGTCTTTGCATGATTTCTTTGCATGTTAATGTTGTGGTTTTCCCTTGATCTCCACGCCAACATGGGGGTAATTTACCTCTTCCTTTACCAGCAATTTCCACCTGTCAGGAAAAGTGAGTGCCCTACTCTGCTCAGTGCAAGAATTGTCCCCTCATCTCAGTAGGGACCCAGTCCTCAGTGCTGCATTTACCACATGGTGTTGTTTCCCATCCTCTATATTGAGGAGGTGCAGTTGGAATTTTCCCTTCCTCGTGTTATGAGACCATGGTGGCATTTCTCAAATCTCTGGTACTTTCAGAGGACGAAAAAGTATGAGGGTATTAATGTCAAAGACGCAGTGTATACTGCGCTGCATGTTAATTAACACATCTAGCCAGATTTCTATAGTGTGTTCAGACCAAAAGTAAAACATGCAATAACACACCATGCATTGATTGATACACACAGATTATAGCTGATCACACATGGTACATTGCATGGAACAAAAAGAGTTAACTTCCTTAATTTATTCATCATCAGCACTATCATCATTATCATTTTCTTTTTCAAGAGCCTAGTCTGGAGCACACATTGATGATCAAGACTTTTCAACTCACTGTGCCATTTGAAGTTGATGCTTCTTTATTATTCTTTTTGTCATCTTATTTAGCAGCATACATGCATCTTTCTCTGTTTTCATGCCTTTCTTACAAAGTATGTTCTCATTTTATAGCTCGCCTTTCCTTAGATAAGCCCCATAAATTTAATTTGTCTTTCCCTTATGAGTTTGATAAGATATCTAGTGATACCTGCAGCTGTCAATACCTCAGCACATGTTATGTCCTGATTATTGCATGGTTATTGTTGTGTGCCACTCTCTTTTATTCTGTGTATCTCTGCATTGATAGATCTGCACATGCTTATTTTACAAATACTTTTCTTAGTCAAGCTGGTGCTGTGACAAATGGGTTACAAATGTAATTTATAATCTTGCATATACCTTTCTAAACATAGTTTGGGCGATATTGGAATGAGACCACCTTGCACTGGTTTTCATATAATGGTTTGTGTCATATTTGGTAAAACTATCTCAACTGCTTCTATACAATTTTCATAACATTGTCAAGTGTCCATTGCGGCTGGCCAGATATGCATATGAAGGATTCTTTTCCTTAGATTAAGTCTAAAAATATTTAGACTTTTGAGATATTTGACTTTTTATAACTATATGTAGGGCCTGCACAATTAAAATCAGCTGTGTCAATTTCAGATTACCAGAAGATAACGTGATGAAAAAGTTTAACTTCCCTGTTATTATGCTTCTGCACGTCATCATCAACTGAATTGCATAGCTAAGTGGTATGGGTGATCTTTTTGTTCCACGTCCTACAAACTCTAACAGTGAGTATTAATTAATGTGCTGGAAATTTTCTGTGTCATGACATCGTCTCTCATCTACTTTTATCTCCTTTTCCATAGTTCTTACTAGTTGTCACAATATGTTCAGAATTTTACTACTCTCATAATGTGGCTAAAATATGACAAATGCCTCTTTCTGATGTTTGTGATAAACTTTTGCATGTACACCACAATAGAAAAATGAAATTATAGTAATAATTTAATAATTAAAAACAGACTGTTTACAAGTGACTGTATGATAATTTAAAACAAATTGAAAACATAATGAAGATCCACATTTTAGGGGTTTACAGATAAATTCATTATAAAGTCCTATATAAATACATGGTGAATTACATTCTAGCGAAATCTGTAAAGTTAGACAACCAAACTGACATGAAGATACTCTAAAAACTGACGGCATTTAGGTGGAATAAAATATATGTTATTCTCTGATGATTTTGTCATGCATTTACAATAAAAAGCAATTTACCAAGACAGTACAGTTGATTTCACATAAGAGTATAGTGAAATTGTTACTAGAATATAGTGTAATTCACACAATACTATAGTGGAATTTACACAAGAATATAGTGGAGTTCACATAAGCACAATAGGAAGTGGATCAGAATGGCTTAGAGATCCAAGACATGAATTCAGTTTTGGACAACTTTCACATAAGGAATTTGGGGAAGTTAATAATCCAGGAGCAGTAGTTTACATGTTTAGTCTTTTTCAGATAAGGAAAAACAAACAGAAGGTCGTGTATGTATGTTGCACTCTTCATATATCCATCAATATCAGAAGTTGTCTTCTTCCTCTTCTTTTTCTTGCAATTACTGTCTATGAAGATCACACTCTCAGGCGAGTTATGATGAACTCAACCTGCTTTGGAGTTTCTCTTTAGTATCACACCTCTCGGAATTTAGTGTTGATTCACTAGCCCAGTATATCTTTCTCAGCTGGCTGTTGACAGGAAAATCCTGCAGAAAATGTTCAGCAGTTTGTTTAGTCTACACTTGTGGTCCAGCAAGGAGATGAAGCATATTCATGTGTTTATTCAGTCTGTTATGCCTGTTCCTGAGGCAAAGAATGATGATCTGTCCTGCTGGTCAAGAGTGTTGTAATCATTGTTGGGTTGATTCTGTATCTTAAGAATAGTCTGACTAGCCTTCTTTCCCTCAAAGCATAAATCTTTATTATCTTCTTCACATTATCTTCCCTTATTTTCGAGTTTATCTACTTTTTTCATTGGAGATCATAAAGAGTAGGCTAAAATTTGTTGCTGGCTTAACAATTTTTTTTAATAGGAAAAAATATCCACAATATAATAGTATGTAAAAACTATGTGTGGATATGGAAGGGAGGAGAAAACCATCACATTTTTCTCCTATCTTGTATCATCCAATGAAGCATAATCCCTCAAACTCATACCAAGTGTAAACTTGTTCACGATTGGTTGGATTGTCAGCTCAAGTCTTCCATCGGATGAGGTAGCCACTCTCACACCAACCCTCACTAGCCACTTGTTACGACATGCATGCCAGGCTACAGTGTTACTATCTGTGCTGCCCTAATAGGTATTGGTAATACCTGGAAAGTCACAATGTTAGATTTATGGTGAAGTCATTGGCACCTTGTCGTCTTGATAGATGATAGTTTGTAAAATGGAGTTATACCTCTCCACAGCACAAAGCCTGGGCTGAATTTAGAGACCAAGTGTTGCTTGTGCAGCATGATCCCTCTCTTGGTCTGTTTAGTTTACTCTAGAAGAAAGGTACCACCAATATGTCTGGAACAAGACAAGCTGCAGAAGCTGCTGGATCAGCAAAGCAATGCTCTGTCTGCCTGTTGGAGCTTCCATGCTAGACCAATTGCCGACCAAGGTTTAGGGCTTGGTCTGCCCTGCCATGACATTTAGTCTTTAGGTTACATGTCCTCGCACTAGGGTAAGACTTGTACCCCCCCCCCCCTCCCACATCCCCAACTGTGCTCCTCTGCCCAAAGATGTGGAGTGACATAGTTAAAAAACAAATGCCTGTCTTTGAACTGAAGAGTCTGGTATAACATCTCCAAAGAAGAAGTATTTTCTGAAATAAAGAAAGCTTAGCAAGTTTCCTAAAGGGAGCTAAACAAAAGTTTCCTAAAGGGAGAAAAACAAAGTTTCCCAAGGTAGCAAAACAAGTTTCCTAACAGACAAAGAAACATATTGTTTTAGGTAATTTGTGAGTTTCTATGTTTAGTAGTAAAACTTAAATAAAGGACCCTTTTAACATGCCTTGAGGTGTATTTGGCATATGATACCAGCCTCATATTTTTATAGACCAGTTTAAACTTGATGAATAATATGGTTAGTATCAAACCAGAATACAGGTCCGCATGGCCGAATGGGTAAGAACGCGTGTTCTTAAACATCTGTTGTGCTGATGCCGAGGTAAGCGGTTCAACTCCTACACTGGACAGCTGGACTAAAATGTTGGCCTGTCGTCCTTGACTTGGGAACGTAAATTACAAGTACCTCTGAAGTTGGAGTGGGTTCATCTGATGGTGAGGGACACTGTTAAAAGGGGAAGCTAATCCACACACAAAATTCAGTCCATCACTACTATAAATAGTGTGTATGGACTACACTTGAGTTCAAAGCGAGCGAGCGCAAAAAAAACCCACCAGATTTGATTACTTTCTACAATATTTCCTGTTCCGTCGCCCTGCTACTGAGTGAGTGCGTGGCGCGACACCGTGAGTTGTGAGTTTCGTGTAAAATGCTTTTGAATCTGCCCGAGGTGTTTTGGAACGTGACTGCATGTTCGGAGCGATGGCAGCTGGCTATGTCCCAGATCTGACCGGTTTTTGCCTTATGCAGAAATACGTGGCTGCTGGGCTTCTGGTTGACTGCCACTACCATCGACGATAAACTGTAATTTCGTGGACTGTGTGGGTGAACATATAGGAAAGATCCAGATGGGAAAATGACTGCCGATTCCATCAGAGATGAACTGGATGTTTTGTGGGGGACTATTGTGTTGACATTCTGGCGGCGGCATTATGCACAGTGTATCTGTGCGGGCTGTTGTTTGTCGAGACTCCTATCTTTTCCACTTTTCACATTGGGCAGTGGGGAGTGTTTTGTGTGATTTCACTGGCACAGGTACGGAGCATAATGGGGACGACCCGTTGCTGTGAAGTTGGAACCGAGACTAACTAACTATATTTCCTGGCGCCCATTTTAGACTGGGTAATTATTGCAAGCAATTACCCTCTTGGACAACAATCACCTTCAAATTAATATCCTATTTGTGGCTGACTCGGTCACAGAATTATTAATTTGAGCCAGGGATAGACCCTAATATAACTTCTCTTCTGAGGCTGAACAGGTTAGGGGTGATGGTATAATCGAATCCAATCGAAACTGGATTGACCTGGGAGTCCATATAAACTTTTAAATATCTGCCTTGAATGGGACTGTAATATATGGCCACTGGACAAACAGGCAAGTATGCTAAACTCTGTGTTGCCATGGCTCCCTGTGACTGTATATTAAAAGAAAAACAAGTACCCTAGAAGGAACCTGCCATGAGCGTGTGAAGTGATAGGATCATCACATTTATTAGGCCTGAGTGCAAGAGGAATAGGTGGTTTACATACAGGGTATGTAGACAATGAACCCTTTTGCAAGTGTGTTTATGCCATTATCAGCGTAATATCCTGGCCATTACACCAGCACCTATGTATACCAAGAATTAGTTAATACATGAGGTTAGTTTAAAAAAATGGAAACAAAAATTGTATCTAAATGTTTAGTATCATGATCTAAATATTGTAAAAATTGCATAAAGTGTATAATTTTAAAATTGAAGAAAAGAAAACCATTTCAAATGTGATTCCCACTATGGTTATTGGGTACAATATTTCAAGGCAAAAAGTACAACAGGACAACAAGGGGAAAGAAATGGATGCAGACTTACTCCCGATCATACTTGTTACTGTGTTTTTGATGAGAGTCAGATATTGGGGGTAAGGGAAAGCCATCATTTCTATAAGATCAGCATGGTCAGAGAGAAACAAAGACATTCTGAATTGGCATAAAGAAAATGTAATTAAGTCATATAAAGTTATCACAGAGTTTTGCTTCTGCAAATTAAATTTACATGATTTATATATTGTATTTTGCTTATAAACTGAAAATTGAATTTTTTTTGTTGATCTCGTAAAGTTGAAAAATCCTAAAGGTACAAGTGTTTATTTACAATCTGACATCTTCAAGAAAGAAATTATAAACTTCAGGGTTGGGAGAGTGTCTCTGTGGCCAAGTAGCCTGCTATGAGCTCTGAAGGTCATGGGTTTGTTTTTGGACTCCCCTATTTGATTCACGAGTGAAATATTTTATGGAGATCCTTGGGAGTGGTTGCTGGAGCTGCGAAATCATGCTCTGTGCAATGCTTTTAGCAGCTCTCTCTGCATGAGTCCAAGTCATATGAGATTAAACCCAGTGTAATGATGTCATTCCTCTCACCTTTAAAACTTTAAACTGCTGAAATAATGTGTAAACTGTGACATTTAATTACAGATTTTTAATATGGTTAAAGTTTGAGGAACAGTTACTGCAGAGTCTTTGTTTTCCAAAACTACAATGATGTCATGTTATACACACCTATACATGCGGAGATTCTTTTGTTTAATGTCTCAACCAAAACTCAGTGACACCATCAGTGGTTGTTAATGTCCAAACTAAAAGTCAGTGACAACATCAGTGGTTGTAGCACACAATAATAAAACATAATCTATGTGTTTTAATTTTCAGATGAGGCGTGCTAGAATCAATAGACATTTAAACCATATAAACCCCTGACAATACCCCTGTGCTGACATTGTTCTCACCTTCATCATCACCATGTGCCATGCTGATATGCATGGGTAATCATGTTTCATCATCTCACATGATCATCAGTGTCATGAACCAGTTCTGTGTTTCTGTCTCAGTTATGCCATATGGCCATGCCATCCAAGCGTTTAACCATCTACCGACTCCTCAAGTCAGAAAAACTACGACAGCCGTCTCTGACAGTTACACGCTCACTCTTAAGGACCTATGAACCACGTAAAGGACATACACCTTCATAAGAATGGTATTGGGTTGCTGCCAAGAGTAGACAACTCAGCAGCTTTGGGATAAAACAATTTTTTTCCTTTGCGAATTTGAATAATGAACAATTTATTGCCTGGCATATTTTGCCATATTGCATTTTATACAGCTTAAAATTTAGAAATAACATTTTTGATAAACAAATTACAACAGGAAATAAACACTCAAACTTTTGGTGCGATGATGGCGAGGTAGGCAGTTCAACTGCTACACTGTCATTAAGTTAGACTTAAACATTAACTTCTCATTCAGAAAGCAATGGAAAACTACTAAATGTACAATTGCCTAGAAATCCAGTAAGGAGTTGACCACTGCAAAGGACATGCAACATTTAAAAATCATCAATACAATTTTGACAAAATTGAAAAGTGACTTTATATTTATGCACTATTCAGCCACAACACACACCAGTATCCACTTTGAATACATTTCTACCGAACTGTTAAATGTCATCTTTTTAGTGCTCAGCTCTGGCAAATATCAGCAAATAATATTTCTTCCTAATACAACACATTTCAAAACTGTTGAATATCACCCTATTAATGTTCAGTTCTTGCAAATGTCAGCAAAAAGTATTCCTTCTTACTACAACCACCACCACGTCAGTAGAACACTTTGTGTGGAACAAGCCAACAGCTGACTGATACATGCATGTATTACTACACACCATTGAGCTAAAGGATCAGATCACTGCTCTTCTATAACAACCACAAAAAACAGCAACAGAATATAAACAATTATGGAGAAAAAAATCCTGCACCACACATGAAAAACAGGCACTGACTGACAATAATATAATGGTTAAGTGAGTTGCATATCCTTTGCAAGATGTATCAGTCAACTCGAGCATTTATTGGCTGTTTGTTATTCATGGACAAGTTTACGTTCAGTAGTTTGCCATTGCTTTCTTAATGACCAGCACTCATACGGCTGCTAAAACCAATGCAAGGCGGTCTGCTTCCAAATCGCCAGCAGCTGTGTTTTAAATGCGAGATTACAAATTGCATTCGTAACCCCTTCACCATCGTCCTTATATAATAGATAAGAAGAAAGTGTATTGCTAGGCAGAGGAACTCTATTAAGACTAATAACACACACAATTTCTGGTTTACACTGTTGTAAAAAGTTATTAATAAAATTCCTGTTACTTAATGACTTCCCCTCGTGTCTCAGTTAGGTGCTAATTCTTGGCCATACGAACGATTAGAACCTGTGTCTGTAAAGAAACAATTCTAGTCTATTTGTCACCATGAGGTAAACTAAATGTTAGCCACTGAATCATCATCATTATTATGTGCCCTTTCAAATGGCACAGGCACTCACACTTCTCCAAAGATCTCAGCCTTTGGTATTCTAGATAAATTCTACAGCTAATTCTACAGCTGACATTTCCCCATGCCACAGTCTTAAACCACCAAACATCATTTCTCGCGATCTGCCTCTGCCCCTACCACTGATTTTTCCAGTCATCACGATGTTCTCCAATGCCTTTCTTCTCATTGTATGGCCTAAATGTTGTCTCTTTATTTATATAGGACAGAATATTTCTATACAAATTTAATGAGGCAGTCATAGAGCTGTCACGGTCAACCGGAAACTGTATGCAAATTTGAGGTTGGGATATAATTTATTTGACAAATTGTTGTTGTTCAATGACATTAATGATGAAATTTATCTTATGATTAATTTGCTATATTTAATGCATTAAACATGTAGTATGTTTTTATAGTTACCACCCATAATACTGTATGCCTGTGAATTATGAACACTGAATGAAAAGAGTAAACAATAACTGGAGGAAATAGAGATGTGGTTTCTATGTAGAAAGAATTCCAAGGATAGTTAAGAAGATCAATATCCAAGTACCTCAAGAGGCCAGTTCACAAAGACATTTGATATCCTTCCTAAAGACAAGACAATAGTAACTGTTTAGTCACATTATGAGACAAGAGAGTTTAAAGAAAGTGGCGACAACTGGGAAAGATGGAGGGTTTTAGAGACAGAGAATGACAGAGGGAGAAAATGTTGAATGGCTTGACAAAGTAGCATGGAAGGTAATCGGTGGTTGAAATGATCAATAACACAGAGGACAGATGTTTGTGGAGGAACATGATTGCCTGCGTTATTCAGCACAGCACATAATGATGATGATTAAAAAGTGTCTTGCAATACTTTAGTAACCAGGTTGGATAATATAAATGTAACCCTACGTCACAGTAAACTTGGTAATTATAGAATGACGGCAGATACACATGCTCATCTGAATCTGCACATCAGTAAAAATACATTCAGTCGAGCAGAAGCATATATTATGCAAGATTATTTTTGCTTCATAAAATAATTACCTTCTAGCTTGCTGCCTGATTTGATCCAGTTCATAGGTCGTGTATGGTCTTGTAGACTTGAATTTGGGGAGACCATAGTTAGATGGAATTGATGGTATTGGCCTAGTGGACATTTAAAAAAATAGGTACACATAACAAGTAACAGATTAGGATTTTCTGTTGTGAAAAGGGGATTGCACATTTATATGTGTAACATATATATGTGTAACATATATATGTGTAATAGATAGTTGTCAATCTGTCAACCCACTCAACATTTTATTCTTTTCTTCAGCGTTTGTCTCTAACATGCTCAATCTTTGCTCAATCATGCTCAATCTTTTCTATGGCATGCTCAATCTTGTCTTTGGCATGCTCAATCTTGTCTTTAACATACTCAATAGTCTTTGGCATGTTCAGTCTTGTCTCTAACATGCACAGTCTTGTCTCTGCATGTTCTGTCTTGTCTCTGCATGTTCTGTCTTGTCTTAGACATGCATAATCTTGCCTCTAACATGCACAGTCTTGTCTCTGCGTGTTCTGTCTTGTCTCTTAATATGCTCAGTCTTGTCTTAGACATGCATAATCTTGCCTCTAACATGCACAGTCTTGTCTCTGCATGTTCTGTCTTGTCTCTAATATGCTCAGTCGTCTTAGACATGCATAATCTTGTCTCTACATGGTCTATCTCGTCTCTAACATGCACAATCTTGTCTCTGCATGTTCCATCTTGTCTCTAATATGCTCAGTCTTGTCTTGGACATGCTCAGTCTTGTCTTGGACAAGCTCAGTCTTGTCTCTAACAATGCTCAATCTCCCAGGTTACCAAACCATTTTCCAAACACAAGTTCATTAACAAATTATGGCTTAACAACACAAAAAAGTGTATATTAAAAACATATTAACTTACGAATGTGGAATGACAGCTATTGGTTTATCACAGGACAGGCAGTGGAACCGCTGTATTAACTGTCTGTGAAAATGAAGATAAATAGCAATGCTGTCAGCAAATATAGACTTTCAGAAGACAACTGTTTCATTCATACCATCTATGGGATGTTCCAGAGTCAAATATTTATATTGAAGGTCCTCAGCCTCTACAACAAGACTGTTGAACTTCAGCTCTTTCTGTGTCCAGCTCTTGCTGATATCAAGAAATGGTTAATTGCAACAAAAGCCAGATTGGTAAATGAAGCATGCACTTATAACGAACAAAGCAGTGAAGACATAACTGGGAGGTTACTGTACCCATCTTAGGCTCAGAAAGTACAGGGTTCAATCCAGCGTAGGGCTGAGAATGTTTTCAAGCAGCATTAGTTTCTAATGATTTTACAAATTCCCCTGATCTCTTGGGTCATAGATCAGATACCTTGCTTTCTCGGATAAGAGTGAAAAACAGAAGATCCCGTGTGCAAGGTGTACATGTTAAAAATCCCACAGCAGTTGGAAATCACAAAGAGCGGGCCATAAAGCCACTGTCCTAGAAAAATTGTTAGGAAAGAAAATCTGCCCAAGTGTAGATAGAACCTGTTACCTCGGATGGAATCTTTCTAGAGGAAGCAAATCTGACACAAGTGTAGATAGAACCTGTTACCTCGGATGGAATCTTTCTAGAGGAAGCAAATCTGACACAAGTGTAGATAGAACCTGTTACCTCGGATGGAATCTTTCTAGAGGAAACAAATCTGACACAAGTGTAGATAGAACCTGTTACCTCGGATGGAATCTTTCTAGAGGAAGCAAATCTGACACAAGTGTAGATAGAACCTGTTACCTCGGATGGAATCTTTCTAGAGGAAACAAATCTGACACAAGTGTAGATAGAACCTGTTACCTCGGATGGAATCTTTCTAGAGGAAACAAATCTGACACAAGTGTAGATAGAACCTGTTACCTCGGATGGAATCTTTCTAGAGGAAACAAATCTGACACAAGTGTAGATAGAACCTGTTACCTCGGATGGAATCTTTCTAGAGGAAGCAAATCTGACACAAGTGTAGATAGAACCTGTTACCTCGGATGGAATCTTTCTAGAGGAAACAAATCTGACACAAGTGTAGATAGAACCTGCTACCTCGGATGGAATCTTTCTAGAGGAAGCAAATCTGACACAAGTGTAGATAGAACCTGCTACCTCGGATGGAATCTTTCTAGAGGAAGCAAATCTGACACAAGTGTAGATAGAACCTGTTACCTCGGATGGAATCTTTCTAGAGGAAGCAAATCTGACACAAGTGTAGATAGAACCTGTTACCTCGGATGGAATCTTTCTAGAGGAAGCAAATCTGACACAAGTGTAGATAGAACCTGTTACCTCGGATGGAATCTTTCTAGAGGAAGCAAATCTGACACAAGTGTAGATAGAACCTGTTACCTCGGATGGAATCTTTCTAGAGGAAGCAAATCTGACACAAGTGTAGATAGAACCTGTTACCTCGGATGGAATCTTTCTAGAGGAAGAAAATCTGACACAAGTGTAGATAGAACCTGTTACCTCGGATGGAATCTTTCTAGAGGAAACAAATCTGACACAAGTGTAGATAGAACCTGTTACCTCGGATGGAATCTTTCTAGAGGAAGCAAATCTGACACAAGTGTAGATAGAACCTGTTACCTCGGATGGAATCTTTCTAGAGGAAGCAAATCTGACACAAGTGTAGATAGAACCTGTTACCTCGGATGGAATCTTTCTAGAGGAAGCAAATCTGACACAAGTGTAGATAGAGCCTGTTACCTCGGATGGAATCTTTCTAGAGGAAGCAAATCTGACACAAGTGTAGATAGAGCCTGTTACCTCGGATGGAATCTTTCTAGAGGAAGCAAATCTGACACAAGTGTAGATAGAACCTGTTACCTCGGATGGAATCTTTCTAGAGGAAGCAAATCTGACACAAGTGTAGATAGAGCCTGTTACCTCGGATGGAATCTTTCTAGAGGAAGCAAATCTGACACAAGTGTAGATAGAGCCTGTTACCTCGGATGGAATCTTTCTAGAGGAAGCAAATCTGACACAAGTGTAGATAGAGCCTGTTACCTCGGATGGAATCTTTCTAGAGGAAGCAAATCTGACACAAGTGTTGATAGAGCCTGTTACCTCGGATGGAATCTTTCTAGAGGAAGCAAATCTGACACAAGTGTAGATAGAACCTGTTACCTCGGATGGAATCTTTCTAGAGGAAGCAAATCTGACACAGGTGTAGATAGAACCTGTTACCTCGGATGGAATCTTTCTAGAGGAAACAAATCTGACACAAGTGTAGATAGAACCTGTTACCTCGGATGGAATCTTTCTAGAGGAAACAAATCTGACACAAGTGTAGATAGAACCTGTTACCTCGGATGGAATCTTTCTAGAGGAAACAAATCTGACACAAGTGTAGATAGAACCTGTTACCTCGGATGGAATCTTTCTAGAGGAAGCAAATCTGACACAAGTGTAGATAGAACCTGTTACCTCGGATGGAATCTTTCTAGAGGAAGCAAATCTGACACAAGTGTAGATAGAACCTGTTACCTCGGATGGAATCTTTCTAGAGGAAGCAAATCTGACACAAGTGTAGATAGAACCTGTTACCTCGAATGGAATCTTTCTAGAGGAAGCAAATCTGACACAAGTGCATGCTGAAGTCAGACACAATGATCTTTGAGGTGCACAACTAGTGACAAAGAAAAAGAAATAGATATGGAAGAAAGCAACAGCTGTGGAGTACATGCATCTGTCAGTACATGGCATTGGTTCAAAAGGGGAGAGACCAAACCTCTGAATCTATAAAAATTACTCACAACAGCGCAACCTCAATGAGATATAATTGTTGGCACAATCTCTGTTACAACTCTATTAGGTATGTAAGGTTGATGTGGGCTTTTGCTTTTTTACTGGCACTTGGCCGTCTTGACAGACGATAGTTTATTACATTGTGCTTCAAAAGGGGCATAATAACACCTCTTAGCTGGGACTAGGGTTACAGTTATACCTTTCCATAGCACAAAGCCTGAGCTGAATTGTAGAGACCATGTGTTGTCAATGCAGCATGATCCCTCTCTCGGTCTGCCTAGTTTACTCCAGAGGAAAGATAACACTAATACATCAGGAACAAGATAAGCTGCAGAAGCTGCCGGATCATCAAAGCAATGCTCTAATTTCCACCTCTTGGAGCTTCAATCCTAGATCAGTTACCGACCAAGGCATAGGGCCTGGTCTGCCCTGCTATGACTTTTACTCTTTAGCTTGCATTTCCTCACACTAGGAAAAGGCATGTACCATCCCAATCGTGCTCCTCCACCCAAACGGCTTATGCAGTCACTAGGAAATAAGTATATTTTGTTGTTGTTGGGGGGGGGGGGGGGGGGGAATTAACACAAAGTTTTACTAGAAAAAGCAGGATTGATTGTGCAATAGCTATATCACAAAGTTGATCATGTCATGAGGGTGGTCAGACATGGGTTTGATGCCTGCATTTGTTGTACATTAAGAGAGGGAAAGACTGACCAACTATTCCTCCCTGCGTTCAGGCCTACAACATGTGATCTTCTTAGCCCTTCCTAGCCCATCACAGGCCTACAACATGTGATCTTCCTAGCCATTCCTAGCCCATCACAAGCCTACAACATGTGATCTACCTAGCCCTTCCTAGCCCATCACAGGCCTACAGCATGTGATCTTCCTAGCCCATCACAGGCCTACAACATGTGATCTTCCTAGCCCATCACAAGCCTACAACATGTGATCTCCCTAGCCCATCACAGGCCTACAACCTGTGATCTCCCTAGCCCATCACAGGCCTACAACCTGTGATCTTCCTAGCCCCTCACAGGCCTACAACATGTGATCTTCCTAGCCCATCACAGGCCTACAACATGTGATCACTCTAGCCCATCACAGGCCTACAACATGTGATCTCCCTAGCCCATCACAGGCCTACAACATGTGATCTTCCTAGTCCATCGCAGGCCTATAGAAGGTTCCTTCTTCTGGAATGTTCTATAACTACACTAGAAAGCTCAAAAAAAGGAAACTTGCACTCATTTGCTTGTCAGTATCAGCTCGACATCCATCACCCCTATTGTCTTCCCCTTCTTTACTTCCCAGGACACTTCCGGGTACCTATTTAAAGCTGGATCGACCCATGCTCATTGTTCATGTTTCACATCCACACAAAAGTATAGGTTCTATGCAGCACTTCAACACTTTTTCTCCTGAAATTGAAACATTTTTGTTGGTCAGAATGTTTTCCAACTTGCAAAAGTCAACCTTTGTCATAGCATACCTTTTAGTAATGAATACAGAACAAGGAGCTTGTCCTGGCACATATAAGAAAGTGTTTGTTTCAGCAACAATATTAGTGCCTTGACTTTAAGGACAATCATTGTAATATGTGTCAAATGTGATAATCATTATAATATGTGTCAAATGTGACAATCACTATAATATGTGTCAAATGTGATAATCATTATAATATGTGTCAAATGTGACAATCACTATAATATGTGTCAAATACGACAATCATTATAATATGTGTCAAATGCAACAATCATTATAATATGTGTCAAATGGACAATCACTATAATATGTGTCAAATGCGACAATCATTATAATATGTGTCAAATGGACAATCACTATAATATGTGTCAAATGGACAATCACTATAATATGTGTCAAATGGACAATCACTATAATGTGTCAAATGGACAATCACTATAATATGTGCCAAATGGACAATCACTATAATATGTGTCAAATGGACAATCACTATAATGTGTCAAATGGACAATCACTATAATATGTGTCAAATGGACAATCACTATAATATGTGTCAAATGGACAATCACTATAATATGTGTCAAATGCGACAATCATTATAATAGGTGTCAAATGGACAATCACTATAATATGTGTCAAATGCGGTAATCACTATAATATGTATCAAATGGACAATCATTATAATATGTGTCAAATGCGACAATCACTATAATATGTGTCAAATGCGACATAAAGTGACCTTTTCATGCCAGCTGCTTCGTCATCTAGCTGCCAACCAGGGCCCATGGTTTTAATCTTGTTATTGAGAGCTTTCAACTGCTTCTCAAGCCATCCCTTTAAGTTGTTCATCTCATGGCGATCAAGCTTCCCATCCAGCTCCTCCATAGCCTTTGCTAAAGCTGATTTCCAGTCCCCATCCTAACAAAGTTGATAGAAGTACAGAAACAGATTTTTAGCTTTAGTATTTGAGATGTAAAAACAAGTCAGGACGTTCAGACACATTGGAAATATAATGCCGGACTCATATGTTTGTCATAGACTACTGGTTGGGTGATGTTGTTAATATCACGTGGGTTGCCTTTGCTTCCCAAGACACTTAATGGCTCCTATTCTAGGCTGGGTCAACTTGTGAGCCCAGGTCAATTAAAATAATCCGCCCAATGCAGAACCGAACCCGAGACCACCAGGCCAGGAGGTGGGCATCTAGCCACTACACAACAATGGCTCCCAAACAATATGTGAGTTAGTCATCATGTATGGGTCTCCAGGATGGCATACAGTTTGGTTGGGAACTGATCAATGATGTAGTTCAGTCATGTATGAGTCTCTGGGATGGCGTAAGCTTTGGTTGGGAACAGTTCAATGATGTAGTTATGTCATGTATGGGTCTCCAGGTTGGTATAAGGTTTGGTTGGGAACAGTTCAGTGATGTAGTTCAGTCATGTATGGGTCTCTAGGATGATATAAGGTTTGGTTGGGAACAGTTCAATGATGTATGGGTCTCTGGGATGGCATACGGTTTGGTTGGGAAAAGTTCAGTTATGTAGTTCAGTCATGTATGGGTCTCCGGGATGACATACGGTTTGGTTGAGAACAGTTAAATGATGTAGTTCAGTCATGTATGGGTCTCCAGGATGGTATAATGTTTGGTTGGGAACAGTTCAGTGATTTAGTTCAGTCATGTATGTGTCTCTGGGATAGCATACGGTTTGGTTGGGAACAGTTTAATGAAGTAGTGCAGCAGTTTTCAATGTTCTTGAGTTCATTACTAATATGACCAACTGCATTCCTTCTGTGGATCTCCATGGGAAAACTGGTGAAATATTGACATACGTATAAAAGTCTTCGTGGCCAAAGGCTAGCGAATGCAGTTCGTGAGCCACTTACCAGGCGTTTGAAATGCAGCCGCGACCAATTTGTGCAGCAGACCATGTCGCGTTGTGTTATAACGTGTTGGTATGGGAGCCGGTCGTTCAGAAAGCAATAGCAAACTACTGAACGTAAAATTTGCCTAGTACATCAACAGCAGCTGAAAAATGCTGGTGTTGACTGCAAGGGATATTCAACATAAAAAAAAATAAAATAAAAGTTAAATGGTAAATGTGAGAGGATTGAATTTGTTGCACCAGGCGTTACCTATTTGGCATGTCCCCTATTCAAAGAATGGCAAGCTGCCTGCTGAGAGCATCACACATAACACAAAGCTCCAGTACAATCCGCCCGGGGAATCTCCAGAAAAATTGCACTCATGATCTGACCAAGTTTGAACATGAACCTATGACCTTCATGGTGCAAGGATACAGCTTGACCACGTTGCCATGGAGCACCCACTTATAATTTGCATGTGTGATGTTTTGTGCTTATCATGTCAGTCATCTACATGAGGATCTGCTAAGGAATAATCTTTGCTTAGAAACTCTGGCATGTGTGTTTACTTACACGGATGTTTAGTATTCAGTTCAGAGTAGTGACAGGAAATATATTTCTTTTCAACTAATGAAGCTCAGGTGCTACCCAAGGTCATTTTGGTTTTCTCTGTTGCTAGAGGATCACTTTTATTGCTCCTAGAAATCTCCATTAGTGCTGCATATTCCTCGCATAGATCACACATGGTGGAATCTTAGCACAGTTTACAACCTTTATAGAATCAGCAAGGACACACATGTGTGTGTATACCAGAATCACTCATGGTATAAATATTGTGTGTGTGTTTATATCTTTGTTCGCTTGGTTTGAACTCGAGAATAGGACACACTGCACTGATTGTTGCAATTGAGCCAGGTTTCTCTATTACCAGTGTCCCTGGCCATCAGGTGAACCCACCCCGACATTTCAGGTACTTGTAATTTATGTCCCCGAGTCAAGGATGAGAAGTCAACATTTAAGTCCCACACGCCAATGTTGGGGTTAAACCCACTACCTCGGCATCAGTACATCAAAAGTTTTTAAAAGCAAGTATTCTTATCCATTCAGCCAAGCTGACCCCTGCTCAAGTGATGACCCCCAGGTCTTCAGAAAAATTGCACACATGGTCTGAGTGATGCGGTTAGAACATGGACCCTTGACCTTCAGAGCGCCTGGCAGATGGCTTGACCAATTCACAAAGGTGAAAGTTCAGACTTTATAAACTGATAGTCTCATACGACTGTCCTTTTATGATAGGAGTTCACTGAGTCTCATATGACACTCTTTTATGATAGGAGTTCACTACATTCTCATATGACACTCTTTTATAATAGGAGTTCACTGACATTCTCATATAACACTCTTTTATGATAGGAGTTCACTGACAGTCTCATATGACTGTCCTTTTATGATAGGAGTTCACTGACAGTCTCCTTTAACTGTCCTTTTATGATAGGAGTTCACTGACAGTGAAGTAACAGAGCTCACATATATTTCTAGAATGATATCATCATCATCATCATCATGTGCCATGCCGACTGGCATAAGCGTTCATGCATCTCGCCAGATCTCACCTCCTGAAGTTCTGGATCAGTTCTGTTGATGATATAATTCCATAACAGCATCCCATTCCAATCCGGCATTATAGTATAATAAACACTGTAATCATTATCAGTATTACATTCACACATCTTCTTTACACTGTAATCATTATCAGTATTACATTCACACATCTTCTTGTCAAATTTAAAACAATTTCTTTATGTTTGCATAAAATCAGCTGGAACGGCCAAATTGCTAACAATTTATTGCTTGGGATATTTTGCTGCATCTCATCAGATGCATACTGCAGAATTACATATTGTATGAAGTGAATAAATGAACAAAATTTAAGTTGAAACAATTCAAAGACACGGTCACAGGTACTGCTCTTGGGAACCACCTAATTGCTAAAGACTCACGATTGATTTATCGACATATTTCTTTGCATCTCGTCAGGTGTATACTGCTGAGTTATATATCACATGAAGGGAATAAATGAATAATACTTTAGCTAAAATCGTTACCTGAATTAGTTCACACAAGTTATGAAACCTCCATTTTGCTCAAGAAAAATAAAAGCACAAACAATAATAAGAATGAAAACATCAGAAAATGCCAAAAGAAGATGGCACAAACTCACATGACCATTCAGTTTGTCAAGAATGTCCTTGATCATGCGATTCATCTCACTTGTTGTGGAGTCAAAAAGAGAATGATTGACTTTTCCTTCAAGTTGGTTACGGTCAGCTTTCTGCAATATGAAGACACTTGTCACCATTTTGATGGATACATTTATTGCAGCAATATGATGATAATATACATATATTATATTGCTTAATAAAAGCAAAATAAAGATGTATACAGATGTGCAAGTAACCATTCAATGTAATAACACATGATTTATAGTAAGCCTAGTTTTGAATTTGTTATACCTGCCTTATCCTCTCTCTCTCTCTCTACATCTACCTCTCTATATTTCTCTCTCTCTCTCTCTCTCTGTCTCTATATCTCTCTCCCCCCCCCCCCCCCCCCTTATACAGATACATTTCAATCAGTTTTTCTTAGCAAAAATGATGTAACTGCACTATGACTATGAACACACCTATGCATACTCAGTTTCCTGAGCAGATATATAAAAGGCATTGGAAAGATCAAGAGGAAGAGAGGCAGAGGCAGACCAAGAGAAATGATGATGGATGGAGACGGTGGCATGGAGGAATATCATCAGCAGAGTTTATCCAGAACACCAAAGAGTGACCGACTATGTGAAGAGCCATGAACGCTTACGCCAGCCGGCAGGGCACTTGATGATGATGATTCATGAAATGTTGCGTTCAGTATGTTTTCTGGAAATGACAGAAATTGCTGGATATCAACTAATACCAACCTCCACAGCGGAGGAGAGAGTTAACGATGATAAATATTAAAATATGTCCTAGGGTTTTACGTCTGTATGACAGATCACTGTGATCAAATAAAGCCAAGTCATGAAATAAAAAAGCCAAACATTTCCCCAATAAAAATATCTATATTTACATCACATGAAAACCTCTTCTTCAAATAAGTATTCCTCTTCATTTTTGAGAGATTCAGTAAAGGATGCCTTAGAATATAACATTTCAAACCTAGAAAACTTGTAGTAATTTCATTTCTTTTATCGCTGAAGTAAACTAAAATGCACGACTACTTTTGGGTCGAGACATCAGTGGACTCATCAATGATGAGTGTATACTTCTTGTTTGGAAGATCTAGAATTAGATCAGATTTTAAAGATGGTGAAATAACATTTATTGTTAGTGGTATGCACTTCGTTCGGTGCAATTTTATCTGACCAAGAGTGCTGCCACATCCATGGACTAACATTATTTCACTTAAGTGATCGATGGTGCGTATGGCACTATGGCAGGCCATGCTAACAACAGTAACAACAATTTGTAACAATGTTAATTTGACTTTATCATCAATTTTCTTACTTGTTTTCATCACTGAAAGTATTTTTTGTGAAGAAGATGGCGCGCTCCGCTTGTGTTTTTCTGTTGTTTCATGATTTGCGAGATTTGAAAGTCTTGGAACAATATTACACCAGCACAATTTTCAATATGCCGTTTCAAAATCGAGAACGTGGTGACGACTGGCAAAATCGAAGGGAAGTGACCAAGGAGAAGACCGAGAAGTAAATACCTGGAGGCCACGAGGCATGGTCGAGACAGGAACACGAAGCTGATCCACGACTCTGGTGATCGAGTGAGATGGCAGAACATGACCGCCCACGCTTATCGGCATGGGACATGATAGTGATGATGATGATTCAGAACCACCAGTGGATTTTTAGCCACACAAATGTCTTTCCCCATTGATCATTATATTTTCGATTAGTAGGCCTATCATCAGATGATTTCCACTTTGGCATGATAATGAGCTCAATAATCAGAAATACTTGCCATAAAGGTATATTGAACACGTAACTGAACAATAAGGTGGCCGCACAGTGCGTGATTGTGCGTAGAACCGTACAAGTACAGTACGAAAACCATACGTGTTTAATAGGGGAGACTGGGGAGAAATGGACCAGCAATTTTGTAGTTTTCAATTTTTGCTCATCACCGGAACAGATTTTATCGAAAGATAACAAAACCATGACTAAAATGTTGTACATTCATTTATTTTAAAAGGGGAAAACATTTAGCAATCTATTTCTATATGTTTCTTTACAAAATGCATTTCAAAAATGTATATGAACATGGGGAGAAATTGACCACCATTGGGGTGAAATGGACCAGCACGTGGGGAGCAATGGACCATAGTGGGGAGAAATGGACCTTTTTTAAAAAGAAGCAGCAACAACTCATCAATATTGCTATAACAAATAAATAATCATTAAAAGGATATTTGCAGTTTTTTTTTATTATTTTAAGCGACAGTAAAAAAGTTTAATATGATATATTAATCTAATATAAAGTTTTATCGAACATTTATGCCTGCAAGACTTTCTTTGAAGACATAGCCATCTTTGGTCCTAGAAGTGGTTCCAGTGATTGTAGATCTAGTAAGCTGTGCTTTAATACATGTAATTGAGACACTGGCGACATCTTCTACCTTAGGCTTAACAAATTTACCAGCAACCTTCTCACTCTTGCGCAAGAACTCTACCTCAACATCACCATCATCATCAATGTCTCCCCTTACAATTCCTACATAGTAAACACAAGTCTTCTTTGTTCCATATTCACATAGCACACACTGGCCTTCAAAAACCTCACGCACACCAGTCAAGCTAACCGTACACTCCTCATTTTCACCAAATGAAACATCAGAATCTGTGTCATCACAAAACGAAATGTCAGTTTCTGGATCTGAATCAACATCAAGTTCTTTCAGCAGCTGTCTCTTTGCCTTTTTGGGTGGAACTTTTGCTGCCTTTTCTTTCATCACCGCTCTTTCCCTAATTCAATCCATTTCTAGCGTAGAAGTAGCCAGCATAGTTTTTCCTCTTTTCCTCATATTATTTGAATCTTTTCGCGGACCAGCTTTTGGTAGTCCTGTGAAAACATGAGGCGAAGTAAAGGAAGAAGTAGCTTTATGTTGAAGACTCCCTGATATTTCCTGCAAGTCATCTACAAGGTTCTCAACATTACACTCTTTCTGATTTTCATGAAATTCTTGTGCAGTTTGATCTGTGCTGGTACCACAATGTGGAGATGCTGATCCTGTCTGTTCATTGCTTTCTATAGTGGCATTTTCACTGTCCTTGCTGATGGGCCTGTTCGTTATTTCTGAAGGCATAAAATCATCTTCTGTAAAAACATCTTCGTTAAAGGGCCAAATACCTGACACTGCAAAGCCTGATTGAATGTTAATGGGAGTTGCCGCTTTAAGAAAAGCGTGGCCTCCTAGATTTGCAACTTGATAGATTGACAGTGGTGTCCCAACATTTTTCATCATCCATGAATCACACGCATTGTTGTAGACCGACTTCATGGGTCCAAAAACTGAACGGTCCAAGGGCTGAGTTTTAGATGAGGTGTGTGGTGGCAACGTGATCACATGAATGTTGTTTTTCTTGCACAGTTCAAGTGATTCAAATGAAATGTGGGAATCGTGATTGTCCAAGTTCAAAATCAAAGGGAAGTCTTTGGAAGGTCTTGAATGCTTAATGAAGTGATTTATAACTTTGACGAAATTATCACGGGTCATCCAACCTGATTCATTCACAAGGCCAAGGGAACCTTCAGGTGCTCCAGCAAGCATAAAATTCTTAAAAAATTTTCTGGGAAACACAAAAACTGGAGGGATAATGTGACCCGCAGCTGACACAATGCAACAGATTGTGACCAGTTCTCCTCTTTCTCTGGATGTCACCTGGCCTATTTGCTTCACTCCTCGTGGGGCAATTACTTTTGGCACTTTCTGTACAGTGGTAAGACCTGACTCATCCAAATTGTAGATTTGAGCTTCACTCACATTTAGTTTTGTAATGGTTTCTTTCACAATGTTGAAGAAGGTGCAAATATTATGTTTGTTGAAAGCTGTAGCTCTAGCCATAGATGTTGCCTCAGGTTGCCTTATGGTCAGCTCGGGATTCCGTTTCAAAAATCCACAAAGCCAGTCATTCCCTGCCATCATTTACTCATCCCAGGTTAAAGGATGTGCAATGTTATTGACTTTCGCCATCTCGTACGCCAAAATACGAACGTTTTTAGTTGTGAGTCCATGGAACATTCTTGCACAATCTTTCAAGTAACTAGCAAAATCAGCTTCTTGCTTAGCTGTGAAAACAAGGCTATGCCTATAATTTGGTACGAGTCTAGTAGGCAGACCATTTCCTTCTCTGTCTTTTGTAAGATTGTTATTGAGGGTAGAGCGAGCAATGCCGTACTCCCTTGCAGCTTTCCTCACTTTCATTCCATTTTTCACAGCATTAACAGTTTCTCTCATACGTTCCTCCGTAACGAGACCCTTGTTGGTGTTTCTGATGTACAATCTTGGCATCTGAAACAAAAGAGTGACAGAATTATATAACATTTAGAATGGTAGGCCTATCATTTGCAAAGAAATACTGATCATAGCACGAATGGCGTGCATCTTTAATAAATCACTGAAATCAAATTTGTTAACAGTTTTATTGGTCTAGATTTAGACCCCAGTATTAAAAAGAATCAATAATGCTGATATTCGAATGCAATCTTCAACACTTTTAATAACAACAGACTGTCTTGTCAATTTCTTCTATGGGGAGAAATGAACCATGGGGAGAAATGAACCGGTCCATTTCTCCTCCATCAATGTATTAAACTATTCAGCCATAAAGTCTCTTAAATCTAATATTATATGCTATATTTTTTATATGAACTCTTAAATAACAAGTAAATAAAGATATTAACGTAATTACCTTGTCCTGATTCCTGACTATGCGTCTGCTTTACGATGGTGTCTGGAACTGGAAAAAGAAACTTTAGTGCAGAAAATTTTTCAAACTTTGCGTGGGAACGACCTGTGCGGGAAGTCGATGGCAAAGAAAAATTCGGACTATGTTTGATGTGGAAAACAAACTTATTATGGTTTCACTTTCATTGCATCACAGCCAGGGGCCAGAGAGGGGGTGGTCCATTTCTCCCCTATGTCCATTTCTCCCCAGTCTCCCCTACTTGTTAGTTGTTAGGTTCATTCTCGAGAATGAACCAAAATGAGTATAAGCTAAGCTTATTGTTTTGCAGTTGTTTTAGCTAAAAAGTGATACAATAAGATACAAATTACCTTGACCAATTTTTTTTAAAAAGAGGCATTTATAGCTAATTATTATTATGCCATTACAAATCTTTTTTTAAAGCCATCAAAAAGCCAAACTGGTATTTTGACGCCAAATTTGTTTTTAAAAAGCCAGATTTATCAGATTTGACGTTAAAAAGGCCAGTCTGGCAACCCTGCTACCTGTGCGCTGCTGGTGGGATAAAGGTTCAAACCCTACACCGGTAAGTGGGACTTTAAATATTGAACACAACCCACTACTAGCAACGCTGATCATATTCTGGTATGAACCTAAGGCCCATCCACGTCAATGTGGGAATTTATAGTTGACCTCTCGTTCAGAAAGCAATGGCAAATTTCTAGACGTAAAATTGCCTAGGAAATCTACCTATGGTTGGGGTTGATTGCAATGAGTCGGATAGCACCTCTGGCAGGTGA
This sequence comes from Cepaea hortensis, assembly GCA_963921405.1. NCBI lineage: Eukaryota > Metazoa > Mollusca > Gastropoda > Stylommatophora > Helicidae > Cepaea > Cepaea hortensis. The sequence goes on along the minus strand of OY992880.1, from coordinate 123,085,315 downwards.
AGGTTCGAAGGGTTCAATCTTCTTAAGAGGGGGCCTAATGCCAAAGAATGGCCAATAGATTTATCCGCCTGTCGTATTCTGGTACGGGGAAATGTGTTTTAATGTTGGCCAGGGAATACCCCTTCAGTGATATTTTATCTTCCTCTGGCAGGTTCGTTCGCAGCATTTCTTTTGCACTATAAAGTAACTGAGCGTGTTCATTTGGGATTTCCCGATTTTGGGTTGCACTGAAAGTTTATAAATCGAGAAAGGAAGTTGTACATTGGGGCATAAACCGTCAGTGTACTTCCTGTTATTGAGTGGTTACCCTTAAGAACCAGTCCAGCTGTCTCTATGCTGCTTTAAGACGCACGACAGGAACCTTGGCAATTCTTATACTGTGAGGTTCATTAGAATAAGGGTCGAGTCTCAAGTGGCGACAACTAAGAAGCCTACGATGAAGATAAGATGGTGTAACAGAGCTAACGACCGAAGCCAGTAATAATCACCTAGTCCCCGGTGTTGGAACAGCTCACTGGACTCCGGGGTGTGAAGACTCCGGAGTGTGAAGACTCCTTCGGCTCAATCCACTCAGGTTTGAACTCCACTCCAACGAAACACCATCTATATACCCACATTGGTAAGCCTTGTATAGTGATTGTATTTAGAGTGGGTCATAAACTGTAGGACCATACCATGGCGAAGTCAATAATGACATTGTGGATAAAGAACCGAGCGGCCATGTTCCTTGTATGGAGGATTGTGAGTGACACCGAGACCCAGTGACGATCCTATAGATTGCAGCGAGGGCTGCAATTTTCAGGGGTCCATAGGGTCTTCTGTGATCGTGAACATTCAGTTTTTCTGAGAACAGGACAGTCAGTTAGTCATCAGTTACCGAAGCCTGTGAGTCAACTCTGGCTACTGTGGAGATCCGAATCGTTGCCTATGTGCGGGCACCTATTTACATCAATTTGACAAGGCTGCACTATCTGACAGTTGATCCACAGGCCCAGTGAGATACCCGTGATAACCCTACGTACGGACATGAACTTTAGACAGCCTGTGAGGAAGTCACATACGCCCAGTTGTTAATCCTTTCTATCTGTCTAACTGATATTCCTCGATCTTTATATCTATGATACTCTCTCATTCAATCTAGAACTGCTCTCTAAGTCAATGTTGTAGTTAATAAAATGTTCCATTATGAATTCGATGAAGCCAGAATTGGGTCATATCGTCAGAACTGAGCCCTAGTGGTTGGCTCCTCTAGGTTGAAAGATTGTGAGAAGACAGGGTCCAGGAAACTAGAGGGGGGTCGGTAGACGAATTACACCCATCCCAATACCCAGAACTTATCTCAGGAAACATAGTGAAGTAATGTCTCTACCCACCCCCACAGACATTACGACATAAATTGTGCAACATATCCAGGCGAACCTTCTGGCCTAGAGAGACAACAGTGGAAGATAAACTCTATGGACCGCTGAGTGAACTAAAAAAGACTCAGATTCATACAAGAGACAACATTGCAGTTATAAACATATTTCAGGCGAACGAAAGAAGAAGAAGACGTGCATGACGTGCATGATTTCTATTGTCTATGGTTTCTGTGAGTTGGAATAAAACTGAATTCATAGCACAAAGCATTTTTCAAGCGATAGAAAAGCGGTAATGTCTTGAAACTTTAAAACTTTTAAGAAAGGGAAAGAAGCCAGCATATTTTATAATGCTCAAGGGAGGAAACAAAATAAGGAAACTATTAAACATAATTAGTTCTCTATCTATTTGATTTTAGCAAATAACCAGCTAATTCAGCAGGATGTTTATTAAGTGATGTTAGTAGTTTAAGAAAATTTATAAGTTATTGATATTTATTCAGAAATTAATTTCTTATAAGAATACAATCAAAAAGAGAATGCTCTAGAGATTCAACAATACAAAATGTAGATATATGGAAACCAAAATTTCGACAGTTGAACTAAAGAAATAAAGTGTCTCTCTTTAGTCTGGAATTTATTTGGGCGGCAATGTTGCCGTGATATAATAGAAGGAATTGTTGTATGTTTTTCATCATTGGTACAAAGATGGCTTCTGTGAGTTGGAATAAAACTGAATTTATTGCTCGAAGCATTTTTCATTTTGAGACGCTCCGTGGCCAGGTGGTCAAGCCGTTTGACTCGGGCTCCGAAGGTTGTGTGTTCGATTCCAGGCCTCGTCCTTCGGTTTCACGAGTTAAATTTTTCGCGGACTCCTGTGGGTCGTCGCTAAAGCTACGGAGGTCGTGCTTGGTGCGACGCTTTCCGCGCTGCGGAAAGAGACCGAGCCATATGGGATATAACCCGATGCAATGAAGTCGACCATGTCGACTTTTTACTGTTCAAGCGATAGAAAAGTGGTAATCTCTTGAAACTTTAAGGAAAGGGAAAGAAGCCAACAGATTTTATAATGCTCAAGGGAGGCAATACAATAAGAAAGTTATTAAACATAATTAGTTCTCTATCTATTTGATTTTAGCAAATAACAAGCTAATTCAGCAGGATCTTTATTAAGTAATGTTTGTAATTTAAGAAAATTTATAAATTATTGATAATTTTTCAAAAATTAATTTCCTATAAGAAGACAATCAAAAATAGAATGCTCTAGAGATTCAACATAATAAAATTTAGATATTTGGAAACCAAAATTTGAAGTTGAACTAAAGAATAATGGTGTTTCTCTTTAGTCTGAAATTTATTTGGGCGGCAACATTGCCGTAATATAATAGAAAGAACTGTAGGAAGTATTTAATCATTGGTACACAACCTGTGGTAATATACACAGATGCAAAATCATTAACAGAGCCGCTCCTGTATGGGAAATTGCCAGTTCTAAGAACACTACTTTCTGAACTTAGCATAAGGTCACAATACAGTGTATACCCGGAAACGACAGAGCTGATCGATTAGCTAAGGAAGGAGGGGGGAAAAAAAGAACAACCTGATATACCCATTACATACCACCAAAAGAAAAGAATGATCAAATCAGTCAGAAGGCCACCAAACCCTACTCAAGACGACCACCACGTTATGGACAGACCAGAACCGGTTATTATTCTGCGCCTCAGAACAGGACACAATAGATTACGCAACCACATGTATTCAAAATTCAAGATTGGTGACTCAGCCATGTGCACATGTGGTTGGCATCACAGACAGCAGAGCGCATACTCCAAGACTGCCCAAACTACAACATATCCAGGCGAACCTTCTGGCATAGAGAGACAACAGTGGAAGATAAACTCTATGGACCGCTGAGTGAACTAAACAAAAGACTGTTAGATTCATACAAGAGACGGGACGCAGAGGTGTTTTCAAGGCACCAGGGCCGGGTTATACAGTGGCCAAGACCTTTTCACGCGTCCTTGTCGAGCGTCCTGCGCAACAGGTCCCTTCGGGGTCCTGGCTAAAGTCAGTAGGATCGCCGATTTCACCGGAGTCGGAGAGTGTCTGCCTGTACGGCGAGGAACAACCAGTCTGCACACCAATAAGCCAGACATGGGACAACGGATACTCACGCAAACCTCAGGTCCTGTATGAATGACATCAGACTGATGTTGGACAACAGGATGTCTACATCCGACATACAGGACTTCGCGTTGGAGCTCAAGCCAACGAACACAAGCAAACAAGCATACAAGAGACAACATTGCAGTTATAGACATATTTCAGGCGAACGAAAGAAGAAGAAGGTTCGTTTTCGAGAATGAACCAAAAGTAGTATACGCTAAGCTTATTGTTTTGCAGTTGTTTTAGCTAAAAATGCTGAAACAAGATACAAATTAACTTGACAAATTAAACAAAAAAAAAAAGAGGCATTTATAGCTAATTATTATTATGGCATTACAATTTTTTTTTTTAAAGCGGGTCCACATCGATTGACAGACGTCGGTCGCGGCGATCGGGCAAATCTTGAGCTCGTTACTCTGGTTTCTCTTCACAAACGAACAAATCTTTCGCCTTTTAGATTTTTCATTGTGGTGTTATTTCCGGAACTTCATCAACAGCAGACATGGCAGTTTTCGACAACATGGAATCTGTGGACATCGACCGCTTTCTCGAGGGGACACCGCTTCATAAAAAAGGTATGTTGGTTCTCACTATTACCGGACCTGGCGCGGCGGCCAAAGGCACGCCCCATTTAATTGCCAGCACGTTGCTCGGCCCATGCGGGGTGCCTGCTGGCGGAGTAGCAGACATCTACAGATACGAGACACCCACGCGGTGGTTTGTAAATCTGACCCAAGCTGCCCATGTGGCAGTTTACAAAGGCCTGCATGGCAAAAATATAAAACTGCCGACCGAGGGACTCGAAGTGTCGATTGAACACTTTGAAAAGGAACGAGAACGGGTGACGATCCATTGGCTGCCCAACACGATTCCTCCAGAGGGAGTCAAGTTCATCGTAAAACAGACAATGGGTGACGAAAATGCGGAAGTATTCCGCATCAAGTACGGTGGCGGAAAATGGGGAGTTCTTTGTACCCCAAAAAACCAATACCTCATTACGCCAAGATTTCAGCTCCTGGGAAAATCGCAGGAGACCACCGTATTATGTTCACAATAGTGGGTCGTCGCACCGAATGCCCTACATGTGGCCTGGACTCACACTGGGCCAACAAATGCTCGAGCCGGAGACCAAAAAAAAAGACAATAACCGACAACCAACTGAAAGATCGCAAGAGGAGTTCCCCTCACTCGGAGGAAAACTTCACACAAATTCAAACAACAAAAAATAAGATGTCGCCGAGACAGCCGGCCAAAAAGAAACCACGAGGACAACGCCGCCCAAGATGACGTCGAGGTAGCTGGCGGACCGGTGACCACGGAGACAGATGCAGAAACTCAAGCAAAAACAATTTCACAAGAAACCAACGACGAAGATTTCCAAACCGTCCTCTACGGCAGAAAAAGACAGAGGGCAGAGAGGAGAAATTCCTCAGGCAACAAAGACATGAGAGAAGAGGAAGGAAGATCTTCCCCCTCTCCTTCCAAACCATACAAGAAAGCTGCTACAAAACAGGATGAAAACAGCGACAACGAAGGACCACTTTTTATAAACACTGACGAAGACACCGGCGAAGAACACGAGGGAAACGAAAACTACAAACATACCATCAAACCCGAAGACACAACCCAGAATTAAATTACCACAGGAAAGATAAAGGTAATCACTTAAACTTAACCACCATGTTGTTTTATTTTAATTTTTAAAATGGCTGACGATTTATGTTTAATTAGCTTAAATATTCGTGGTATGAGAATGAAATTAAAACAAATAGTCACTCTCATACACAAATACAAGCGGGATTTTCTGTTATTACAAGAAACAAATATCCAAACAGATTTCGAAGCAGCTGAATTGGTAACACGGCTAGGATTAAAAAATTCGTCATTTAGTTTGGCGGAAAACAACACAGGGTCAGGGACAGCGATCCTACAAATTTCTGACACATGGACTATTTTTAGGTCACACAGAGACCCACATGGTAAAATTTGTACAGTTGAAGTAAAAAACGAGGCACACACGTACGCTATAGTTAACATACATGCACCACCAAACTACAATTATCAACCTCTATTTTATGAACAGTTAGACGACTTATTAACACAGACATACAGAGGACAAAATATTGTTCTTGCCGGTGATTTCAACTGTGTTCTTGAAAGAATAGATGTGGTAGGAGGTGAAGTAAGAACACAGCTGAGAAGGACCGGTAAGGACAGTATACATCAACTAGACACACTACTAAACATCATTGACACACACAACCTCACAGACGCATTCAGGCAAACACACCCCGACAGCAGAGAAACGACATACACAAACAAAGCACACAACAGATCATCCAGATTAGACAGATTCTACACACCCGCAACACACCACATCATAAAAACCCAACACCTACGAGAAACACTAGACTTCACAGACCACAAAGGTATACTTGTACACATTAGCCCAAACAGCACAGACACGCAGCCGCACAAACGGTCACCACACTGGAAGTTCAATTGTACACTTCTGAAACACGCAGGATATGTACAATATATGACAAAGCTCATACACACATACACAGAAAATATACTGACTGAGAACATCACACAATACTGGGACTTGCTAAAAAAGCACGATACGAAGCAGAACACAACATTTAGCAACAATGATTCACAAAGACAGAATAAGACAGGAGCGCATTATACATACGACTAACAAAACAGACAGACAGAGATGCACTTCATTTACACACACTTGAAGCACAGCTAGAAGAACACCAACAACACAGATATTTGGGTGCTCTTCTCAGAACAAAGCTCAACACTATTACACAAGAGTCAGCAAGTAGACAATGTATGGCAATAGAGCAGAATATACAGCATAGGAGACAAATAAGCCAAATATCAGACATGCAGGGAAACATGCAGACAGAAACACTACGCATAGGGACCGCTTTCCAACAACAATACACACATCTATTCACAGCAGAGGCAGTAGACACACAGATACAAGACAACTTCCTACAGTACACAAAGAAATTACCTGACACAGACAGAGAAACACTGGACACAGAGCTGACACTGGCAGACATAACACAGGCACTGAGCACACTAAACAAAGACAAAACTCCAGGACCAGACGGTTTGACAGTAGAATTCTACCAACACTTCTTTCCTATCCTAGGCAATCTTCTCCTCAAAGTCTATCAGGAAGCCTTTGACAAACAACAATTACCTGAAAGCTGTAACATGTCCTACATCACACTCATACGCAAAGACAACACCGACAAAACACAACTGAAGAACTACAGACCAATTTCCTTACTCAACACAGACTATAAGATACTTGCCAAATCACTTACCAACAAACTCAAACCCTTTATGCCAACACTCATACACCCCGACCAACAGTGCAGTGTCAAAGACAGAAATATACACAAACACAACCACCTCATTAGAGATATAATTAACTATACACATAGGAAAGATTGTCCATCCTCCATCTTGTCCTTGGATCAAGAGAAGGCTTTCGACAGAATTTCCCACACTTACCTGCATAGGACACTAGAACACTGTAACATAGGAGAGTACTACAGGCAGTGGATACAGATCTTGTACAAAAACCCTGAGAGCAAAGTGTTGGTGAACCACTCACTGACAGATAGCTTCAGGCTCACTAGATCTGTAAGACAGGGATGTCCCTTACCACCACTACTGTATGTGCTCACCTTAGAGCCTTTACTAGAGAAGATAAGACAAGACACTAGTATTAAAGGAACCTTCCTACATGGGATAGGAGAGCAGAAGCTTGTCGCTTATGCAGATGACACTGCCTTCTTCCCCACCAGCAACATCTCAATAAGGAACATACTCCACACCTTTACCCATTTTGGAAAAGGCAGTGGAGCCAAAGTAAATATACAGAAATCACAGATAATGGGACTAGGAAAGTGGAAACAAAAGTCTGATTTCCCTCCAGACCTGAAACACACAGACACCATGAAGCTGTATGGGATCACATTCCCATGTGATCCCTCAAAAACACACAAACAGACATGGCACTCATTGACTGAACAGATCACAGACATGTTACACAGGTATAGGTACAAAACATCCACAATATTTGGTAGAAGCACAATAGTCAACACATACATAATACCCAAAATATTATACTTAGCGACAGTACTAGACCCTCCCAAACAGACCGTCACAGACATAAACATACAAATCAGACGCTTCATCTTCACCAATACAATACACAGCATACACCACAAAACACTCATACAGGACAAACTACAGGGAGGAATTGCACTACAGGACATCCACACAAAAATACTGTCACTTAGAATCAGTCACATAGGTAAAATCATCAGACATCCAGAACAACATAGATTAGCCTTATATTATATAGCACATAACATAAAACACCTCACACCTCTTAACAATGCAACTGCACACTACCAGGGAACACTGCCAACATTCTACCAGACATGTATACAGGCAATACAAGGACATGAACAGTTAATACAGCAAACAACACACAAAATATACAAACATTTAGTTAGAGAGCAAGCACCATCACTCAAACTTAGGATTAAAAGAGGACACAAATACTTCATGTCTGACTTCACATGCACCTTTTCAAACCTACACAACAAACACATAACACCAAAAGCTAGAGAGATCACATATAGACTGTTATACAATATGATACCGACAACACAGACAGAAGCATACAAATACAAACAAATATCACAGTGTCAGCTATGTAGGAATAACACAACAGAGACAGAGGAACACATTTATTATACATGTCCAACAATCACAGCCATACGCGCAACACTCAAACACCTCATACAAACGCACACAGGCAAACAAACCGACATATATAAAGCAATTTTTCTTAACATTATACCAAAGTCAGCAAAAGTCACACATACAAAACTACTGACAGCTCTTTCTTACTATAGACAGCTCATATGGTCATGTAGAAACTCAGCCAGATACAAACACCGCACATATAACACACACTTAATATCATTTATGTTCACGCACAAAATATAACAACTCTTTCCAGAGTTGGTATAAATGTATACCAACTCTGGTAAATTTTGGTAATTTTTTTTTGGTAATTTTGGTATACATGAGTGAGAGAAAGAAAGAAGAAACTGTGAGTGAATGATTAAAAAGATCACATATGGTCAAAAGACCAATGGAAAATCCCTTATGTAAAGAATAGTGGAAGTACAAATGCTTGTTTTATTTGTTTCAAAATGATGGTTTCACCCTTATATATAAGGGGAAAAAGGACAAAAGAGAGAAGAAAACTAAACTCCTCCCATTCCAATGTACTAATAATGGAATGTTTGATTCAAATGAATTTGTTGTGCTAAACTACCACCACAACTAAGATTATCATTTTAGTAAAGAAAATCACATATCTATTATATTATTATTATATTTATTATAATTATTGTTTTCATTATTATTATTATTATTATCACTACCATTATCATTTTTATTTTTTACTATCATTACCCTACCCCCTTTATCCTTAGTATCATTAATTTAATAAGTATTAATGATATCACCTTTATTATTTTACAACTTTATCCCTCATGTGTCCCCCCCCCCCCCCCTTTGTTTAAGGTTTGTTGCTTTTGCTACTACCCCCACTAGTTTGTTTCAAACATTTGCCCTGCCTGTACCATCATTAGAGTGGTCAAGGGGACATTGGTGATTGAAGCCAATCGGTGGGAGAGTAGAGAGGGAACAACATGTAAAGACTTTCCCCTATCCTTGCAGTCAATACTTACCCCATTATCCTTAGTATCATTGATTTTACAAGTATTATTGATATCATCACTATTATTTTACAACTTCATCTCCCCTGCACCCCCTGTTGCTTATGTTTTGTTACCCTTGCTGCTACCCCAACTGGTTGGTTCAAACACTTGTCCTGCCTGTACCATCATTAAGAGTTGGCATGAGGGTTTTGGTGGGGTGAAACCAGTTGAGGAGAGTATAGTGAGGGGGGGGGGGGAAACATGCAAGATTCCCCCTTCTCTTTGTATTCAGTATCTACCTTATTATCCTTAGTATCATTAATGTTATAAGTATTAGTGATAACATCATTATTATTATACAACTTCATCTCCCCTAGTTGCCCATTTTGCTCATGGTTTGTTGCCTTTGCTACCACCCCCACTGGTCAGTTCAAACATTTGTCCTGCCTGTACCATCAATAAGGGTGGTCGGAGGGGCATTGGAGTGAAAGCGATTAGTGGGAGTGCGGCAAGGTAAACAAAAATGTAAAGATTTCCCTTTCTCCTTGTCACCCCTTTTGAATCATGTGAGGGAGTGTTGAAGGAATAAATACAAAATCACATATGGTTACCAAATCAATAATACTGAAATAAATTTGTGCAAATACAAATGATTGAGGAAATGAGGGGGGGAAAAAAAAACAACTCCCTGTACTACAACTATTATTAAAAACTATATTTGGCTTGTGTATGTACACTGCTATGCTATGTTAACACCATTCCAAAGAAAATCATCCTAGCAAATGGAAACCACAATTTGCAAAAAGTTTATCATTTTCATAACCATTATTACCATTGCTAGTTTTTTTTAGATTGGCTATTATTACCCTCAGTATGTCTCTTCTTGTCATTATTATTATTGTCATCATTAGTAATAAACAAAATCCCTTTCCCATGTGCCCCCCATCCCCTTGCTCATGGTTTGTTGCTACCTTTGCTGATACCCACACCGGTTTGGTTCCAATATCTATCCTGCCTTTACCATCATTGCCCAGATAGTGGTGATAAGGGCATTGATGGAGTGAAACAAATTGGTGAGAAGATGGCAAGGGAAACAAAAATGTAAAGATTGTTAAAATGTTGTGCAAATACTGATGCTTGTTTACTTTTTACATAAAGTTAAAAAAAAAAAAAAAAAAAAAAGAGGAAGGGAAAAAAAATGAATGAACCCTCACAAATAAGGAAGAAAAAAAAAAAATAAGCAAGGAGAAAAAGATAACCAACTCCTTTTACTTCTACTATTATTGAACATTGCATGTTGCAAGTATATGTATAATTTAAAAAAAAAAAAAAAAATAAGCAAGGAGAAAAAAAAGATAACCAACTCCTTTTTACACCTACTATATTATTGAACAGTGCAGGATGCAATTGTTATTGTAGGTACCTGCCATATTTTAACACCATGTCTAAGAAAATCATTTTAGCAAAGGGAATCACATGTTTGGAAAATGTGATCATTAATCATTATCAAAACAAATCCTACCATTGTGTTTATTAATATTAGCATTGCTGCCATCACCCTTAGTAGGTTTTTATTCCTTGTCATTATTATTATAAGATGTAATTCATGTAAACACCATTCCTAAGGAAATCAATTTAGCACATAAAATCACATGTTAAAACTATTATTTATTATCATTGAGTCTATCACTAGTCTCAGCACGGTTATTCCTTGTCACTATGATATTTTTTTATGTATTTGGTTGTTACTTTGCATTATTATCATGTAATCACTATTAATAGATATGGCTTTGTAAACGCGTATACTATCACATCCCCCTTTCCCACCCTTTTGATACTGTGATTGTTGTCTCTGCTGCCACCCTCACCGTTTTGTTTCAGTTCTACACCGCCATGTTTATCATCACCGAGAGTGATGGTACTTGGTAGGAGTTTTTTGGAGCTGACAGGAGAGCGGGGAGGCAGGGGAAATAATAACAGCCCGCTAACATCACGCTTTTGATTTAAAATATTTCCTTACAACAAGGTCAATGGAAAAATGTTTAAATGTATAAAATATTTGTAATTTTTGCGCATATGTCACCTACACGCCCACATGCAACGCTCTGTAAAAACACGCACACAAATACTGAACACACAGTACGCATGTAACAACACAAACAATACAAATGCAACAACAACCCCTCCTGCATTGTAAACTAGGATACTCCTTTGACAACCCAACCCCCCCCCCCTTCCCCCCCCCCCACCTTTTCGATACTGTTCGTTTTGATGCTGCTGCTGCCTTCACCGGTCGGTTTTAACAAGTTTTACTGCCTTGTTCCTCATTACCAAGTGGTGATGATGGTATTGGTGGGGTTGGAGCTGACAGGTGAAAGGGTGGCAGAAAGAAAATAATGGTATACTACCGTCTTGTTGTTGTTTGTACTCGTTTTCCGTTACCCTTCATTTCAAATGTAAAAATGTTGAAACAAATGTTGTAAAAATTTGCGCATATGTCACCTACACTTCCACATGCAACGCTCTGTAACAACACGAACAATACAAATGCAAATGTTTCTTAACACTCAATAAAAGTTTAAAAAAAAAAAAAAAAAAAGATAGAAAGAACTGTCGGGTGTGTTTTATCATCGAAATTACATTTTTACAAATGGCTCTTCGCTGGCTGTTGAACCAGGGGACGGAGCACGTATGAGAATGTCCTGAGTGCAGTGATGTTGGTTCTTAACTCAACTCACCATTTACATTTTTATTGGATTTCTTCGAAGTTGACACACTACGCCAAATAGCACGAGAACCCTACAAAATCTGCAAAGGCATGTGGGCCTTACCTGCTTGTTTACTTTGTGTTTACTTTAAAAATACTGGTGAAACTGCCCATCATGCCATTAAGTGCATATTCTTAAGCAAGTGAATCGATACAGTTATCTCGGAACAGTCATAACATCTGATGGGAGATGCCTTGAAGAGATTAGAACAAGAATTGTCATTGTGTAGCCTTTTGCAAGATGAAAAACATACTGAACAATAATAAGATGTCAGTTGAATCTAGAAAAAGAGTGTTGAGATGCTACATAGAACCTGTACTTTTGTATGGGTGTGAAGCGTGGACAATAAGCAGACAAGCTGAAAAACAGCTGATGGCTGTGGAAATGTGTTTTCTGAGGAAAATGTAAAGAATACCATGGACAGACAGAAAAACCAATGAACAAGTCCTTCAAGAAACAAATGAAGATCGTAAACTGATTAGAAACATTAGACGTAGACAGTCAAAATTTTTTGGGCATGTTATGAGAAGAAATGACTTGGAGAACTTGGTGACAACTGGTAAGATCGAAGGGCAGAGACCAAGGGGAACACCGAGAAGTAAATACCTGGATGTCTTGGCCACGTGGCATGGTTGAGACAGGAACACGGAGCTGATCCACGACTCTGGTGATCGAGTGAGATGGCAAAACATGACCGCCCACGCTTATCGGCATGGCACATGATGGATGGACCTGAAAGGTGCAACCTATGTATTGAAGAAAGTAGTTGCACAGAAAGAGTACATGCCACTCCGACGATTCAGTGGTGGTGTTGGACGATGTGCATAGGCTAAATAATGGAAGGTTGTTCTGGGAAGATGGTCCAAGAAGAGTGCTGCCTTTCTGCTTCAGTTCTTCAAAAATGCTGACAGCAATGCTGAATTTAAGGGTCTATTATCTGAGCACCTTGTGGTTGAACACATCTGCCACATAGCTATTGCCACAGCACACTATGCAGAGAGGATAGAAGGAAAATCCCGAAGTGGACAGCGAAGTGGACAGTGCACCAAAACCAAGAGATACGAAAATGCATCATAAGAACGCCAGCATAACAACGAAGGATACGTTGTGGTTATACTGAAGGTGAACGGTTGTGTTTTCGATTTGGAGAAGGATTGGCGCGGCTACTGGAGAGTTGGAGGGCTGGCAGTGGACTCATTCGAAGCCAAGGATAGCTAGTCAGTACTAGTAAGTAGCATATCTGGAGAACGCCATGGATTTACGAACGACGGGCAAACGCTAGACGGACAGATTCTGAGAAAGATGACAGCCAGGACGATCTGAAGGAACAGAGGGAAATAGAAGGTTACTAAATGTCGTTAAGGGAAAGTGTAGGACTATATATCAGGTTAGTGTTCTAGAATACTAGTTCCCTTCTCGGTGTAACGAGACGCTAATTTGTCCACTATCAAGTATATATTATATGACAGTTTTGCAAAACCCGGATTAAAAACGGTGTTATCTTTTCCCAAGCGTCGGTATTGTACTTTCTTACTCGTTCGCCAGTGAGTTCCGCAAGTTGTTATTACACCGTTTCTTTAATGAGCCAAGTTCCATATTGTGAGTCAATCAGATGATGGTTCCATGGCCTAATACTTAAGAAAGGAGCGACATACAATATGGCAACATCCAGGTGAACGCTGCACCCATACAGGTGGACATACAGAGCCCAAGGATACATCAATACATTCATGAGCAGCCCATGCCAAATCGAGGTTGTCCTGGCACAAAAGGAAAATGCAGTTCCTGATCCCAAGTCATCTGCTGGAGATGAGGAGCCAGTCAAGAAGAGGGGGTCTAAGAAGAAACTCCAGAGACAGAAGTCGTTGCAGAGAGATTAGATTCTGAACATCTGTAACATTTACACAGATAATTACATTGACAGTTCTAATAATTGTTTTAAAAAAATAATAGAAAGAAATAAAAACGTTTACCCCATCACTCATACACCCAGACCAATAGATCAGTATTTATCATAGAAACATAGGCACACTTCAATAGAGATATCACTTACACCCACCAGAAAGACTATCCGTCCTCTTTCTTGTCGCTAGACCAAGAGAAGGCTTGTGACAGAATGTCACTCTTGCTTACAAAGCACTAGCACACTGCAACGTGGGACAGTACTATAGACAATGGATACAAATCGTGTATAAAAATCCTGAAAGGTGCTGGTGAATCATTCACTCACTGCTAGTGTCAGGATCACAAGATCTATAAGACAAGGGTGTCCACTATCACCAATCCTATATGTACTCACACTAGAACCACTCGTAGAAGCAATTAGTCAGAACGCCAACATTAAAGGAACATTCATACACGGGTAAGAAGAGCGGAAACTAATTGCTTACGCGGATGACACTGCTTTCTTCTTTACAACATAAACATGCCCACACCTCCAGACATTTTGTTATACAAAATGGGGCCAAAATAAACATACAGACATTTTAAAAACTAATGGGTCTGGGAAAGAGGAAGAATGCAATTTTTTTTAATAATATGAAAATACAACGTCAACATTATTTTTAAAATAAAAATTAAAAAATAAGAATGATTTATCCATGCGCCTGCAAGTATAATTATTTTTAACTTCTGTCTTTTTTTGGTCTGAAAAGGACATTGGTAATATTATGTCTTATAATAGCAAAGCTGCAACTTTACACCATGTGATTGACACATTCCACTTCATCACTGCATATTGTCAGGACAAGATTTGTTTTCCTGTTCAAATTCTTCTTTACCTTCAGATGCCTTGTCAAGCGCCAGGGGTCATGACTCTCTAATCTCCTCTATCACGTGATATCTTTATGAAATTGGTGTTCATCACCACCTGATCTTGGGATGCAGAGGTGTTTCCAAGGCACCAGAGCCAGGTTCTATACTGGCCAAGACTTACTAGCACGTCCTCATCATGCGTGCTGGGCAACAGGTCCCTTCGGGGTCCTGGCTAACATAGTAGGATTGCTGATTCTTCTGAAGTCAGAGAGTATCTGCCTGCACGGCGAGGAACCACCAGTCTGCACAACAATAAGCCAGACATGGGACAATGGATACTCACATAAACTTCAGTCCGGTATGACATCGCACTGATGTTGGACAACAGGATGTCTTCATCCAACATACAAGACTTCATGCTGGAGTTCACAGCCAGCGAACACAAGCAAGCAAGCATCACCTGATCTTGTTCCTCTTGTACCTGCGGTGTCGAGGCTGGTGTTGTTTGAAATACTATTTATTTTCCAGCTGTTGATTTTCCTCACAAATTTCACAGACTCCGGTCCAGCCACAAGCAGACACTATCTTCTTGGACATCCCCCCTAGGCTCTGGGCTGGAGTCTGCTGACAGTGAAATACTTAAAGCCCTTGGAGGAAACATGATCAGCCCAGGCCTAAAGATAGCCATTCTGTGAGTGCTGCGCTGAATCATGATTTGGTTACAATTTAATGTACCTATCTGCAGATACAAAAATCCACTACCGGTCTTGCACACTTTAGTGGTTTCTGAACTTGGAGAGGTGTAGGAAGGCTCTGCAGCATAATCCCCCAATGGAACTCAAGACAATCTCCATGCCAAGCTCGCTCCGATAGATGTAAGCACTTTTGAATGCTAAGAAAAACTGATCACCAGTTCACCCAACCTGAGAGTTATAACTTCCAGAGATCTGATCGACTCACCACCCAGCCAGCTAATCACCAGACTAACAAATCTTCATACTCTACACCAAGCATACTCACCACATCAACTTCCATGTCGACATATTCTTTGTCTGCTTTCCTAGCATTGAGGTTATCACAGTATTGAACCAATTCCTGGAGAATACATATATACATATGTACATAATGGTGAAAACAGTATATAAATATTCTCAGCTAAAGCATTCTTGTTTCTTTCTTCTTCTGTTTTCTTTTCATTTATTTAGAATCAGTCTAAGTCTGTAAATGCTTCTTGCAAGAACTTCCCATCTTCTGCAGATCCCACAGGCTTCTGTGGAGTTTGACATCTAAGATTATTTCATTTCGACCATAAAATAGAACCTTCTGAGCAGTGAATCTATCTTGAGCTTCATGTACATGAGAGGCTACTGAGTCTGTTATGTTCTGTTCTATGTTTGTAGATAGTTACTTGTCATGTCTTGTCCAACAGATGATAGCCATCTTATTGTTAAGCTAGTGACTTTCTGAATGATTTTATTAGACTTTATTTATGGTAATATGTAACTCAAAATTCTGGTTGATGTGTTCCAACATATTCAAAACAGTAGACTTTCTTGGGTTAGTGACAATATGATACATGGGTATTTACTGAAAATACAGGAAGGTATAATCCATGAGGAAAGAAATAGAGGACATCTAAGAAATAACAACACATCACAGAGAAACATTGGTCTTATGAAGAAAATTGCTAGGAATATAGGGCAGTTGAACAAAATCAGATTACTTTACCATCAATATTCAGCCTAATTTGATGATAAAAGTTTTTTCTTGGATAAAATTGTAATGTAGTAAGATTAATGTAATTACATACATAACTATGTTCAAACACAGTACATGTAATTTTGAATATGGCTTTATGTTTTGCAAATACTATCACACATTACAAAGAAATACACGAAGAACTAAAAACATATGGAGTAAGAGAATAGAAACAAAGATGAATAGCATGGGAAGGACATGAGAGAGCTGTAGGAGATAGCAAACAACAGCTTGGAGAGAGTTAGTTTAAGACATATGCTCCAATGCGTGATAAAGGGCAGAAAAAGAAGAAGACCATATGTCACCTATCAAGGCATGTATTTTAGCTAACACATGTAGTAATCTACTTGATGTGTCATGTAAACAGTTGTATTTTGTCTCTAGATATAAACATCTTAAAGTGTTACAAACATGAAACATAATGAATAATTTATGTAGCATTAGGCTACATATGTCTAACATTTTAATATTCAAAACAATATGTTTTATTCTTTCTGTCTCAAACAGTTGTCATATAAAGGATGCAAGGGTGTTCCCTTTCATATTTTCAATCAGAGGCCTAGTTTAATAGCCAATATCTTCAACTTTTTATTTCTCAGTTTAACTAATGAACATTTGAATATGTAATTAAAAATAGCCCTGGACATGTCCATAGATGCTACAATCTATCCCATAATACATTCATCAGCAAACAGCGATTAACTGATTCAGTGCCAAAGGATAATGTATCGTGAAATATGACCTGTTTGGACTGATAGACGTATTGCCATACTATGGTCATCGTGTTATTTGTTTAGTTACGTGGTATCTCCCGTAATTTCAGTGCTCATTGAACGAAAATTGACATCAGAATACATGTTCTATTTGGTTGTGTACCATGTCTTTCACAGTAAAGACAAATACACCTGCGTGTTATCAGGGCCCACAAGGTAAGCAAAGGTGATCTAAGCACTTTTCAACTGAAAGGTTCAATGTATAATGAGGATGATTTGTTGACTAACTAACTAATTAACAAACTGTCTAACTAATGCATAAGAAGTACAATCATACACGTTAATTGGGACACATAAAGAACAGTTTGTCATGCATGGTGCATTGTCTAGGTTAGAAATAGTTATTTGTTAATATACATTAAAAACTAATGTCACCTGTATTTCCTTCACCCGCTCAGAATTTTCCCCAATCACTATTTCCATGGACTGTTTCAGTTTCTCAACTTCAGCTTGCAACTTCTGGACTGCATCCTGCAGTCTCTGCATGATTCCTTTATCCTACAATCACAACATTGACACACATGGCGATATACACCAGACTGACTAGTATAAATCAAGATTGAATAACATAACACAAGAATTAACAACATAACACAAGATTGAACAACATAACACAAGATTGAACAGAATAACACAAGATTGAACAACATAACACAAGAGTGAACAGCATAACACAAGATTGACCAGCATAATACGTGCTTGAACAACATAAATTAAGATTGACTAGCATAACACATGAATGAACAACATAACACAAGATTGAACAACATAACACAAGATTGAGCAACATAACACAAGATTGACTAGTATAAAACCAGACAGACCAGCATAAACCAGATTGATTAGAAACAAATGATTAAACAACAGAAAACAAGATTGAACAACATAACACGAGATTGACCAGCATAGCACAAGATTGAACAGCACAAGATTGAACAGCACAAGATTGAACAGAATATTTAACAGCAAAACACAAGTATGACCAGCATAACACAATCTCTTATTCTCAGGCTGCTATAACAGGAAAACACAACAAAAATTGCTATAGCGGAAAAACACACAATAAAACATAATCGTGGTAAATGGCTGTGCAGCAGTCAATAATTTGTGACCAAAAGCTAGTGAGGGCTGTGTCTTGGTTTACCATGATTGTTGCTGTTGTTGTTATTATCCCTGTATTTGTCTTTATAAATATTGTATCAGAGTGTGTTGTTATGAACAAAATTTTTGCAAGAAGACCCAGGTTCACACAGATGGGCATGACTATAACACAGCACTGCCGAACATTGCATCATATCATCTCACTGGATGTGTTATTAAGTGATCAAGGTAACAATTATAATTTAAAGTCACAAAATATATTCCTATCCAGAATGTTCTTCATTCTTCATTATTAACTGATTAAGTGCCAAGGGATGATTAATTGTCTTAAGCGACTTCTGCATCTGCCATGGGCTTATATACTGCCGAATTGTTGTCATTGGGTTAAAATACAACATATTTGCTACCATATTAACAACTTTTAGGTCATAACTGTAACACACCCTTACTTCCAATGTGTTACCATCCATTTTTGTATGATACAAACCTAATTTTTGTTTGGCAATGAATCTGTTAAAAAAACATTTTTCCATCCTCAGAAATAAATTTCTTTTTCTAATCATTTGCTACGACATCCTGATGTCATTCTTCACTTTCTACAATGTAACACGTTTCTTTCTTCTATTTTGTTGTTGTTGGTAATTCACATGCTACAGGATTTCTCTGTGTCTGTTTTCTCCCTGAACCACCTCGCAAATGTACATTACATCTACCGTAGCTACTTATAATCGCCATGTTACAATTAGTTTTAGTGAGTCATGTATTACTGAATCTTACATACTTTCCCATGCGTCTAATGCATACTGTTTCTGTTGTTGCTGTTGCCTAAGGTTAGCTTCATAAGTGATGTATGAATGAGAGTAGAGCGATAAAAAGGGCAGAATGTCTCTTGGGCTTGTGTGCCCAATTATAAATTCTTTTAAAATGAAGTTTTTTTTTTTTCATTATTTTTCATTCCAGTTGCATTTAAAGTTTCAAGTTTATTTTTCCCCAGATCTTCCCCAAGGATAATAAGCATTTTCCTTAGTTTTATGATAAAAAGTAAAATAAATTAATATTTTAAGAAACCAGAATGCTTTGTATAAGCAATGATATCAAAGAATAATATTTGCATTATCAGTTTAAATAATGCTTAATGATCCTAAACTTAATCTTGTACAATGAAACTAAACACAAGATAATGCCTACTATTTATAATATCTGTCCAATATTCTTAGTTAAAATAAATTCTATCTCCACCGAAATACTTTTATAAAAGCAAGCACATCAACAGAACAAAATGCTGTGAAATCTTGTTGCTCAGCACTCACAACTAGACAGACAACTGCAACACTTTAAAAGAAATGTGTGCTGATAAAAACAAAGTTGGTGTAAATTATTAAAACTGATTAACATGCCAAGTTTTACCTTCAGCTGTCCTTCTTTCAAATCTCTCATTTCTTCTTTCAAGTTCTTCAGTGATGTAAGTAGATCATCTGATATACCTGATTAGATAAGCAGAACAATGATTAGGTTCACATCTTGTCCACATTTTAGTATCCTTTGTCTGGCTTACTTAATTGTTATATTTTGTACTTAATAAATTTAAAATATTAACAACACAGCTATTTTAACTGATTCAGTACCAAACAAAAAGTAAGTTTGGACCAAACATGGACACAATCAAATGTAAATTTCTGTTCACTGAGCATTGAAATTGTGGATGATACCACGAAACAAAACAAATAACATGATGATACTTGTATGTAGATATACCGTCCATCCGTTCATATGTGAGTCTTATCTGGGGATATATTATCTCTCAGCACTGAATCAGTTAAGTCATTACATTTTAAGTATGTTTAAACTCAAGAAAAACAGTTTTCATGATTTATTATTCAAAATATAGAAACCATAAATGATGTACATGTGTTTCAATCTCTACTCTTCTTATCATGTAACCCCAGACATGGGTCACAGGGGTGCCATGATGGAAACATCAACATCATTAATCAGAGTCCTCCACTGCTGTCTGTCCTCAGCAATGAACAGGGGTATGGAAATGCTGCATCTTGTCCATTATTTAATGTTTCCAGTCCAGGATTTTCTCTGCCATCCTCTTTTCTGTTTGCCCTCAGCTCTTTCCTGGTGGATTACCTTTTACAGGGCGTCACCTGACATGCCCAAACCAACACATCTGCAATGTTTTACCAACAATAAAAGTGGTTCTTGATGGCTTGTATTTGTATTTACTATGTCTATAACATGCCGGTTCCGTGGCAAAGGATTTACGGATGCAGTTCATGATCCTGCATACCCTGTTTGAAACACAGCTGTGGGAGATATGGCAGAAAACCGCCTTGTGTTGGTTATTTATGAAATGGGATGGGTGCTGGTCATTCAGAAAGCAATGGCAAACTATTGAACATAAACTTGCCATTAGATCACAACAGCAAAACAATGCTGGTGTTGACTGCAACGTCCTATAAAGGATATGCAACTAACTTTTTTTTTTAACTGTCTCTAACATTGGCATTTGTTTTGCGCTCCATATCCATCCATCCATCATGTGCCATGCCGATCAGCGTGGGCGGTCATGTTTTGCCATCTCACTCGATCACCAGATACTCCGTATACCATATTTTTTTGGGTTGCATATCCCTTACAGGACATTGCAGTCAACACCAGCGTCTTTCAGCTGCTGTTGATGTATTAAGCAAGATTACGCTCAGTAGTTTGCCACTGCTTTCTAAGCGACCGGCTCAGATACTCCATAAGTTACTGACCCGGAGAGAACCGCTACCGTTTCTCGCGCACATCACGTTACTCATGAGAGTATATGGGATTACGGAGAAAGGCGTAAACTCCTAGGCCAGGGAGACCGGCATATACCATATATGCGTAATTTTCCCTAAAGCATTTGTATTCAAATGTCTGGATCTAACATTCTACTTCTCCAGCGAGGCTCCAACTCTCACAGCCATATTCACGAATGGATACCACAAGTAGCTTGTATAGTTTGATCTTGACTTTTCCACATAGGATGCAGTTTTGTCATGGCAGATGAGGCCACCTCAAGTCTTGTTTCCATCTCTTTCCTTGAACTCGCTGACTGGCACCTGGCCGTCTTGACAGACAATAGTTGTTACATTGTGCTACACACACAAAAGGCATAACTACAACCCATGGTGGTAGGGCCAGGGGTGGAGCTATATCTCTCCGTAGCACAAAGCCTGGGCTGAATTGTTGAGACCATGTGTGTGCGTGCGTGCGTGTGTGTGTGTGTGTTTTTGTTTGGGTCGCTCACTCGCTTTGAACATGAGCGTAGTCCATACACAATACTTCTAGTAATACTGGACTGAATTTACATGTCTATTGGCTTTCCCTATTGCAAGTGTTCCTCGCCATCAGGTGAACCCTCTCTGACTTCAGAGGTACTTGTAATTTATGTCCCTAAGTCAAGGACAAGAAGTCAATATTTTAGTCCAATTGACCAGTATAGGTGTTGAACCCCCTACCTCAGCATCAGCACACACCGGATGTTTAAGAACGAGCACTCTTATTAATTCTGTCCTGCTGACCTCTGATCATGTGTTTTACTTAAACTACCATTATTGCATATTGTTGACCCTAGCCATTGAAGAACTCACTTCTAGTATTTGTCCCTTATTTTTATATTGATTGTTGTGTGATACTTGTAGCAATTCACTAGTATCTTGCTGTTTATTTTTGCTATGCTAATTTCCATTTCATACAATCTCAACATTTTATCTAATCTTGTGAAGAGGTCTTCTAATACTTCATTCTAATTCTAGTTCTAATGATTCATTACACAGTACATTAATACATTCATTCGTTAGGTCAGTCAGTCCATTGGTTGATGTTGAAGTTGTTAGATCATGTCCCTTCTCTGTCTCCTGTTCTCAACAACTCTCTTCAGCTCAGCTGAACTCATCCCATGCTCTTCACACCCTTGTGAGACAGGTTTTACTTGTACATCATCTTTTGCTCTTGCGCAAGATCTTGTCCTCCATATTTTTGGTAACAGATCCATGCATCATATCGTGTGTGACCAAGCTAAGATAACCTTCCTTTGTGTATGATGTTCATTAGTTGTCTATTTTATTCAATATATTTAAATCTTTTTTATTTGATCTCTTTTCTTCCCAGTTTAGTTTGTTTGCATCCTGTTATAATACATTTCATAAGCTTCCAAGTTCTTCTAATCTCATCTGTTTTAAGTCCATCATTCAGAGCTATATAGTGCTGTTGGCCAGATAGTGATATTTCATTTCTGCAGTTCAATATTGATGTTACTTGATGTAAGGCATGTTTGTTTCTCCAAAAATGCGTTTAATGCATATACTGAATAAAGTAACTGATTAACAATTAACCCATTTTGTCCCAAGCAGATGCTACTTACATTCATTACATACCAAGAAAAGGACCATATATTGATCAGGTACTCCTTACATGTCCTAAATATGCATGTTTCTTAAGAAAAGTATATAATGATTCAACAAGTGCAAGTATTATCAGTTGCTTGGTAAAAGAATAATTCAAGAAGTTACAATATTTTCACTATATCATTGTTAAATATTGTTAACTTATGGTTGCTTGGTGTAAACAGTTACAGGAAGTTTGTAAATTTCTTCTCACCAAGTCCTCCCAAGTCTTCTTTGTTAGCCTTCAATTCTAGAAGTTTCTGCAATGACACAAAATCATGCAACCTTACAACAATCTACTTAATTACATATCATCTTACAACAATCTACTTAATTACATATCATCTTACAATAATCTACTTAATCACATATCATGCCATCTTACAACAATTTACTTATCCACACTTCTATCTAGAAGTTTCTGCAATGACACAAAATCATGCAACCTTACAACAATCTACTTAATTATATATCATCTTACAACAATCTACTTAATCACATATTATGCCATCTTACAACAATTTACTTATCCACACTTCTTCTTTTGTTCGCTACTTATCCACACATCATGCCATCTTTCAACAGTCTACTTATTTAAACATCATGCAATCTTACAACAATTTACTTATCCACACTTCTTCTTTCGTTCGCTACTTATCCACACATCATGCCATCTTACAACAATTTACTTATCCACACTTCTTCTTTCGTTTGCTACTTATCCACACATCATGCCATCTTTCAACAACAATATTCTTATTTAAACATCATGCAATCTTACAACAATTTACTTATCCACACTTCTTCTTTCGTTCGCTACTTATCCACACATCATGCCATCTTTCAACAACAATCTATTTATTTACACATCATGTCATCTTACAACAAATCTACTCACTCACAATCTGAGAACTTAAAGCATGTTTTATTGACTGAATTATGTATTTGTCTCATAAGCATTTGTCTCCAAGTTAGACAATTCATTTATTTTAACCGTGTGTGAGTATGAATGTCCTAACAGGGAGTACTGAAACATTATATAGAACCTGTTCTGCTGTATGGCAGTAAATCATGGAATGTGAATGAACAAATTAGGAAGAATATGGAGGTAATTCATGAATGTTGCAAATTTCTTGGACTGCCAGAGTAACTAACAATGATTGCTTGAAAGAGGCTAATGAAACTAGAACATTATATACAACAATAAGAATGAGAAACAGCTGTCTTTGGTCATGTGATGAGGAGAGAGGCATTGGAGAACATCGTGATAAATGGAAAGATCAAAGGGAAGAGAGGCAGGGACAGACCAACGAAATGATGTTGGATGGACTGAGATGGTGGCATGGATGAATATCATCAGTATAGTTGATCCAGAACACCAAAGACCGAGATTTGTCGAGAGACATGAATGCATGATGTTCACGCTGACAGGGCACTTGATGATGATGATGGAGGCAATGGTGTTGTGATTTCTGACATGAAAGTTGTGAATACATTGCATTGGACTGCCAGAGTAACTATCAGTGAATGCATTGAACAGGTTATTAACAGCGGAACAGGGGGTTAGGGGAGGGGAGAGAACTCCAGCATAGTCCATACATGTGCTGCTACTTATATCGCACTGCACAGGTTTTTGTGTGTGGATTATATGTCCTTATTACCTGTGTCCCTTGCCATCAAGCTAACCCACACCAGACTTCTGAGGTACTTGTAATTTACTTCCCCAAGTCAAGGATGAGAATTCAATATTTTAGTCCAGCTAACCCAAGTAGATGCCGGCTTCCTGGCCTAGAGGTTAGCAACTTTTCTCCGTAATCTTGTATACTCTCATAAGTAACGTGACGACGGTGAGAATCAGCAGTGGTTCGAATCGTGTCGGTAACTTACGGGGTATGTGGGCCGGCCACTCAGAAAGCAATGGCAAACTACCGAGCATAATCTTGCCAAGAAATCAACAATCAGCTGAAAGATGCTGATGTTGACAGCGATATCCTGTAAAGGATATGCAAACATTTTTTAGAACACAATTAGGGATTGAACCCACAACCTCAGCATCAACACACTGAAAGATTAAGAGTGAGCGCTCTTATCTATATATATATAAAATGCGATGTATGTCTGTCTGTAAGTATGTATGTATGCATGTTGTTTATGCGTTCGCCAACGGTCCATTTGATTGAGATGAAATTTTCTAAACGTCTTCTTCTCATTCCGGTGCTGCCAACTGTCATAGTTTGTTAGTGTACAAACAGTTATTTACTTAATATTATTTAATATTTTAATTTACATTATAATTTATATATAGCGAGGGGACATAACTTTTAATAGTATTGCTATATATGAAAAATTGTTGCATATTTCTCAAATAGGTGGACCTTTTCGCTACAGTTATCTACAGGCATATGCGTTATAATCCTCCTCTTCTTCCCCCTCCTCCTCCTCCTCCCCCTCCTGCTCCTTCTTTTCTTCTGCTGCTGCTGCTGCCGCCGCTCCATTTACCCAAGTTAATTGTTGGGGGAAGATGTAAAGATCTTTCAAGTGCTCTTTCTAATGCTTTTTGGAAGTTGGTCTTCGTTTATCTAAGGTTGTTCTCGATACCACCACATCATTTTGTACATGAAAATTATATGACAACATTATTTTTTACATGAAAATTATACGACAACATTTTAAAAAAAATAATCCTAGCGTTAAGCGAAATTTTCTAACTGCAACCAATAAATTATTAGACAGACAGACAGACAGACAGGGAGGGAGGGAGGGAAGGAGGGAGGGACGGAGGGAGAGATGGATGGACGGGTAGGCAGGCAGACAGACAGACAGATGGATAGATAGATAGATAGATAGATAGAGAGGGAGGGAGGGATAGATGGAGGGAGAGACGGACATACGGACGTGTAGGCAGGCAGGCAGACAGACAGATAGATAGATAGATAGATAGATAGATCCCCGCTAGGGACTGGGCAAAGCCGGGCCGGGTCAGCTAGTATATTATAGCAGCAGAAATGTGTTTTTAAGAGAAATTTAAAAAAAAATACAACCAATAGACAGAAAATTAAGATATCCTCACTGAGAATTGTTTTCTAAGCTATCCTGACTGGGAGTTGTTTACTAAGATATCCTGACTGGGGGTTGTTTACTAAGATATCCTGACTGGGGGTTGTTTACTAAGATATCCTGACTGGGGGTTATAGTCTAAGATATCCTGACTGGGGGTTATAATCTAAGATATCCTGACTGGGGGTTGTTGTCTAAGATATGCTGACATGGGGTTATAGTCTAAGATATCCTGACTGGGGGTTGTTGTCTAAGATATCCTGACTGGGAGTTGTTGTCTAAGATATCCTGACTGGGGGTTGTTTAAGATATCCTGATTCAGGTTGTTTACTAAGATATCCTGACTGTTGTTGTTTTCTAAGATACCCTCACTGGGTGTTGTTTTCTTAGATATCCTCACTGGGGATTGTTTTGTTTTTAGATATCCTCACTGGGGGTTGCTAGAAAATATCAACATTGGATAGTGATCTAAACATATCACAATTAATGATTTTATCTGAGACAAGTTGTCACCAAGTTCTCTAGTTTATTTCTTCTCTTAACATGCCCAAAATATTTTGACTATCTACATCTAATTTCTCTGATTTTATGGTTTTCATTTGCTTCTTGTAGGACTTGCTCATTGGTTTTTCTGTCTGTCCATGGTATTCTTTGCATTTTTATCAGAAACCACATTTTCACTGTCATTAAATGTTTTTCAGCTTGTCTGCTCATAGTACACATTTCACATCCGTACAAAAGTATAGGTTCTATGTAGCACTTCAACGTTCTTTTTTTTTATGGCTGCAACTGAAATGTTTTTATTTGTCAGTATGTTTTCCATCTTGCAAAAGGCTACCTTTGCCATAGCGATTCTTGCTCTAATCTCTTCAAGGCACCTCCCATCAGATATTATGACTGTTGAGAGACAATTGTACTGATTCACTTGTTTAAGAATATTCCCATTTAAAAATCATACCTCAAGCTCATCAACTCTCTGCTTGAGAACGTCATGAGCATCAGAAAGTTTGCCCAGTTTTTCTAGAAGTTCCAGCAGCTCATTGCTTGGGCCGGAAGTATTACTCAAACGACTGCGCGCTGAAGATGAACGTGATGCAGGCTTTGACCCAGCTTTAGAACCACCAGGTTTAGAAGATGATGGCCGACTCTTAGATTCCTGTAAAAGTAAATCACTTTAAATATGTGCAAAGTTTGGTCTATTTAGTCACAATGTAATAAAACCATAGTTAATAAATAAAATTTTTCAATTAAACATTTACCATCCTATCATAAATAGCATATCAGTTTTATAACTAAGAATTATATGTAAGACTAACTCATTCAGTATCACACTAGGAATACACCATCTTGTTTATTTGCTACTCCATACACCTTTTGTAAACTGATTGGAAAAATTACGCATAGACAGTCAAGATTTCTGGACATGTTAGGGGGAGAAAAAACGAAAACTTGGTGACAACTGCCAACCTTGATGGGAAAAGAGCAAGGGGAAGAAACAGAGATGAATACCTTGATGATTTGGTCACATGGCCTGTGTGTTCTTGTCTTGATTATACAATTAGCAAATCGAGTAGTCGAAGATATAGCAAGGTGGGTGGACAAGAGATTTATTATCAGTCTTCAGGAATCCCTGTGCAGTTAAAAGGCTGTAAAGCGCCCTCCTCATAAAATTCTCAACACTTCATAAACTATGGTCATAACATTCAGAAATAAATAGCATTTCATATACTGTATTTGATGAACAATAAACGATTGCTCAAATATAGTGAGTTGTTAGCAATTAGACAGTTCCAGTATGTTTTATGCAAACACACACACACACAGAGAGAGAGAGAGAGAGAGAGAGAGAGAGAGAGAGTGTTAAATCTGAAATTACTGTGATGATAACAAATGCTCCACATTCAAACAATACTTGTGACTATGTGTTTTAAGTGTTTCAGCTAAAGCATTATTCATTTATTCACTTCATATGATATATAACCTGATGAAATGCAGCAAAATATGCCAGGCAATAAATCATGCAGCATATTGTTTGTGACTTCTGTGTTTAAACTGGTTGAAACATTCACTGTGTGTGTGTGTTTCCTTTCATTGAGATTCCTAGTTATATTTTGTATACTTTTAGATTCTTGTCACATGGTGCAACCATTTAATTCCGCACGTCTACGTATTCTGAATACTGTGGTGTTCCTACTGTCTATGTTATTTTATGAGTTTCCCACTCTGTTTCTTTCAAAAATAAAAAACAATCCATTTTCCTTTAGCACCTCATTTTACTAGTCGTGACCTTTCTCTTTTGGTCTTTGATCAGAGTCCACATTTGATGTTGATAACAAAGGGTAATTATAAAAATGTATTATTTGTCTTTGGATCTCTAGTTGTGTGCTTTGATGTTTTATTGTTGTAACAATGATGACACCTTCGACATTACTGTATTTCTGAACTCATGTGTATTTTCTGTTCATTGTATCATTGTTTGTTAACAACTTGTTGACCTAATGAAGTTTTATTTCATTTCATTCAAAGAAATTTTAATACACATTATTTGCATAGAAAGGTATAGAAATGTAAACCATACACATTTGGAAAACAAAGTATTTAAAAGAATCTGTTCTTACTCATGACATGTCAGAGCATCAAACAACAATCTAGTGTTCATTTTTTTTGTTAGAATGTATCTTCCAAAACTGATCTTACACCACTCCGGACACGCCGATAAGTGTTCCATCTCCCACAGAAAATGTTGAATAGCATGGGTAATTATAGTTCCAGTGGCTAAGTGATTATATATGAATATGACAGAGTTCCACAATCCATGGTTGTGTATGAATATGATAGTTCCACAATCCATGGCTGTGTATGAATATAATAGATCCACTATATCAACAATCCATGATTATATATGAATATTATAGATCCACAATCCATAGTTATGTATGAATATGACAGTTCCACAATCCATGGTTGTGTATGAATATGATAGATCCACTAGATCCAAAATCTATGGTTGTGTATTATGATAGATCCTTAAAAAAAGTTGTTTAACAGTCAACAGGGTCGACTTCATTGCACCGGGTTTTTATCCCATATGGCTCGATCTCTTTCCGCAGTACGGAAAGCGTTGCACAAAGCACGAACTCTGTAGCTCCAGCGACGACCCACAGGAGTCTTTGAAAAATTTCACCCATGAAGCTTAGGACGCGGTCCGAAATTGAACCCACAACCTTCGGAGCCAGAGTCAAATGACTTGACCACTTTGCCACAAAGACTCCCGATAGATCCACTAGATAGACAATCCATTGTTGTATATGAATATGATAGATCCACTAGATCCACAATCTATGGTTATGTATAAATATGAGAGATCGACAATCCATAGTTGTGTTTGAGTATGACCGATTTCCATAATCTATGGTTGTGTATGAATATTACAGATCCACAATCCATGGTTATGCATGAATATGACAGTCCCACAATGCATGGTTATGTATGAATATGACAGTTCCACAATCAATGGTAATGTATGAATATGACAGTTCCAGAATCCATGGTTATATATGAATATGGCAGTTCCACAATCAATGGTAATGTATGAATATGACAGTTCCACAATCCATGGTAATGTATGAATATGACAGAGTCTGTCATGACATAGTGGTTAGATGCCACTAAAATTTGAAAATTAACCGGGGCTCCCAAGTTGACCAAGCCTAAAATTGGTAGTAGGAAATGTCTTGGGCAGTAAAGGCAACCAGCGTGATACTGACCACATGAGCCACTGAGTGCCAGTTGGTCAATACAAATATGGGTGTAGCACCGTATGCCCAATACACCTTGGTCACGGAAAAGAGTTCTTTATTTTTGCAACTCAATAAGTAAGACCATTATGCTCATGGAACTAATTCAAAACTCAATGGCCAACAATCCACCAACTCCTAACAAAATAAGGCTGTCATTTGCCATTTTTATTTTGAAATACACTGGCATTTTGCCGTCTTGACAGACAATAGTTTGTTACATTGTGTTTCAAAAAGGCATAACAGCTAAAACCCATGGCGGTAGCGATTGTGACTAATCAGACCAACTTGTGCTGTAAATGTTCGTCCACAATGGTTGCACGTGAAAGTTGGTTATTTCCACCATCACGCACCATCTTACGTCTCACACGTTCAGTGTGTGACCTATCTGCATACATTTTCTTCTTTGTCTTTATTCCATTTCTGATCTTTGTCCTCCATGCAACATGATCAGCACAAACTTGTTCCCAAGGTGCAATATCAATGCCTGTATCAATCATGTCCCGCTTACACATCTTTGTATCGTAGTAGAGGCCGACCCCGAGATCTTTTACTCATCTGTAATTCACCAAAAAAGATGTCCTTTGGTATTCTACCATCAACCATCCTCCTAATGTGTCCTATGCATCTAAGTCTACGAAGACTGAGCATGGAAAAAACCGTCACACAACCCGATCTTTCCAGTACTTCAGTATTTGTGATTTTTGTCTTGCCACTTTACCAAGTATTCTTCACAGACATTGCATATGACAGTTGTTTAAACATTTATTTTGAAATAGTTAACTTTTATTTGAACAACTGTAACACTTACAGGTAAGTCTGTCTGCATGCCATGTTCAATAACCACTCTCTCGTCACCTGTGGACTGCAAGTTTTCAAAATCTTGCCTGACACCTCTCAGGGCATCTTCTAGGCCCGGCCATGTCACAAACTGGGACAGATACTGGTTCATGTCATCCAGGCTTGGCACACTTGACAGTTTGTTGTCCAGGTCAGTGTACTTCTCTTTCATTTCTTTCTGTAGATGTAAGCACAAAACATAACTGCGAACTGTTGTCAATGTATTGTCAATGGTTTCAGTGTTTCATCAGTGGTTTCAGTTACATGTCGGTGATTTCAGAGTGTCATCAATAGTTCCAGTGTATTATCAGCGGTCTTAGTGTTATTAAGGTTTCAGGGTAGTGTTAATGCAGTGCATCATCAGTGATTTCAGTGTATTGTTAATGCAGTGTATCATCAGTGATTTCAGTGTATTGTTAATGTAGTGTATCATCAGTGATTTCAGTGTATTGTTAATGCAGTGTATCATCAGTGATTTCAGTGTAGTGTTAATGCAGTGCATCATCAGAGTTTTCAATTATTTAAGTGCACTGTTAGTGCAGTGTATCATCATTGATTTCAGTGTATTGTTAGTGCAGTGTATCATCAGTGATTTCAGTGTATTGTTAGTGCAGTGTATCATCAGTGGTTTCAGTGTATTGTTAGTGCAGTGTATCATCAGTGGTTTCAGTGTATTAGTGCAGTGTATCATCAGTGATTTCAGTGTATTGTTAGTGCAGTGTATCATCAGTGGTTTCTGTGTATTGTTAGTGCAGTGTATCTTCAGTGGTTTCAGTGTATTGTTAATGCAGTGTATCATCAGTGGTTTCAGTGTATTTTTAGTGCAGTGTATCATCCGTGATTTCAGTGTATTTTTAGTGCAATGTATCATCAGTGATTTCAGTGTATTGTTAGTACAATGTATCATCAGTGATTTCAGTGTATTGTTAGTGCAATGTATCATCAGTGATTTCAGTGTATTGTTAGTGCAGTATATCATCAGTGATTTCAGTGTATTGTTAGTGCAATGTATCATCAGTGATTTCAGTGTATTGTTAGTGCAATGTATCATCAGTGATTTCAGTGTATTGTTAGTGCAATGTATCATCAGTGGTTTCAGTGTATTGTTAGTGCACTGTATCATCAGTGATTTCAGTGTATTTTTAGTGCAGTGTATCATCAGTGGTTTCAGTGTATTGTTAATGCAGTGTATCATCAGTGGTTTCGGTGTATTGTAGGCACAGCGTATCATCAGTGGTTTCAGTGTATTGTTAATGCAGTGTATCATCAGTGGTTTCAGTGCATTGTTAATGCAGTGTATCATCAGTGGTTTCAGTGTATTGTCAGGGTTACCATTAAATAATATTGCCAGTCTTTTAATAAACAACATCAGTTTGTGCTGCATGAGATATGTTTGGTTGTGAAATGTCCAAACTGGCCACTACTGACAAGCCAGGTTTGTGAATCTAATTGACATAACATCTGACGTGATATTTTTAACCTGACCTCTGCATCACTTAAAGTAGCTGGTAGTTTTCCAAGAAATTAAAACAGAAATAAATGCAAGGCAATCAACAGGCTGGTAGATTGGCTGCCAATGCCCCTGTGGTCAGAGAACTATTTTATGATAAAGATGATATGGCGAAGGATCAAAGGAATCAGGTGGAGAGTGCAGCTGAACAGGTGGAATCTGGGAAGACAGGCTTAAGGAGGAGTAAGTAGACTCTTGGCGATACTCAAAGTGTAGAGGAAAAGCCAGGCAGACTTTTAATCACAATGCTACTGGAATAATAGGCATTGGAACTCTTCAGTGGCTTTTGAAAAGGAGAACAGTAAATGTGTTGGAATGTCCCAGGTGCAGTGAAGTTGATTCTTAAATTTAGTATGCAAAACAAATATTGACCAGCAAAACAAATATGGACCAACAAAACAAATATTGACCAGCAAGACATATACAACACTTTAATAGTTACAAACACTTACAAATAAGTCATCCATGGCATTGAGGCGATTGTTGATGTCATCCATGTTTATCTATGGAGAAACAATGACAATGTGTTTCGTTAGTTGACATACCACAGAAGTTTTACATTGACTTGGACTTCTAGGTCGACCCAGTTTAAAATGGGTACCCGGAGATTATATGGATCAGCATGATATTGAAAACATCAACCACTAAGCGCGTATTGGTTTATAATTATATGGGAATTGCACCATGCACCCGACCACATCACCCCTGGAGTGCCGATTGGTCTATTAAAAATATGCCAAAGGCGTGCAAAAGTGACCTTTACCATATACCCAAAGACACGAAGCCATGTGAACGGATCCATTGTTTCTTTCTGACCATACACCCAAAACACACGAAGGCATGTGAACGGATTCATTGCTTTATAATGACCATATAGTTCATATACCCCGTATGGAAAAGGGTCGTTTACTTTATATTACATGTGCTTGCACACAAGAGGATTGAAACGATGTGACAGTCTTTAATTTTTAATAAGGGCACGCGGTTCCCCCCAGGGACTAGAGCCGCCCCATCAGGTCCCCGCCCCTGGTTGACCGCATATGCTGGTGACCCTGGTAAGATCAAGTGCAGATATTACACTTTGATCTTAGTCAAATGGCCGAGAATGAGTCTTTAATCTAGAAATAATGGAGGGAACTAGCGATAATTTAAGCAGTCAGAAATTTTTTTTTTCCCCCGCGTTTCCATCCTGTTTCAGGATATTGCGGTCAACATCATCATCTTTCAGCTGTATGTTGATTCAGTCAGAAAATAAAACTAAAAATAATAAATCCTGACTGTTAAAGGCAAACATGAGGGGAAAACAGTTTCATAACAAGGTCGCTTCTCGATTGGAAGACCTCGCTCTCTCCTCCCACCCCGCCCAATTTCCCCCAAAAAAACACGAATAAGAGAAATGTAAACATATATACACAGTACTTGGAAGACATGGACAGAAAACTGACAAGATCGCTAAACACAGAAGAATTTGTTGCGAGCTGGTTGCAGCCCCTTGACACACGAATAGCTACAAGAAAAGATAGGAATAATATGTTCATGGCACACTTCACAAAAGTTTGTTTTTTTTCCCCCCAAATAAAATTATCAAATTATACAATGCTAAGCACTGTAGAACTTTAAAGTACACATGTATCCTCCTTATTCTCCACCTTCTCCTCCGTCTTATTCTCCCCTTCCTCCTACTTCTTATTCTCCTCCTCCCCCTCCGTCTTCTTCTTCTTCTTCTTCTTCTTCTTCTTCTTCTTCTTCTTCTTCTTCTTCTTCTTCTTCTTCTTCTTCTTCTTCTTCTTCTTCTTCTTCTTCCACACTCATAATTTAATATTAATATATCAAAAGAAAGCAGCATCCAGCTTGAGCTTACTGACATCTCCATAGAGTGTGTGCTCCAATAGAGCTGGTGTAGGCCAACATAGTTTTCTGTGTCCGTATATGTTAGACACTTCTGCAACAATTGATTAGCTGGAAATTTACCAGTTGCACAGATACATAGCCGTGGCCAAAGGCTTGCGAACGCGGTTCGTGAGCCGCTTACCAGGCGTTCGAAACGCAGATGCGACCGATTTGTGCAGCAGACCGTGTCGCATTGTGTTATAACGTGTTGGTATGGGAGCCGGCCGTTCAGAAAGCAATGGCAAACTACTGAACGTAAAACTTGCATAGTATATCAACAACAGCTGAAGAGTGCTGGCGTTGACTGCGACGTCCTGTAAGGGATATGCAACATTTTAAAAAAAAACAGATACATAAATCACGATCTCCTATCTTTAGTTCATTAAACATTTCAGCATGTTGTATCTAATGTGGATTCTGATGATTGTTACTTGTTCTCTTAGGTAGAGTGTGTAACACGCATCTTTTCTGGTGGCATAGATGCTCTGATTCCCACACGGTTCTCAAGTTGTGTTTTATAAATCTGTCAGCCTCTTCGTTTACAGGTCTGTTGCAATGTGAGGGGATCCATTCTATTAAACATTTGTTTTTTTTTTTAAATATTTAAGCGGCTTTAATGCAGGAGCCACAGAAACTTTTAAAAATCAGTTAGATATTCATCTAAATGAATTCAAAAATATAAATATGTATTAAGGACGTTCATTTGAAACCCGTTCGAATGGCTTTATTACAAAAGCATGAAAGAAACATTAACAGGTGTGGTAGAATTAAACAAAGCACTCATTTTGAATGAATTATACACCACGGATTTGTCAGAAGACGTCGCCGTAGGCATTCAGCCAAGCATCCCATTGCTTAGGTAGGCGGCGAATGCCGTCCGCAAAAAAAGATTGTGGTTGCTCACTGAACCAAGTGTTTACCGCGGTCATTACGTCTGCATCTGTGTGAAATCGTTGCCCCTTAAGAGCTTTTTTTAGAGGTCCAAACAAATGAAAATCGCATGGTGACAAATCAGGACTATAGGCTGGATATTGTAGAATTTCCCACTTCTTCCTTGCTAATGCTTCCTGCACAATCTTTGCGACATGCGGACGAGCATTATCGTGCAACAAAATCACACCACGAGAAAGTATGCCGGGTCGTTTATTTTTGATGGCTTTTTGCAGCTTGTCTAGTGTTTGCAAGTAGAGGGTAGAGTTGGTGTTGACATTAGGTTCTTTAAAGTCGGCCAACAATAGCCCTTAATGGTCAAAAAATGCGCTCAGCATAACCTTACCAGCTGAAACCTGTAACTTGAATTTTTTGGTGTTTGGTGATCCAGCATGCTTCCATTGCATGCTCTCTCTTTTGCTGCTCGGCTCAAAATGGTGACACCATGATTCATCGCCTACCACTATGCGAAAGAGAAATGCATTACGCACCACTCTGTAATGTAGCAAGTTGTTCAAGCAGCATCCCATGCGTTACTCCTTTTGGTGGTAGGTCAACAGCCGTGGTACCCACTATGAATACACATTCCGATATTGCAGTTTCTTACGAACGACCTTCTGAATTGTCCCAATTGACACATCAAATTCTTTCGCTAGCGAACGTATGCTTCGACAATGATCCATCTGTTCTGTTGCATCAATTTTGGCGATGGTTTTTTCTGTTGCAACAATATGCGCTTGACCCAGCCGTCGAAGATCTGTCGTGAACTGACGTCCTTTCCGAAACATTCGTGCCAACTCTGTCACTGTTGTTTTCGACACACATTTGTTACCGTAGGCTGCCTGCATTCTTCGATGAATGTCCACTGGTCGACATCCTTCAAGTGAAAGAAACTGAATCACCGCTTTTTGAGCTTCTTTGGACGGATTTTGGATCAACCCGGCCATTTCTCAACGGTCAGAAACATAACCTATGCATCATGGGACGATAAGAACGTGCTCTTTTATTCATTGGTCAGTACTTATCACATGACTATGACGTGATCATGTTCAACATACGCTATTACGCGCTGTGCGGCACGAACGGATTTCAAATGAACGCCCCTTATATATAACTGTCAAATGCTGGAGACAACCTGAATTAAATTCAAACCAAAACAACATAAATACATACATTGTTGACTTTATTCAGAAGATCAGTCTGTGTGTTCTTCAGATCCTTCATCTCCTTCATGAGATCCTCAAATAGTGACATCAGCTAGAGATAGAAAAAACAAATATACCTCAACAATTGTATCTCCTTGTCTAGCTCAGACTGCCAGCAGCGTACTGTCAGTGCTTTCAATGAGTTGTTAGTGTATTGTCAGTGGTTTCAATGAGTTGTCAGTGTATTGTCAGAGGTTTCAATGAGTTACCAGTATATTGTCAGTGGTTTTAAAGGGTTGTTAGTGTATTGTCAGTGGTTTCGGTGAGTTGTCAGTTGTGTCAGTATATTTTCAGTGGTTTCAGTGTGATGTTAGTTGTGCCAGTGCATTGTCAGTGGTTTCAGTGAATTATAAGTTGTGCCAGCGCATTGTCAGTGGTTTCAGTGAAATGTCAGTGGATTGTCAGTGGTTTGAGTGTGTTGTCTGTTGTTTCAGTGTATTGTCAGTTATTTCTGTGAGTTGTCAGTTGCATCAGTGTATTGTCAGTGGTTTTAGTGAGATGTCAGTGTATTGTCAGTGGTTTCAGTGAGATGTCAGTGTATTGTCAGTGGTTTGAGTGTGATTTCAGTTGTGTCAATGTATTGTCAGTGATTTCAGTGAGTTGTCAGTTGTATCCGTGTGTTATCAGTTCTTTTAGTGTGATGTCAGTTGTGCCACTGCATTGTCAGTGGTTTCAGTGAGTTGTCAGTTGCGTCAGTGTATTGTTAGTGGTTTCAGTGAGATACCAATGTATTGTCAGTGGTTTCAGTGAGATGCCAGTGTATTATCAGTGGTTTCAGTGAGATGTCAGTGTATTGTCAGTGGTTTCAGTGATATGTCAGTGTATTGTCAGTGGTTTCAGTGAGATGTTAGTGTATGTCAGTGGTTTCAGTGAGATGTAAGTGTGTTGTCAGTGGTTTCAATGTGATGTTGGTTGTGTCAGTGAGTTGTCATTGGTGTCAGCATATTGTCTGTGCTATCAGATCGCTGTTAACATTATAGGTTGCTAGTTTTGTTAGTAGTCGGTCGGTGATGTCAGTGTACTGTCACTGTCATTGGATTCATTTAATCATGACAGGAATAAATTCAGCGGGTTAGCACGCGAGTCAAATAAGCTAAGAGGGTAAACTCTGACAGAATTTCTACAACTCATCTTGTCTTCAAAGACAAAAGCTAGGTCTTTCCTTTTGAACCAAATAGTTTTGTCATTCAAGAGAAATGAAACCATGATTCATCAACATCACTTTCCACGATTACTCCTGTGGCTTGGAATAAAAGTGTTGCATAGTTAGCAGACATTTACACCAGCTGGAAAAGCTAAGCCTGAAGTTTTAGAGAAAATAAATATACATTATCCAATTTCACGACTACTATCAGGTATTTTTATCCAGCCTGCAGAACCTCAAGGGGTTAGGGACGCAGTTCGTAATCCAGCGTACCGCGTTCGAAACACAACTGCGGGCGATTTGGCAGCAGACAGTCTTGCGTTGGTTTTTAACGAAATGGTATGTGTACCGGTCGTTAA
The DNA here is from genome assembly GCA_963921405.1 of Cepaea hortensis. NCBI lineage: Eukaryota > Metazoa > Mollusca > Gastropoda > Stylommatophora > Helicidae > Cepaea > Cepaea hortensis. The sequence goes on along the minus strand of OY992880.1, from coordinate 123,047,707 downwards.
GAAAGCAATGCAAACTACTGAACGTAAATTTGCCAAGAGATCACAAATAGCATAAAATTGCTGGGGTTGACTGCGACGATCTGTAAAGGATATGCTACTAACTTTTTCTTAACAGCAGGACCTCGGCCATTTTGCTTCGCAGGTCTCAACCAGTGAACATGTGCACCAGCACTGACTGACCTAGTGGAGTGGCGCATGTACACCCAGACACTTGGTTTCCCATAAGGAAAGCAAAGAATAGCAACACTGCAGCCTACCACGCATGTCGTAAGAGGCGACTAAGGAGACTTGATGGTTCCGTCGCACTGCTACTGAGTGAGTGCGTGGCGCGACACTGTGAGCTGTGAGTTTCGTGTGAAATGCTTTTGAATCTGCCCAAGTTTTTATTTTTAGAACGTGACTGCATGTTCGGAGCGATGGCAGGTGGCTATGTCCCAGAGTTGACCGGTTTTTGCCTTATGCAGAAATGCGTGGCTGCTGGGCTTCTGGTTGACTGCCACTGCCGTCGGTGATGAACTGTATGTTCGTGGACTGTGTAGGTGAACATCTAGGAAACATCCAAATAGGAAAATGACTGCCGATTCCATCAGAGATGAATTGGGTGTTTCGTGGGGGACTGGTGTGTTGACATTCTGGCGGCGGCATTATGCACAGTGTATCTGTGCGGGCTGTTGTTTGTCGAGACTCCTGTCTTTTCCACTTTTCACTTGGACAGTGGGGAGCGTTTTGTGTGATATTCACTGGCACAAGAACGGAGCATAATGGGGACGACCCGCTGCTGTGAAGTTGGAACTGCGACTAACTAACTAACTAACTTGGTTTTAGCAGTAGCTATGACGACAAAATGTGTGAGCCCCGAATGCATAAGTCAATGGGGAAACCCCAGAGTTATTCTAAACCAGTCAAGGAAAGATCTAGTAAGTGGCGAAACGCTTTAACAACACGAGTGCTCGGAGATCGTTCACGAGGTAAACAAGGTGACCGGTTCTCGCTCCAGGGACAAACATTACATTTGCTGACTACAACCATATTGTAATGATGTGATGACAGTTGACCTTTGAACTGTTTATTACTGCGATACTTAACTGAATCTGAAATCCTATTTGTATCAAGCATATAGTGTACGAACAATATTTTACCGCTTTGTAGTCAATTCTCCATTCCTGTTTATGGTGAGCGAACAGGGTGGTGGGTGGGTGGATGAGTGATCAGAAAAATGCTTCTGGTGGCGAGAAGTTATAAATTGTGTCAGATGACACGGGTGTGTGCAGTAAGATACTTAGACTAACATGGTTAGATCTATTTACGTGTAGGTCTAGACCTAGCTACTTGTCTCCTGTCACGTGAACAACAGTCTTGTTTTGCGTTGTCGAGGCCATTCTGTCAGAATGTTCTTCTACATAACCAGCAAACCTTTGGAAACTGTTGACCTGTTCGTAATTAGGAAACTCTGTCTAAAAGTATAGTTTTCCCCAACTAATGGCATCAGACCCGTTGGGGGGGGGGGGGGGAATCAATAAAAGATGGTGACAGGGACAACGGCTGCTGAGGTGAAGAAGAAGAAGAAGAAGAAGAAGAAGAAGAAGAAGAAGAAGAAGAGGAGGAGGAAGAAGAAAAAGAAGAAGAAGAAGAAGAAGGACGAGGAGGAGTAACAGACGAAGACGGAGGAGGAGGAGAAGAAGAAGGAGGAGGAGGAGAAGCAGAAGGAGGAAGAGGAGGGGTACAGCAGCAGCATAACGATGAGCAGCAACAGAAGTTGAAGACAAAGAAGAAGAGCAATGTCAAAGACTCGATAGTACCACACCTCGTGAAGCCATAGCACAGTTGAGTAGACACTCAACAGGCCACGTTTGCCAGCAGAGTGCGATGTGAGGTAACACGCACGAAGGTGAAGGTCACCCCGCGTGGTGTGTAACCACGGGAGAGAGGTTAGGGAGACGGGAGACTGGACTTGAGGCGTTCACATCGTTTAGAATAGCGTTAGGAGTTTTGTGTTCACTAATAGATAGAACTAGCATAGGGTTAGCAGTTTGTGTTAGATAATTCTGTGGCTGTATATTGTGTATTGCATTAGCGACTGTTTACCGCTTGTAAGCGAGCCAACGGCAATAAAATGGACCATACATTTTGCCTCCCACACGACTTGCAAGTTGTCTTGTATGGGTGTGTGAGAAGTACCCGTTGAGGCCTGTCAGTTGAGTTGTTGACAGGCCAGGGTAATTGTGGTGTCAGAAAGTGGTGCTTGGACGAAAGCGCCAAGCTAATACCCACAGTAAAAGGGTAATTGTGGTGTCAAGAAGTGAAGCTTGAACGAAAAGTTCAAGCTAATCCACTCATCCACGGGCTCCAGACTAGGGATTAATTTTTGTAGTAACGATAATTTGTGCAGACAGGAGAATTTGCGAGCTAGAAATATGCCTATCGTGACAAAATAGTGTTTAATTGTGTTTATGATATATTTATTGAATGAAATCAGGTATTCTTCGAAGCTGTAAGTATTAATATTCTTATTTTCTTATATTTATTCATATATTTACCAATTTATTCTTGAATAAGCACCAAACATGATTCACGGCGCAGGAATACACAGGCAGCCGACAATATTGATTTTTGAGATCTAAAAATAGCGCTGCGCGATGACGTAGATTGATTGACAGACAGTTGTTCTGCGTCATTAGCATAAAGCAGTCGAGTGTTTACAAAATCGCTTAGCGGCGGCCCGCCTGAATCTGTGCTGTATATTGTTTATTATTTACTTATTTAAGTTACTAAATGAATATATTTATTTGTTGACACATTATTATGTTATTTTGATTTCTTTACAAGCATTTATTCATTTTTGGGTCTATTTTCTCTTTGCTTATCGTCACGATGGAACTATTTTCGGGCTAAGCATCTGATACTTAGCTGCACAACGTTTACAGAAATTAACTAGGTTAGTAACGAAAGGCAATTATTGTTTAAAACAAAGACAGGACATTGACATTAAAATTAATTAATACATATTCTAGGTGTTCGTAAGTCTGTCATTGTCTAAGTCATTGTCCTTAGTTGTCGAGTAAATCATATCGTTTAGTAGGCGTGTTTACTGCTGCCCTATATATCAGAGGGCAAACAACAGCTGTGCACATACACCTGTGAGCCAAATACCGTGTGCTACGTACGAAACGTGTCGCCACCCCAGTGTACCAAACAAGGTGACCTGTGTCAAAGGAGCTTCGTTCCCACATTAAGCTGAGTACACTTATATATTTTGTCATGCAATTTGATTAATAGTGCATCTCTTTTTCAGCATGTAACGCGTTGACATATTTGTATACTCTGTTTTTCTGCAAGATAAATCTGGGCAGGGTAAAAACAGAAAGCACAACTGATAGTGATCAGATAAGAACAAACATAACATATCAAAGATAAATAACTGATTAAAGTCATCATTGCCTATCACTGTTAGCCAAGTACTAAAGTAAGATGGCAACTTTATCAGATTTCATAAAAGCAGGCAAAGAACTGGAATTAACAGGAAAAGAACTACAACAATATGCTGATCAGAAATTTAAAGAAACAAAAGAGGAACAAACACGAAAAGAGAATGCGGAGAGGGACGAACGCGCACGAGAAAGAGAACATGATAAGGAGATGAAACAAAAACAATTAGATCAAGAGAAAGAATTAAAACAAAAGGAATTAGATCTAAAGCAAAAAGAGATAGATGAAATGGCAAGAGTTAAAGAAAAACAAATTCAGGTAGAATCAGAGACACAATTAAAGATGAAAAGCATGGATGTAGACTCACACGCAGAGATCTCTGCCACTAAACTAAGAAGTCAACAAGAGGAAAATAAGTTCAACAAATACAAAAATATTATCAAACCATATTGTAAAGAGGACTCCATATCTGCCTGGACAGAGAATGTAGAGTATCAATTTAAATATCACCAAGTTCCTTTAGATATGTGGGCTCCGATTTACATGAAGAATCTAAGTGGTGAGCCCCTTAAAGTAATAGAGTCTATTCCTATTGAACTTAGATCTAGCTATCAATACATCCATGATAGGATTATGCAGCACTTTTTACTTGATGCCCCTGGGTATCAGGTTCAGTTCTCAAATTTAAAACCTAAACCTAGTGAAACTTTTATAGATTATTTTTCAAATGTGCAGAGTGTACTAAACAGGTGGCTTAAAGCAGCTAACATAGGAAAAGACTTTGATAGATTAAAAAACCTAATAGCTATGGACAAGTGTATATCTACTATACCTTCTCCTTTTGCTAAGTTTTTGCAGCAGTCAGACATTGAAAACATCGAGCAGTTCGAAAAAAAAGGCTCAGCATATTTTTCTTCTAACAGAAAGATTTTTAAGACCTCAAGTGACTCTGAGATAGTTTCCTTTGTCAAAGACCAATCAAAAAACTATCAGGGTAACAGAAAACCTTTTCAGAGGTATGATAAGAGGGACAGAAAGGTTTCCATATGCATGTACTGTCAACTAATGCACGACACTTATGCTATGTGCGACAAATCGCCGAATTATCCTGCGCATCTTGAAAATGTGATCAAGAAGCAGCAAAGCAAACGGTCTGCATACAGGCGTGCAATCAAATGTTTTTTTTTGTTCCTCTTATGGCCATTATTCTAATAAGTGCCTTGGCCGCCAACGTTTGAAAGCTAACAACGCTATGTTGATTGACACCTCTTCAGATAGTGGTAGTGAGAATGAGTGTGAGATTGAAAGTGACTTACCAACTAACCAAGCAGAGGATGTGTGTGCTGCTAACGATATATTAAGCTTTGACAGCTGTGAACGATGTCACCAATTCCATGCAGACGGAATACTAGAATGTGGACATACAGTACCATGCTCATCTGAGAGTGGGAATGCAGCATTAGCCTCCAGAGGCAAGTTAGTGTTCCACAATGCAATGGTCAATGATGTACCATGCCAATGTTTGCTGGATAGCGGCAGCACCCTTATTGGTCTTCGAAGGGAACTAGTGAGTCCGGGTGATTACACAGGTGACACTGTGAAATGCCGAACCTTTTCGGGTAACGTTGAAATTTACCCTTTGGCAAAAGCCCGTATTGATTCTCCTTTTCTTTCCGGTACCTTTACTTGTGCAATACTTAACAACCCTTGTACAGATGTAATTTTGGGGTGCTTACCTCAACTGAAACAATGTACTAGTGAAGAAATAGTTGCATGGGAGAAATTAAATGCAGCTAAGGCAACAACCAGAGTTGACACTTCAAAACATCATGACCCATTGCAAAATGAGACACTACTAATGCTTTTTCCAACCAGCACAGATGACAAAAACACACAAAAACTTATACACCAGCAGAAATCTGATTTTAATGTGTCTCCATACTTAAAATTGTCAAAAGGCAAAGCCAAAATGACCAAGAATGCATCTTGGTTCGTTAGACGTAATAATGGCATTTCAACTACATGTCATATTACTAGTAACCATGAACAGGTGTTACTTGAACAACATCAGTTAGGTGTGCTAAACAATGCACACAAAACACCATGTGCAGGTCATCATGCATACAGCAATGCCAGGCCAAGTTTTTTCAATAACATAAAATTATTTTGTCATAATCTATTTGCTGGTAATGGCTGTCATCAATTGAGACAAAAGTTGAAGGGTGGACATCCTACAGCTGAAGTACAACCCTCTACACTGGCACCCAAGCCATTTGATAGAGGAAGGGTCAGTTCTACCACAAGTACACAAACAAATGTGCGAAAACAAGTAATCTGGAACTTGATCAAGACAGATTTAGGCTACTTCCATACAAACGAAATGGCAAGGACCATTCAAAGTAGCACATAACCATGGTACATGTTGACTATGAAATATCGATAAACAGACACTTAGAGATATTCCATGTCAACATGCGGAAACCTCACTTTTCAAGACAAGAGACAGAGGTAGTGACAGACGAACAGATTGCACCAACACCAAGTAATCAGACAACAGACATACACAACGCAACTACACTAGTTAGTGAGACTGGCAAATCCGACGAGGGGCATACATGTAGTGAACTTATAGAATACACATGAATAAATCAGAATACTGATGACTGGACAATACACCTACTGAAACTGAGACATGCCTTTGACAGAGTGCGACGCTTCGGTCTCACTGTCAAACCAGCAAAGTCAAATTATGCCTAAAATAAATTCATTTTTGGGTCATGTCATTTCTCAAGTCCAACTGTAGACTGACCTGAAAAGTAGTACCAAAATTATGAATCTGACCATGTCTAACAGAAAGAAACAGGTCAGAAACCTTTTGGGATTAGTAAATTACTCAGAAATTACAAATATATTTTCCAATGTCTTAAAATCTTCTGGAAATGAAATGTGAAAGATGCATTATTAATTCCTGCATTGTCAAAATTGAAGATCCTTTTTTGTAAATATTCCAATCCCTCCGCTTGCCTAATCCTAGGCTCATTTATTATCTTAGGTCATATGCCAGCAGAATCTCCATCACTGCAGTACTAGGCCAATTTTTTTTTGAGGGCATCTTCCATCCGCTTTGCTGCGTGAGCAGTAAGATCACACATGCTGAGTCCAAAGATTCCATATCACAGTTGCAGCCCTAGGCTTCATCTATACGGTGAGAAGGCTCCATCGAGTTCTGACGGATGTTCACTGCATTGTCCAGACCGACAACTCCCTGATCACGGTCATACATAGTGGTGTGCATCAAAATGACCGGATATTCAGGTGGTCACTAGTTTTACCATCTGGGGTAAAAATACCTGAAATCCAACAGTAAATGTAGAGTGATGGTTGGTACATGAATATCTGATAATATAAGATGTAAAATAGCTTACATACATATCCACATTGTTGGTGTAGTCATGTACCAAAACAATGAACTATCATGTGTCCGTGGACATCAGATTAAGAACTGTGCTGCTATACTTAGATACCACCGTGTGAACTAGGACAGCTCATTTCCAACTAAGCTCCATTCCGGTGTATCATATATATGAACCGCAGAAAACAGTGTCAGAACAGTGCTTAATTACAGACACGAAAAGACAGAGCTACAACACCAGCGAACTCTACACGTGCACTACCGAGAGAACATTAAGATGACTGTGTAATGTATTTCAGATACCCAGGCAAAGTGTGTGGTTATATTATGCCTATACAACCATTGCACATACATGAAGGCAACTACTAACCTGTGTAAACCAAATACTATGTATATAAACTTATTGTGATATGTAATATAATATTTTAAGATAGTGATAAATTAGATGTAGGTTAGGAACTATAACAGTTCTCATTTATTTTAATAATGTAGTTAGTACAGTAATTAACCCATTAAAATTAGATTAGAATATTAGTTTAGACATAAGAATAGTTTATTACAAGTTAAATTAAATTTATGATATGAATAGTACCATTTAGATTGTTATATTTCACTTAGTTTCATTGTAGTTAGTTTATTCCATCTTAATGAAACCATACCATCTTTCAAATATTACCATTTATTAGTATCATCATTTGACATCATAATAGATTAAAAAGAGTAGATAAGGTAACATACAGCATTTACACCAGTTAGATTAAGAACATCACTCATATAATTCCTTTGTGCATTTAAAAACATTATTTAGCATAGTATTTAGAAAAGTACATAAATTGTGGTCACATAATCCATTTAATTAAGGTACATAACTCACATCACAACAATTGCATTTAAATAGTTAGATTACATCACTTAGATTAGAAAAAAATAAGAAGTAATATAATCATATCATATAATTAACATAACAAATTTAATAAATTTAGGTAACACATTAAATACTTAGTTATAGAATTAGAATGGTATGTTAGAATGTAAAGTTTTCGTTAGTGAAATTGTGTTAGTGTGAATGTGTTGTCTGTAATATAGTTTAGAACTTAGATTACAGTATTTTGGGTTTCATAACAAGTGAATGTAGTCACGAATTAGTGTTATACACCTGTTTGTGGCCACATTGAACCAAATTATGACACTCAAAAAACTAACATACATACACATAAAATTTATAAATAGAGGATAGAAATTAGATTAGTAGATTTATTACTTCCAAACACACAAACAAACAGAAAAACAAACATATAAATTGCATACACTATTTGTAAATCAAAGACAGATAACTATGGGGCCAGGGGACATAATGGACAACGAAGAACTAAATTAACAGTGAAATAAAGTCTTACGCGCGGAAGCGAAGGAGGTAAAGCCTGTCGCACACACTCTTGTAGAATGGTTGTTAAATATTATATGGGGGACATGAAATAATTCATGTGTTGACCCTAAGAAAGTCAACTTTGTATGGGTAGTAAGTTAATTTACTATGTGAGGGCAGGTCTTATAAGACAACGGTCCGGTTCAGACATACCTCTGATAAATATAATATAGCATGTGAGAAGGGGCTCACGCCAACCAGTCAAGTTTGTGGCGATTGCCAGTAGCCAAGTAAGGCTTTGCTACATTGTGACAATAGTTATTAATAGTTCATTGGAATGCCCAAAGCCAGGTTATCTAGAGTCTTTGACAAAAATTAGAGACACTAATTTTTTGTTTAGGAACCTCTTGCGTCACAACCAATGAGTGAAAGTTGATGACGCAACACAAGAGGGGTGGGTGTGTGTCAAAGACTCGATAGTACCACACCTCGTGAAGCCATAGCACAGTTGAGTAGACACTCAACAGGCCACGTTTGCCAGCAGAGTGCGATGTGAGGTAACACGCACGAAGGTGAAGGTCACCCCGCGTGGTGTGTAACCACGGGAGAGAGGTTAGGGAGACGGGAGACTGGACTTGAGGCGTTCACATCGTTTAGAATAGCGTTAGGAGTTTTGTGTTCACTAATAGATAGAACTAGCATAGGGTTAGCAGTTTGTGTTAGATAATTCTGTGGCTGTATATTGTGTATTGCATTAGCGACTGTTTACCGCTTGTAAGCGAGCCAACGGCAATAAAATGGACCATACATTTTGCCTCCCACACGACTTGCAAGTTGTCTTGTATGGGTGTGTGAGAAGTACCCGTTGAGGCCTGTCAGTTGAGTTGTTGACAAGCAAGATGTATTATAATATTGCTGCAGTCGCCGATGATGATGATGGTGGTGATGATGATGATCTTGTCGATTAATAACAGCTATTTAGTTAAACACTTTTAACTTCACAGACAAAAATCAACGTTAAACAATCAGTCACCAATGCATAAAAGTGCACCAAAACATTCGAAACAGTAAGCGTACGTGCAGCGAGAGGCATTCATTATTAAAGTTTAACGACCAGTTTTTGTTTATGCCGGCCCTGTTGGAGCGTGCGTGCGCGCGTGTGCGTGTGTGTGTGTTCAGTGTGAGCGTGTGAACATCATACAGGTATTGGCGATGATTCGACACCCAGAGGCAATACAACGCCGCGACTAGCTCCAGACAATCAATGTTTAAAGTGAACGATTGAAGGTGTAAATCGATGTTGTTCATTTCCGTTTCAAACTGTGCGCTGTGAACACTTTTCCTATGGGAACAGTTAAGAAAGCAATAGTCCAATCAATCCTTTCGGTGGTAACTTTTTCTAAGGAAAACAAAAATAGGAAAAGAAATAGTAGTGCATTTTGTCCAGAACGTTATTTCTACTAAACCAATGAATGAATCATCAAATACTAAAAAGTAGGCTTTCCTAAAACACGATTAAAAGTAACTAAATGTATGCTGCGGTCAAAGCCTTCGTCAGCACAAGAACAAACACACGCCGATACAGCTACATGAAAAAGTCGCTTAAAAGTCGACAGGGTCGAATTCATTGCACAGGGTTTTATCCCATATGGCCCAGTCTCTATCCGCAGCGCGGAAAGCGTCGCACAAAGCACGAACTCCGTAGCTCCAGCGACGACCCTCAGGAGTCTCCGAAAAAAAATGCACTCGTAAATCGAAGGATGCGGCCCGGAATGGAACCCACAACATTCGGAGCCATAGTCATACGGCTTGACAACTTCGCCACGGAGACTCCCGACAACTGCATAAAAAACACGACATAAAAATATAAATATAGAAACCATCACTACTAAACCATCATCACATGCTTTGTGGATACGTTTTTATGTGTGCTGGGGACAGAATTATTGTGGGGTAAGGGGGGGGGGGTGTCAAGGTTTGATCATCAGAGTTTTAGATTAGATTTGTGTACTTATCTTAATTGTGCCATTAGGCTAAGCCAACTTTTAACTTGTTCTAATTTTACCTTTAGGTTAAGATAACTACTTGTTTAGTTGTTCTCAACTTACTCTTGCCCATTAAGTTTGTCAGTTATCATTAAGTTCTCAAGTTTATTTTTCCTGTCTAGAATTGTTGTTTACACTGATTCCTGATACACTTCTATAACACCAACACTAGAAAATTGACCTACCGAGTAGGCCGACAGAGCCCACAAACCTGGGAATGCAATCTGTCTATGGGAGGAGAATTCCAGAAGGAAACCAAAACTGCCGAAGTTTGAAGATATGGCCTAAGTGGCACAGGATTAGAAAAGGGACATCTACACACTACAATGGATGCTATGCACCATCTTGTTTGTGATTGGTGTTGGAATAATGACATAGCAAACGTTGCTCGCAGAAGGAGGGGAAAGAAATGAGGAGGAAAGGAGGGAGAGAGAGAAGAAGCAGAGCAAGAAGAAGAAGAAGAAGGAGGAGGAGGAGGAGATATCAAGATTGTCTCCAATAAATTTAGTGTTTTACTCTGCCTATTCAATTACTGTCCCATTCGTTTTTCTATCCATTCATTGTATTCTTTGCATATTACTTAGAAACCATGTTTCTGCTAAAACCGGATGATCATCATGATTTGACTAGACTATCAACACGAATGATGTGGTTTTATCTTAGTTCCGAGAAAGTCGTCCTGCATTTGCTAACGAAGTATGTATACCCTGTGAGATATCCAGTGCGCTTGTCAACAAACGTATTTTAGATTGAGTCGACCTGGAAGCCGCGGTCAATTGTCAAGATTCGACTGGATGCGAATTTGAATCCATGACTACCGGGTCGGCAGGCAAGCCTCTAGCTACTGCGCTCGGTCGGCTCGCATGTATTCTTTTAGTATTTCCTAACATATCCAATTCCTTTCAACTGTGGTGCATGTTGTTGTTGTCAAGTGTCGCCATCGTTGTTGAGTTGTAATCATGGTTGCTGTCGTCATCGTTGCTGTCGTCATCGTTGTTATCATTGGTGAATCGGGTTGTTCACTTTTGTGACAATCATACAAGTGATACGGGTGGAAGGTGTGTCTAAGAGGAAGGAATGGCTACACACATGCGACGACAGAACTAAATGTCAAGTCCGTGAAACTATTGGCAGAGAATGAGAGGAGTGGTGCAATACGAGAGCAGAGTTGGAAATAAAGCAGCCGATAGAGGGTACTTTAGGGAGGACGATTTAATAGTATTTACTGACGGAAAAGAACAATACGTAGCAAGGCGTGAAAACGGGTTCTTTTCTCTACTTACACCGGTTTGTCTGGAAGAAACAGGTTATGGTAGTCACTAGGAAGAACGAAATACCACAATGTAATATACAAGTAAATGGGAATATTCTTCAACAAGTGAATCGGTACAATTATCTCGGAACAGTCAAAACATCTGATGGGAGGTGTGTTGAAGAGATTAGAACAAGAATCGCCATGGTGAAAGTAGCCTTTAACAAGATGAAAAACATTCTGACCAATAAAAAGATGTCAATTAAAACGAGAAAAAGAGTGTTAAGGGGATTCATAGAGCCCGTTCTTTTGTATGGATGTGAAACTTGGACAATGAGCAGTCAAGTTGAAAAACATCTGATGGCTGCAGAAATGTGGTTTCTGAGGAAAATGCAAAGAATACCATGGACAGACAGAAAAACCAATGACCAAGTACTACAGGAGACAAATGACAATCGTAAACTGATTAGAGAAATTAGACGTAGACAGTCAAAATTTGTTGGACATGTTATGAGAAGAAATGAATTGGAGAACTTAGTGACAACTGGCAAGATCGAAGGGAACAGACCAAGAGGAAGACCGAGAGGAAAATACATGGATGGTTTGGCCACATGGCATGGACGAGACAGGAACACTGAGCTGATCCACGACTCTGGCGATCGAGCGAAATGGCGAGTCAAATACCGCCCACGCTTTCCGGCATGGCACATGATTGATTGAATCAGCTGTGAGTGATGAATCTGCCGAATACAGGGTGTCGAAGTACGACATACTTTTGTACGGATGTGAGACCTGGACAATGAGCAGACAAGCTGAAAAAAAATCTAATGGCAGTTGAAATGTGGTTTCTGAGGACAATGCAAAGAATACCATGGACAAACGAAAAAATCAATGAACAAGTCCTACAAGAAGCAGGTGGAAACCGTAAACTGATTAGCGAAATTAGATGTCGACAGTCTCAATTATTTTGGATATGTTATGAGAAGAAATAAACTAGAGAACTTGGTGACAACTGGCAAAATTGAAGGGAAAATATCAAGGGGAAGACAGAGATGTAAATACCTGGATGGCTTGGCTACGTGGAATAGTCGGGACAAGAACACAGAGCTGATCCACGACTCTGGTGATCGAGTGAGATGGCGAAACATAATCGCCCACGCTTATCGGCATGGCACATGATGTTGATGAATACAGACGACGTTGATTACATTGGGTTATTTAATTATAGAAACGTTGAAGATCGTTGCAGATTAATGGTTCTCAAACTGGGTTTATATGTTCAAAGGTTAAGGGAATTTACTGACCTATGCTAAACGCAATATGGCTGAGATAATGCCCCGTAAGACGTGTATTCTTCAGGCCGCCCGCGTTTCCTTTCTACTCTTAAAATGCAGGCTGTTAAAACCGATTGAATTTAAAGGTATATAAATTATACAATCACCGTAATCTTGACTGACACCCACTTTAAAGACACAACCCAGATCCACGGCACGCCCTTCAGGGTGAACTGTGAACGTCCTGAAAAGGTAATCGGTGACGCAGAACACACGAGGACTGATAAACAGACAGGAACGATCGACGATTACTGGAATAACAAGTAAGAAAACAGGTTTTCTTTTTTTTTTTCTCCGCGTTTCCATCCTGTTTCAGGATATTGCGGTCAACACCAGCATCTTTCAGCTGTATGTTGATTCCAAGGCTAGATTACGCTCATCAGCACGCCACGACTTTCTGAGCGACCGGCTCCATACTCTCATAAGTCACTTTTGCGATTCGAACCACTGCTAATTCTCGTCGCGTCACGTGACGAGAGTATTCGGATATATATATATATATATATATATATATATATATATATATATATATATATATATATATATATTGTTTACAGAAACCTAACACAATAAGTAATTACTAATTATTTAAGTTATTAAGCAGTATAAATAACTAATTATTGCAATTTTATTTTACTTATACATTATATTTGACAATATGGAAAAAAAAAACTTTTACTAAATTGTTAACAAGATTTTACAACTTGTTATTATAAACAAATATTCTTTATTATCTATCAATGGCTTTAATTTAGACACAAACCGACTACATTGTCACTATAATTGTTGATTTCTAATGAGATGTATGTAACTTTTTGACAATATTCTTTAAATCTGGAGCAAGTTTACTTGCTGAAATTCGCATGACAGCATGCAAGTTGCAGTCCGACAATAAAGACATATTCTTAGATTTGTTGATCTTCAAGCAAGAGAATGCTTGTTCGTAAATGTATGTTAATCCAAACAAGTTGGGAAATGATTCTCGTGATAAAGATCCATAGATATCTAGCATGATTTTGAGTCAGACAGTGGAGGTCTGAGTCTGGGCAGCGAGGTTTAGGCTACAGATATCTACCCTGTCGACTTTTAAGCGTCGACTTTTTTTTTAAAGATGTCTAGCAAACCATCTGACGTGAATTTCTCTTTTAGGTCATGATCTGTTTGTAAGTCAAGCAGCTCCAACTATATGTCCTCTGTGGCTGTATCAGCTTCTGCACTAAAAGGGGATTTGAGAATATTGAACTGTGGCTCTAAGTTATTGAAATCTTGGAATCTCTATCCAAATTCTTCAATCAATGCATCTAATTGGGCTTTGTACTTTTCAGTCATTTCACCAGAAATGGTTTCTTGTTTCAGCAAAGGGAAGTGACAAAATCTTGTTTCACTTGCTTGTCTGGAGAACAGTGAGAGTTTTGCCTGAAATGATTTTACATGTACATACAATTCATGTGCAAAACACACCATTGCCCTGAAGTTTAACATTCAGTTCATTTAACTTTTCCATAATTTCAATGGCGTCAAAAAGTGGAATGATGACAGAGTGACAGATAGAGTGGCTATGGTATTCTAGAGGATGTCAACGTAAATGTTTGTATGAACACTCTGCAGGTTTACTGGTGCACAGCTACAGACACTATAAAAACACCGTTTCGCGCACATCCGTTTATTAAGGACAGGGGCACATGATTCACAGCAAAGATGACAATATTTCCAGCAAATGCATTGGAACGGGTGCATAACACAACTGTCTTCGATCGGCCTGATGATATAACTAATATGACTCGGACTATATCCCGTGTCCGAGCTTCCTGACTGCCTGGCTGAGGCACACTCAGATTATCAGATAACACAGTAACTCCAGTAATCCCACTATTGCCGTCTCTCGGCCGCTCGTAATGCGCTGTTATGAATCTTCTCCTTCCGTAAATCTCATAACCTCCTCAGTCCCGACATGGACTACTTGGCTAGTATCCTCAACGTAGCCTAAACCTCGCTGCCCAGACTCAGACCTCCACTGTCTGACTCAAAACTCAGCTCTCCTCTGAGTATCTTCGCTCTGGACCCAGATCCCTTCACTGGTCCATATCATAGTGTTCTCGCTACGTCTCCCTGACGCAGCAGCCTCAGACTCCACTGTCTGAGCATCCACCAGACGGAGTTGTCCCTAACTCTGCCACGACTCCACTGTCGGGCTAGCTCTCCACACCTAGCCCCAGCCTCCACTCGGCTGTACTCGACTCGAATCCCCCGTTCACTTTCCCAGCCTCGGGTATTTATCCTATCTTTGCAGACCACCCACTAAACACACCATTTACCCACTGGAACCCTACTTTACATAACTCCAACATTCTATTCCTGATTTCTCTTTGTCTATCAGTCTTAATGTCACGTATACGCAGCATCTCATTAGTTACCTCCTCTTAGCCCGTGCGTGTCCTAACACTCCCTGTGTTGCCATTGTTCTAGAGTTCTTTGACCTCACATCCGCTCTATTTCATGTTTTATCTAGTGCCTACGTGACTAAGGTTTACAACACCATGATCTACTCTCCACTGTCTTGAGAGCCCGTCATTGTACTTGCAATTACTCCCTCAACCTTTAATGACCTAACATTTGCATATACTTTTCCTCTTAACATCACTGAACATTTGTTGTAAATCTCACGTTCTTGGGTAGTACAATGACCCAATTACATTGCTAGAATTAGCAAATTCCTAATCGGTCGTTTACCTCAGTTAGATGCAAACCTCACACTCGTTACAAATGGCAAACATAAAGTCTAACTTCCACTTTTTATTGACAATGTTAGTATTAAATTCACATTCAATGCCCTTCGTCTCTAGAGTTCTCTGAATTCCCACGCTCGCCTCAACACCTTGCCGAGACTCAGTCATCGAACACTGGTGTCGTACAGGACATCGGAATGTTTAGTTTCCAAATCGTCAATTAATGCCTTGAACTGTCTGTGATTAAGTCCTTTTGATCTGATGAGGTTGATGACACTGACAACTGAGTCAATAACATGCTTGATATTCAAAACAGTTTTACACAGACTTTCTTGATGAATCACACAGTGAAGTGTTTATAATTTGTGGTCTGGATATTCTGCTTTAATCTTCTAACTTATCAACTTTACCAGACCTACATTTTTCCAGTCAAAGCACGAGCTCCGTCAGTCGTAACACTTGTCATCTTGTTCCAAACCAACCCAGTTCTTTCAATACAGTTAGTAACAGCATTGAATATATCGCGGCCTGTGGTTGTGTCTTTGAGTGACACAACACTCAGTAACTCTTCAGTGAGTTTGAAAGAAGTGTTTATTCCACGTATAAATATCAATAATTGGACAGTATGATGTACATCGGTACTCTCATCCAATGCAAGAGAGTACCACAAAAACTGTTTACTTACATCTTGAAGCTTATGCATCAAATTGTCACTTATTTTGTCAACACGTCTGACCACAGTTCTCCTTGATAAAGCAATGTTGTCAAATCTGTTGTTGTTTTTTTTTTTTTTTGGGGGGGGGGGGGGGGGGGGTTCTGGACACATAATGTTTGCTGCATCTAGCAAACATTCCTTGATGAACTCGCCATCAGAAAATGTCTTGTTCTGTTTTACAATTCTGTGTGACAGCACAAGACTAGCTTCAGTTGCAGCATCTTGAATTGAAGACTGTTTAGCGAAAACAGTTTGCTGCTTCTCCAAATTTTTCACCAACTCCAGGCATTTCATTTTCCTCCCTTTGGTAGTTAAATTGTATCCGAAATCGGAATGGCTTGTTTGATAATATCTTTTTAAATTGTACTCCTTGAAGACAGCCACTGACTCACGACACAACAAGTAAATTGATTTGCTACCAACTTTTATAAAACAGTACTTAGTTGTCCATTCATCATTAAAAACACGGCATTCATCTTCAATCTTACGTTTCTTATTGATACTCATTGTTTTAATAAAATTCGAACAGTTAGAATTGTACAAAACTTTAAAACGGAAATGAAGAAAACCTACTTTCGGCTGTGTGTGAAAATAAAATATTCGGAAAACAAGTAGTAAACTCAGAATAAATTTCAGAAATATATCAAGACTACTGCAACAAATAAATTAATTTGAACATTGTAAATGTGGAAATAATTTATAACAGCAAAAAACTTTTAAATTCACTATTTTCTTGCAAAATAAATAATTTTATTTACCTGAGAAAAATCAGTTTTTCATAAAATCACCCTTATTAAATTGTTGTATGTCGATAAATATTTCTCTATATGAAACATTTTAGCACTACATGGTTCCAAATGTTGCAGTATGTATCCGGGGGCGGGGTTGGGGTGAGCGCCCAACCTTGCATAAATACCCCAAATGGCTCGTTCATTCATCACCAATGCAGCAAACGTCCAACTTCTGGCCTTCTCGTGGCGGAACTGTTTTAACTAACAGAAGATGGGGCGCCGAAAAATAACCAGTATGCTCTAGATGTGTATGCACGTACATGCATGCGCAGACATGTGTGTGCGTACCTACACACCTTAACTCGAGTAAGACCACAGTCTGCTCTAGCAAAGGAAAGGTGCTGAAGACGGAGGCAACCAGCCAGGAGGCGCACCACAGAAATCGGGATGCCACGCAATCACGCGTAATGAAATATGTCGACTACTGCTAAATTTTATGGTGCTCGCCCTGCTTTGGACCCCCAGGCAGGTGCAGTGCCGGACCCTATGCCTCGAAAGGGTCTAACCACAGCTACTAGAGGTCCTTCTCATATGTCATGTGGAGCCAGGGAACCTGAGAAGAGAGCGTCTGGCCATACCAAACAAAGGCTAAAACTAATGCACTGGAATGCGAAAGGAGTCAGCAACATTTAAAAAAAAATAGAACTAGAAAACATCTTGGACCAAGAAAAGGTAAGCATATGTTGCTTGCAAGAAACTCACCTCAACGAAAACGAAATGATGTCTGGGAAATTGCCAGTACTAAGAACACTACTTTCTGAACTTAGCAGTCAGCATAAGGCATACAGTGGATACCATCCCACTGTGGAGTACCCGGAAACAACAGAACTGATCGATTGGCTAAGAAAGGAGTAAAAGAAGAACAGCCCGATGTGCCCGTTACATACCACTAAAAGAAAAGAATGATCAAATCAGTCAGAAGGCCACCGAAATCTGCTCAAGACGACTACCACGTTATGGACAGACCAGAACAATAGATTACGCAACCACATGTATACAAGATTCAAGATTGGTGAAATAGCCATGTGCACATGTGGATTGGCGTCGCAGACAGCAGATCACATACTCCAAGACTGCCCAAATTACAACATGTCTAGGCAAACCTTCTGGCCTAGAGAGACGACAGTGGAAGATAAACTCTATGGACTGTTGATTTAACTAAAAAGGACAGTTAAATTCATACAAGAGGCAACATTGCAGTTATAGACATATATAAGGCGAACGAAAAAAGAAGAAGAAGCATTACATTAGAAAGGTCAAGGACTGTTTTCAAAAATAGATAATTAGAAAGAAATTTTATCAAAAATGTTAAAACAATCATAACGTACATGAAATTCTGTAATATTCAACAAATTAAATTAAAAACGAAGTAAACATTTTTATTTCTAAATGCCATAGCAGGCCGCATAAAATCAGTTGCCGGGCCGCACGCGGCCCGCAGGCCGTAGTTTACCCACCCCTGGCATAGGTGATAGGAGTGGGAGAGATGACGACAAAACCTGGTCTGGCACTGTCAAGGCTTCCATGAACTTACTTTCGCACTGGCGAAAGGCCGTGCAAGTTTATGGGGTTTATGTAGACAAATAATATATTTAGAGGAAATATAATTTATGTTTGTAAATTTCATTCATTTTGAACAAATAGTTCTCTCTCTCTCCCCCTCTCCCTCTCTCTAATTCGCTCTCTCTCTCTTTCTCTGTCTTTTGCTCTCTCTCTCTCTCTCTCTCTCTCTCTCTCTCTCTCTCTCTCTCTCTCTCTCTCTCTGCCAAATGATAGTGCAATTACGTTTGCATAGACAATATTTAAAATGTAACAACATGATAGTAATGCCTTGATTGATCACTACACTTATTAATACTTATGTTCAAGCATTCTGCGGAATTACTGGATACCTAAAAGAAAAACACCTTGATAAGCAATGAGTAGGAGACCATCCATCCATCATGCGCCATGCCGGTAAGGTGGTCGGTCATGTTCTGCCATCTCACTCGATCACCAGAGTCGTGGATCAGCTCTGTGTTCCTGTCTCGACCATGCCACGTGGTCAAGACATCCAGGTATTTGCTTCTAGGTCTTCCCTTGGTCTCTTCCCTTCGATCTTGCCAGTTGTCACCAAGTTCTCCAATTTATTTCTTCTCATAACATGCCCAAAAAATTGTGACTGTCTACGTCTAATGACTCTAATGTCTTATCAGTTTACGATCTTCATTTGTTTCTTGAAGGACTTGTTCATTGGTCTTTCTGGCTGTCCATGGTATTCTTTGCATCTTCCTCAGAAACCACATTTCTACAGCCATCAGATGTTTTTCAGCTTGACTTCTCATTGTCCAAGCTTTAAATCCATTTAAAAGTACAGGTTCTATGTAGCACCTCAACACTCTTTCTCGTTTCAATTTACATCTTTTTATTGGTCGGTATGTTTTTTTTTATCTTGCTAAAGGCTACTTTTGCCATGGCGATTCTTGTTCTAATCTCTTCAAGGCATCTCCCATCAGATGTTATTACTGTTCCGAGATAATTGTACCTATTCACTTGTTGAAGAATATTCCCATTTACTTGTATATTACATTGTGGTATTTCGTTCTTCTTAGTGACGACCATAATCTGTGTCTTTTTACAATTTAATTCTAACCCTAGTTGTTCACCGTGTGTAACAACCGCATCTACTAAATGTTGTAGGTCCTGTTCATTGTCTGCAATCAAGACTGTATCATCTGCATTTCTAATGTTATTGATGAATCGTCCCCCAATGTTGATTCCTTCCATATCTTCAATATTTCTGAAAATATTTTCACTGTACAGGGAAAACAGATCTGGAGACATTACACATCCCTGTGTCACACCTCTCTTAATAGGCTGATATTGGCTTACTTCATTATCAACTCTTATGGTAGCTTATTGTTTCCAATATATGTTTTTTTTTTCAAGTCTAAGGTCTTTTCAATCAATTTGTAGATCTTCAAGCATCCTTATCATGTCGACATGTCTCACTTTATCGAAAGCCTTTGTGTAGTCAATAAAGCAAAGGTGTAGATCTTTTTTTCTCAAGCCATGTTTCTGTTTCCTCCTTACATAAGGTTGTGACTTTTCTGTGAATTTCTTCATATTTGGCAGGATTATTTTTGTCCTATCTTCTTCAGTCATCCATGTCTTACGGCCCACTTTCTTTAATTTTTAAATAGTTTTTTTTTTCTACTGAACAACTGATTGAATTCTTCAGCATTTCCCATTGATCATCTACATCTTGAAATATGATCTCTAGATCAGACAATAAATCAAATTTGTTCTTTACTTCTATGTTAAAATTGTCTTGTATTTCTTTGTCAGTTTTCAATTTGCACAAGTCATATTTAGGGATTCCTGCTGTATACTTGATTTTCTTTAACTTTACCCTCAATGTGCCTGTAATTAATCTGTGATCACTGTCACAGTATGCATTTGGAACTGTTTTTACGACTGTTAACGCATTTCGAAACCTTCTGCTAATCAGGATGTAATTTATTTGGATTTTAATCCTGCTGTCTGGACTCCTCCATGTCCATAATCTTCTAGGATGCTGTTTAAACCAGGTGTTTTCTACAACCATTTCTTGTTCTTTTGCCCGTTCTACAAGTATGTATCCTCTTTCATTTATCTCTCCCAAAACATGGTTGCCTACACTGCATCCATGAAACATTCCTATGTTTGCGTTGAAATCGCCCATTATATTTCTTTCTGATTTTTTACAGTTCTTCAAAGCAGACTCCATGTCATTATAAAATTCCGCTATACTTTCTTCACTGCATTCACTTGTTGGGGCATATACTTGAATGACATTTATTTTAAAAGGTCTTCCGTTTAATTTTACTAATAGAACTCTATCTGTTGAGGAATACAAAGTTGGAAAAGCCAGGCTCGAGATGATGCTGCGCGAGTCCCAAGATGAAACAGTGAGCGGCTCCCAGCCGACGTTCAGGACGGGAAGGAAATGGAAGGTTGACGAGGCAGTCAAATCCGCGCAAAGTTCGCTCCAGCTAAAGAAAGTGATGGGACATACCCAGTTCAACAGACAAGGCTTTGGCTACGAAAGCGACACGCAATGGTGGTCAAAGGCGTCGGTCAGGCAGCGCAGAGACATGGTAGTCAAGGAGATTCGCGGAGGTGAGTACGTAGGAGAAGCGAGTGCAGAAAGCGGCGCAGCAGCCGCAGCAAGAGCAGTGGGTGTCACGGGAGGGAACTCAGAAGTCCCTCTCGTGGAACGATATATGGCGTTTGTCGCCATTGAGAATAAGCTTTCTTGTCAGATCACTTTACGACCTCCTGCCATCAGCTGTTAACCTGGTCAGATGGGGTTTATCCGAAGACCCAACATGTCCCCTGTGTAGCAACACGCAGACCAAGAAGGCTCTCAGACCGTAGAACACGTACTGTCTGCGTGCAGTGCGGCCCTTGGGCAAGGCCGATTCATGTGGCGCCACAACAAGTGAACAAGGTTCTCACCGAACTAGCAGCAATAATGAACCCCAGGCAAACAAGGGGACTGTTGATAAAACCGGGTGGATACACTTCGTAAAAGCTAGACACAAGTCGAAAAGTAGAGTTGACTGTCTTGACAGCCTGCCGTCCATCTTCGGGGGTGCTGAAGACTGGGAACTGACAGTAGACCTGCAGGACCGTGGCAGATACCCAGCGGAAATCCTGAAGTTTCGGCTGCAACCAGACATTGTAATGTGCTCTCCGTTGACTCAACAGTTGTACTAATCGAGCTGACTGTTCCGTTCGAGTTAAGAGTCGAGGAGCAGCTCACCTATAAGATGGAGAAATACAGTGACATGGTCGCAAGTCTGAGACAAAAAGGATATACCGTCAGGTTTTTCGCCATTGAGATTGGCGCGAGAGGCCTTGTTACCAACTCTGCATACAACGTGGCGAAACAACTAGGTGTAAAGGGATAAGCAAGAACCCGGGCACTTAAAAGACTGGGCGAGGCAGCGGAGAAGGCCTCGAGCTGGCTATGGAGCAAGCGCAATACGGGGTGGGACATGGATATGCAGTAAATGGTTCAACTTTGCCTGCAATGTAAGTCATCGTCTCTCAAGAAGAACAACCTCAGTAACACAAAAACCTCTCCAGAAGATTACCACCTCACAATGAGACCGAAACAACAAGCACTGCGAAATCGACATGGGAAAGTCTCGATAGATACGCCCAACAGGATTGGTCCACCCTCTGAGAGGGTCAGGAAGGTAAAGGGGCCGAAGCATACGTCGAGAGAGTACTGATTCTGATGATCAGAAGCCTCCTGTCGTGCTTGCTCCCCGGCAGATTTTTTACCACTTCACCATCATCATCAACAAGTAATGTGTGGGAAATTGCACCATGCAATGACTGTGTCACACGTCGTTCTCATGATAAGGGCGTGTGATGGTCGTTGTCTAGGTAACGAAGTTCATGGTGTGTCAATTGAGCTATCTAACTGTCTCTTAATCCAACTCACCCCAGAAGTGCACCTTCACCAGTCATGAAACAAGATTGAGTTGGCGCACATAATCATTTATTCCAGAAATAAGACGGACAGACGGAACATGTTTATACATCCAGAAATAATGTAATCCATAGAATATAAATATCCTCCTCACAATTTAACCAGCACACATCACTGGCTTCTCACGGCCTGCTGAATCTCAAATTCACAAGACATTCAGTCCAACTACTATCCACGGCTGGATCTCCCACAATACAACCCACACATTGGGTCGGAGCCACTGCTCAACTATGCAACCCACTCTGGGTTTTAGGCCTGCCTTCACAGCTCGGAGAATCACACAACACAGTTCTCCGTGGACTACCGACTCCTTCGGTATCTAAAACTCAACTCCCCGAAGTCCCTTAACTTCACACACAAATACCCTATCTCTCGCCCCATCCACCCTAGGTTTTTTTTCTCTACCCTCACTATTTTATTTCTCAGGACTGGCTGTTTTTTTTCCATAGCCAGGTCAGTCACTTTACTGTCTCCCGCTTTCACCCATTCTTTCTCATGCCCGGTCACTCACCTCATTGTCAATGACCCAGGCTTATGTCATCACCCCCCTCTTAAAAGAAAACTTCGTTTTCAAATATTGGGAGACTAAAACTTACTAAACATGTGACCCAGACATATTGCCTGGGTAGCCCTAAGTATGGCTGCACCTTACTCTAGCTACCACACTACATAATACATCAAATGCTCATAGTACACTCCTATATTCGTCACACATAAATACAACCATCTTTCTATTTTGTGTACCAATGCATGAACTAATACATCACATAATAATAATACATCATAGGAAAGCATTATACTTATGTACCCACAGGTCTCTAACTACTTCACGACCACACAATACTATTTGTGTACCGACCCTATATCAGGTGGTTCTGTTCTTGCATTAACCCTCCTCTGATTCCTGTCGATGCTGTGTCTCCCTTTCATGTACCCATGACTCATGGTACCTCTACAATTACAACATCTGTTTGCTATCCCTAGCCCTGGGTCAATAATGTCGCGAACACTCTTTTGACCTGACTCAACTTTCCTATCTGCATATTGCACCATTACACTTGAGTCTCTGTTTAGTCTGAACTCTTTATTCAATCTTGGCCCATATCCCTGGCACCTTGCTCTCTGCTGCATACGTCTTATGCCTATGTGCCCTGCACATGCACTATCCTGAGCTGTTCTAGTATATCGGTCTCTACGTGCTACGGGTACTACTCCTTGCCCACATGCAGTTCCGCCATCTGAAAACCTGCGAGTGAGACCATTGTTCTTCCTTTTGAAGCACCATCTACCCTTCTTTGATTGTCTATGTCTCACTTTACTACATTCTTGGAAACATTTGTCGAGAGTAGTCTCTTGTCTCTGGGATTCCCTACAGCTATATTTGAGATCCATTCTCACCTGCTCAGCTGTCCTATCCTTGTCCTGAGTTTCTGTGTCTACTTCAAGTGCCTCTTCTACCTCAGCTATACTCTCTAATTTAGGTTCTCTTGTGGTAACTACCTCATTACTGCTTATACTATATTTTCGGTCCCAATAAACTACTTCCTCTTCTGTACAATCTTTAACTCCTATAACATTTCCTATGATCAAATCAGCCACTGGTGAGTCCAAAACACACGCTGTCACTCTTCCAGTGATATATGGTGTTTTTACTGTTATTATGGCTAATGGGTAGAACTCTACTGTGCCGTTGAATGTTATGCATCTAATCTTTTTCCCTGTATAATCCGAGGGATCTATTAAACTTTTCCTCACTCCGATAGACGTACATCCGGAATCCCTAATTGTTAACGCTGGTCTATCATTGACGAATCCATGATGCAGCTTCAGACTTCCTCCTTCATGCACTGCTGATCCTGCTTTTACTGTATGACCACATATTAGGACTGGCTGACTGTCTTTTTCAAAAAGAGGTTTGCACCCACTACAATCTTCATTGTTCAGCGTCTCAATTACTTGCGCTGCATTTGAGTGCTCTGTTTCTCTCATCCTACATTGATGGCTGACATGCCCCTTCTTTCCACATTTGAAACAGATGATCTCCTTCCTTGCGTTACTTGTTGGCTCACTGGATGGTTGTGCGTCACACTGTGCTGCCTTGTGTCTCCAGCTCCCACAATTCCAACATCCAGCATAATTTGGAAGTCTCTGGAAATTCCCTCTTCTATATGGGTACCGTCCTACTCTACCAACGTTGTTTCCTCGGAAACCATTATCCTGAAGTTCTTGCTGCTCACCTTTATGTGCTGAATCCACACTTTTCGCCCTTGGTCTGATGACTGGATTCTGGTCCTGTTTAGTGTACGCTGCACAGACTATTTCCTCACTCATTAGTTTCCCAGTAGATACGTTAGGATGTGCAGTCATGTAGTTTTGCCCTAATTGTGACATTGTGTCTATGTCCTTTGGCTTACGTTCCTCAAAGAAAGCCACTAAATCGGTATTACATGAAGCTAATACTTTGTCTCTTAACACTAAATCTACTAATTTATTAAAATCTTTCCCTACTTCTGCGAGCTCCATCCATTTGTTAAATGTGTTCTTCACTGTGTTAACAAAGTCTGTGAAATCTTGATTTGTCTCTGGCACTAACTGTCTAAACTTTGTTCTATATCCATGTTCAGTTAGTTGGAACTTTGTCAGCAAACGTTGACGTAAGATAGTGTAGTTGTTTCGTTCTTCTACAGGTAAATTGAACATGGTGTCTAGTGCCTTACCCGTAAGAAACTCGCCAAGTCGCATCGCATACTCCGCTTCTGGAATGCCTATTGTTTATACTGACGATTCGAATCTCCCAAGATAGGATTCAAGGCAATCCCGGTCCGTAAAATATGGCAGTTTTAGTCTCTGTGACGACTGCGAAGGTCTTCTGCTTTCCTCACTTTGACCTTTCGAGGATAGTTCTAATTTTCTGAGTGCAATTTCAGCTTCCATCTTAATCTTCTCTTTCTCGATTTCCACCGCATTTGTTTGTTTTAACTTTTCAAGTTCCATGTGTGTCTCTCTCTCTTCCTGTAGACGCTTGTTTTCTATTTCGGCTAACTTTACTTCCTGTAGACGTTTGTTTTCCATTTCAGCTAGTTTTACTTGTGTCTCTTCCTGTAGACGCTTTGCCTCGCGTTCATTATGCCTCTCCTCTCTTTCCGTCTGTTTTTGTTCTTTTGCTTCTGCATACTCCTGTAACTCTTTACCTTTCAGGCCTATTCGTTCACCTGCTTCAATATATTCCATTAAAGTAGGCATCTTGTACTTGTGGACACGTTGCTGTCTATCAGCCAACTATAAATGTACAGACTCTGCTGTTAGTCTTTGTGTCACTTCCCTAAGTACACCAGCACTCCCTGTGTACGTAAATTCGTAGTGCTAAAATATCACTCTGTACTCACCCAGTCACTCTATAAGCACTAGGTAGTGAGGGAAAATATCCTCCCTCGTATATATCTATAACAAATAGTTGTATAACATTTCTGGAAATATTGTTAAACATACATATAAATACATATACAAACAAATGGATGATAACAGTAAGTGTTTTCTATAAAACGCTAGACTCACAAGCCAAGTACACGGAGACGGTGATCACAAAGAAATAAACTACAGTAACAACCACAAGCTTGTGTGAAACAACCACAGTGCGCGTAATATATAAATATAAACTGACAAAGACCACTAGACAGCAGACATGACGAAAGATCACAATAATAACATATATCCGACCACAACAAATATCATATGTAAATATAACGAAAAGAAGAAAGAGAAAAAAAAATTATAGCATCAATTTATACACAGATCTGACATTAAACACAAACTGGCACATTATATAATTCAGGACCGTCCCTGCAGAACCAAATAAACCGACCTTTCGATTTTCTTCCCAGAAATTATATATGGTGCACCTCAGAAAATAACTTTTCGCCCTGTCTCCCGGCCTTCGAGAAACAACACAAAAATCCCCTACTCTTGACAAACACTGGACCACATACAAATAATTGCGTAACACCCGACAACAATAAATATGACTATGGGAGCAAACCACACGTGCAAATGGTTGGCCGACAAATATGTGCCTATTAATCTGTCGCCAAAAGTTCTTATTTTGCTGTTAATAGTTTTTTCACAATATGCTGGAAATGTCTGTGTTAAATTCTCCGAAATGTTTACGATGCTAGATTTCAAAGCGACTTGTTGTTTTGTTGAGTGGTTACTTCATTTCGCGTTGTGATCACCAGTTCCAACTGTCGGAAACGTTAACGGTACTCATAATTATCCAAAATGTTCTTTCGATATGTTGTTGTTCCCGGGACGTGGTGACACGAAAGTAATAATCCAAACGTCTTTATACCTTTGTTCTGGAGATGGCGCTTTGCTGCATCATTTATGTGATAGACTCACGTTTAATGACAAAGTTCGACATAAAAAATGACAGCAAATGTCCAACACTTTAACTCTGAACAGTCGGTTCTTTTTTTTTTTGGCGAAGAAATGCAACCCTGCCTGCGGTGATGACATGTCATCCTTTGTTGTAACAATGATTGCTCATGACAGAGTAATGATAACGATAGTAGAACAGTTCAACAAAGACGAAACATAAAGTCTGGTTTTCGTTCATAAACAAGTTGTTTATCCAGTTCTCTGGAAAATCTCAGTAACATTCCACTGTCCCCAACCTTGACCTTGCCGGACACCTCAAGTCAGTACCTCAGTCTTCTTTGTCACAATAATCCACACTGACTGTCTGAAAAATGACCGGACACTTTTCCGTCATACAAAAAACACTTTCCACCCAACCTCTCAGCCCCGACACGGCTGCTCTTTTTAACTTCGTGGAAAATCACCTTTTCCACCATTAACCCTCCCCAACTCCGGCGGTAGGGTTCTTGTTTCCACCCCGTTCTGTCCCCCTCCCGGTGATTCAGTGACTGTCAATTTTCTCTGTTTTTCCAACATGTACTTCCCCAGTACCTGGACGCTGGTGTCTCCACCCGTCCTATTAACTGCGTCGACAAATCTTGACCAGTCAACTTGCGACAACACAGTGCGTTCCCTCAACACACACACACACACACACACACACACACACACACACACACACACACACACACACACACCTGTCAGTATCTTTGAATTTTCAATCCTGTCTTTATCACCGACAGCAGATATCCAGCCCGTCTCGCCGCGCAGACTTTTGTGCCACGTATTCACCAACGCGCTGTTTGTGACTTAGTGACTAACCCCGTCACAGTAGCCCCCTCTCTCAGTTGATCTGTGCCGTGTCTTCTTAACGCGCGCTGCTTGTGACTAGTGACTCCCCGTCACTGTAATCGACTCTCCCGGTTGATTTGTGCTGCGTTAATTCTCCTGGCGCCCCGCCTCGTCTGTTTACGTGTGCTGACCGCCGTTAATTTACCTGTAGTGTGACCTTCTCGCGAACTGTCTGTTATCTTTAGTATTACTGCCTGGTATCAATTTTACCTGGTTTCTCGTGAACTCTGTCCTTGACACACACGCACAAAAGAGTTGCTGTTAATCTCTTGACGCAGTACTGTCTAAATTTATGGAACGAAGTCACAGATACTAACTCTTCTCTCAGCGAAGAGCCAACAAATATCTCAGAATGACACCAATGTCTATAATGCAATGGGTTTCTTGATCGGACGAGCTCTCAGATGTCTCACGTCGTTCTCATGATAAGGGCGTGTGATGGTCGTTGTCTAGGTAACGATGTTCATGGTGTGTCAATTGAGCTATCTAACTGTCTCTTAATCCAACTCACCCCAGAAGTGCACCTTCACCAGTCATGAAACAAGATTGAGTTGGCGCACATAATCATTTATTCCAGAAATAAGACGGACATACGGAACATGTTTATACATCCAGAAATAATGTAATCCATAGAATATAAATATCATCCTCACAATTTAACCAGCACACATCACTGGCTTCTCACGGCCTGCTGAATCTCAAATTCACAAGACATTCAGTCCAGCTACTATCCACGGCTGGATCTCCCACAATACAACCCACACATTGGGTCGGAGCCACTGCTCAACTATGCAACCCACTCTGGGTTTTAGGCCTGCCTTCACAGCTTGGAGAATCACACAACACAGTTCTCCGTGGACTACCGACTCCTTCGGTATCTAAAACTCAACTCCCCGAAGTCCCTTGACTTCACACACAAATACCCTATCTCTCGCCCCATCCACCCTAGGAGTTTTTTTCTCTACCCTCACTATTTTATTTCTCAGGACTGGCTGTTTTTTCCATAGCCAGGTCAGTCACTTTACTGTCTCCCGCTTTCACCCATTCTTTCTCATGCCCGGTCACTCACCTCATTGTCAATGACCCAGGCTTATGTCAGACTGTAATATTATCATGTGTTTTATGAATGTCAGCTGGCTCCGTGGCGAATGTGACGCAGTTCATGATCCAGCATAACCACGTTCGAAACACAGCTGCACGCGATTTGGCATCAGACCGCGTTGTGTTGTTATTTTACCAAATGGTATGGGTGCCGGTCATTCATAAAACAACGGCAAACTACTGAACGTAAACTTACCAAGACATCACAACAGCAAAAAAATGCTGGTGTTGGCTGCAACGTCTTATAAAGGATATGCAAATAACTTTTTATATAAATATATATGTTGTATACGAAAGTGTAACAAAAAACACACACAAACGCGCGCGCGCGCACACACACACACACACACACACACACACTCACACAAACACACACACAGCACCTTGTAAATACGAACTGTTTTGTACGAAATAAACGTTTAATTTAAAAAAGAAAGAAAGAAAGAAAAAAAGAAAGAAAGAAAGAAAGAAAGAATTATGTAACGGGTATATCAGACTGATCTTATTTTACTCTTTCCTTAACCAATCGAGCAGCGCTGGCATTTCCGGGTACTCCAAAGTGGGAGGGTATCAACTGCGTGGTGACTTTATGCTGACTGCTAAGTTCAGAAAGTAGTGTCCTTAGTACTACCAATTTTCCAGACAGGAGCGCCTCGAGCACTGATTTTACATATGTCAATAGCACCTAAGGGTACGTCTGGTACTCGTGAGCAATAGGTACATCCGGTCAAAGCAAAGATGGCGGTACTTCCTGTCACATACATAACGATACTCGTGGTCAAGAGGGATGCTACAGAAAAGACTGTCATGTTAACCTAACAATATTAGTATAATAAGGGGATATATAGTGCTAGACGCATATAACTGAAGAGACAAGACATGTCGTAATTTATCCTGGTAGACTGGGAATAGAGTTGGCATTCGAACTTTTGAACACAGCGCTATGGTGGTACCGTAATAATATAGGATAGGTAGTAGTGTGTAGTCGTAGGGGAAAGTGAAAGTGTCTTGCGTGGTGTTCATACCCATTATCGATAGTAATATAAAAACTGTTTAACAGAGGGTGCATGTCAGATACAGAACTATTATTTATAATACGTATTTCTATAACGCTGTTAAAGTACCTTAGTCTTATCTATGTTTTACAGATACCGATGCCCACGAACCACGCCTTCCATTGTTGCTCTTTCCACCGTGCTACTTGCTATGGCAACTGCATTTCAGTTTTCGAACCGAGATGCTGTTTAATTGTTTACACTCCAGATGTTCGTTAAGTTTAGAACTTGCAGAATGCCATTGCTTTTCCACTTCTTGATTCAATGTCTGTTTTTTTTTTTTTTTTTTTAGAATTGTATGCAATATTTGAGTTTAAAAATTTCTATATTTTTTATTTTGTTTTAATAGAACCATCGTCATCATCATGCGTCCTGCCAACTGGCGTAGCCGCTCATGTCTCTCCCAAACCTCGGTCCTTGTTGTTCTGAATCATCTCTGCTGATGATGTTCCTCCATACCACCGTCTAAGTCCACCCATCATCATATCTCTTGATCTGCCACTGATCTTTCCAGTTTCCCAACGCCTCTCTTCTCACCAAATGACTAAAGAATACTGTTTGTTACTTTCTTGTGGCTGTGTATAATGTTATAGTTTCACTAGCCTCTTCCTGGCAACCGTCGTTAGTTACTCTGGCAGTACAGGGTAGTCGCAAAATCGCTTATGAACCAAATTTCCGTTGCTTCCAACACCTCCTAATTTTTAGTGGTCTCCGTCGCGAAGTTAAAGCGGTAAGCAGTCTGCTTCGCGCCCCGAAGGTTGTGGGTTCGATTCCGGACTCCTTATACCGGATAACTGATGTCTTAAGATAGTCAATGAAGTGTCTTGCCGTGTTTATATGTTGTGTTGTTGTATACGTATTTGTTTGCCGATGAAGGCTTGTCGCCACAATGTTCTTTGTTTTCTGTAATTGTGTTCTGTAAAGCTGCATTACTTTAGGTTTTGTTATATTGTTAATATTTCATTTGCTGGCTCTGTGGCGGATGTAATTTGTAATCCCGCATACCGCGTTCGAAACACAGCTGCGGGCGATCTGGCAGCAGACAGTCTTGCGTTGATGTTCATACAATGGTATGAGAGCTGGTCGTTCAGAAAGCAATGGCAAATAACTGAACGTAACTTTGTCAAGAAATCACAAACAGCTAAAAATACTGGGGTTGACTGCGACGTTCTCTAAGAGATATGCAAATAACTTTTAACTATATCTCATGTGAACAAGACGTGTCTTTTCTATATTTGATTCTGTAACGACTATTTTATATCTTTCAGATACGACAGCGTGAATGTCATTCTATTGTAACCAGGAATTCACATTTACATGTCAATAAGCTATTTACAAGTTAAATGTGGCCAACACGGGCAAGCGATTTGGTGCACAGCATTGGAGACAGTATATTATTTATACGGTTTCAGGTTTGTATTGTATGCATTTGTGTTTAACATACTCGCGCGCGCCTACACACACGCACATACAACACTCAGATGGAATGATAGGTTTCAAGGCAGACAGGAAAACAAGCAGGCGACTTACGGGCGGACGGATGGACAATAGTTAGATACACGCACGCACGCACGCACGCACACGCACACACACACACACACACATATATATATATATATATATATATATATATATATATATATATATATATATATATATATATATATATATATAAACTGTTCAAATATTTCTCGCTACATGCTGTAGCGTTCAGTAGTTTACCATTGCTTCTTGCACGACAGACACTCATACCATTGTATGGAAACCAACGAAGTTGGTCTGCTTCAAAATCGCCCGCAGCCGTGTTTCGAACGCGATGTGTGGGATTACGTATTGCATTCGTAACTCCATCGCCACAAAGCTGATTGTTAAGATAAAACAGACCTATAACAATGTGACAGAAGTAGCCGCAATTTTAAAGAATACCCGCGGAATGACAGTTCGGCGTAAACTGTAAGCAAACAAGGACAGTTTATTCGCCTTAAAGTGAATTCTATCGTGTAAAAATAGAAGAAATTTCAATTGGGTAACCCTTTGAGGTCACTGAGACAGTTCATAATTATACCCAAATGTAGTGTTTGGGGCTCACAGAAGTGAGAGGAATGAAAGAGACTAGACTCACTAGACAACATAAAATTTGAAAGCTATAGTTATCGATCAGAAATTGTTTGTTCATGTAGAGGGGTTTTATAATATCAGTTAAAATAGATTGAAATGCGAGAGGATCGCCTTTAGCGCGACGACAGGCGCAAGATATTTCTTTGTACCAATTTTAGGCTGGATCTACCTGGCAGGTCAGATCGATTTTAAAAATCAGTCTCGGTGTGGATTAGAACCCATGACCACTGTGTCGACAGTAGTGCGTCTAGCCACTTCACCATCGAGACTCCAAATTCTTGTTATGCTTAAGATAATGTCCCGGTTTCTCAATGACACACTCTGGCAGTCCTGTGTAGGTAAGTAAAGAAACAATGGTGAATAATTAAACAGACACGACCTAAATGGCGCCGCGTAACATCCGGGTTTCGCTGGTGCATGTCATGAGGACCGGAAATGACGCACCGCATAGCCAATTGAGGAGACGTGGTAGCACAAAGGCTAGATTGTTTGCTTGTCGGCCTGGTGGTAAGTGTTCGAATCTCCATCTAGGAGGGGATGTTTTCTTTTATTAAGTGCCCTAAGCAGCCAGGGCAATCCAACCTAAAATGGGTACCAGGATATGTGCTGGGAACTAAAGACGTCCGGCGTCATATTTATCTGGCTGGGAGCAGCCACCGTGGTGGAGTTTCGAGGTGGAGAAGGCTTGGGTGGATAAGCGTAGTGCTGTAAGGAGATGGCAAAATGCCAAGAAGAACAGAGCTGGTCATCCTAGTCCCTGCTTGCACTTAGAAAGAGAGATGCACACAAAAGTAAGCTATTTCAAAAAACTGGTCAAGGTGGTTAAAAGCGAAAAATGGGCAGAGGTGTGTCAAAGAGTAAGCACAGACAAGTCACTGAAATTGTTCTGGCGACTACATAAAAGCATGAGTGGTGTAGTCAAGAATAAGAGCATTTCAGACTTCCAAGGTGCTGACCTCACCTGGCAGAGGACTGACGAGGACAAGGGCAAAGCCCTCTTTGAACGCTACTGTCGTGTGTGTGTAAAGAATGACTGTCGTATTAGTTACTTGTTCTTCTTTACCACTTTAGTGTCGTCCCTGGAGTGAAGAGAATCAACACCCACATTATTTTAAATTCAATATCTCTATTCTGGAGAAATCCAGCAGACTCCGTTCACACACTCCCTCAATCTGAAGACACCTTCCTCTCACTCTTACTCACCCCTGGATCATGCCCCCTCTCATTCTTCCCCAACATAACATACTTGACAACTCTCGCTTCAACAAATAAAAACAAGAAATTTATTAAAGCAAAGAGTATATGTAGGAGAAGTGTATGTGTGTATAAGGTGTAGAATGTGTGACGGGTATTCTACATCGTCTATAGACTCAGATCAGTGTTCAAGAGGATATTCATTCTCATCCCTGTGCTGAAGACACACCAGCACCATGTATCCCATACAAGTAGCCTCACCCAGGTGATGCTCCTCCGGTCACGTGAAGACTTCCTCCGTTGTCTCTGGAACTACCAGGATGCTTGGACACCCCTGACAAACATTGTCTAATTAGAGTCTGATTCACACTATGAACTTCCTCGGTTATTTAACGGATTGTTAATCAGGAAATTCTAATCCTATTGTCACTGTTAGTGGAGAAATCTTAATGGATCTAGAGTCACTGGTTCTAAAGATTCCTCATATTAACACCACAATCTAACTGTTCTGGGTATCAGTATAAATTATGCAATGTTCTGACTGTTTATTGATACATCTATCACTTGGCTAAACCTCAATCTCGTCAACATGTCCTGCTCAGCAGAAGCAAGGTTCCCGCAAACCAACTTGGGTATAAGCCCTATGTAGCGGCCTCTCAGCAACCTCTGTTTTCAGATGCTGAGCCCTCCTTGTATAAAACTTTGAACCTGCTTCTTCGTAGTAAATCATCGCACACTCAAGTGGAACACTCAAGGGGAACTGTACATGGAACCTGTAGAGCAGATAACATCATGGTGAGGGCAACTCAGTCCTGGCCAGAATTAGGCAAGTGTAGGCCAATAACAGCACTCAGATCTATAACAGAGATCCGATCTCTGTCATACGGCCAAATAACTCAATCATATGATCTGAGACATGGCAACACCAGGAAAGACTAAAGGAACGGGTAGAAACCCAGCAGATGCCCTACTGGAAGATCCTACCATTACACATTCCCCTCCTCCCTCTCAACCATCTTTAATCTCTCTAATTATTATTCCACTACATTGTCCTCAACTTCCCGAGTAAAATGATATATAACACAAGCTACTTGAAGCCACACAATAGAATACTAGTGCCGACGCTCCTATGATATTTTCTAGTACCGCACTTATAGAACATTCTATCACTAATCATAATACATTATATCACTGCACCTATAATACATTATATCACCACACAGTACTGTACTCTATTCCTAATCATACTCTTAAGTTAGATATAATTAATTGCCTACCATATGTCTATTCCTGTTGTTATTCGAGAAACTAGGCAATCCGATTGGATCTATGTCCGCGGATAACTATCACTACTTAGATAGTCTAGTCCCTCTCATATAACACAACTCGGAATAATCCCCACTCCTAACACTACAGAATGTTTTTCTCGACTCCCTCTACCTGTTTACTGCACTGGGTTTTATATGGGTGCTTGAGTGAGTCACCAGAAAGTCCAGACGCCAATCAGTCCAGAATTTGGCTTTGTCCTCCTGTTTCCAGACTAACCAGAGTCAATTAGCTGTCAAGTTTCCTTTTCATCTGTGGAGTTCTTTGTCTCATCCAACAAATATCCGGGTTGTCTGTGAGCCAGAGACCTTTCTCCCATTACAGAATCCTTCTGACCTCTAGCAGACACCTGTCCATTACTTTCAACGGCCAACTCCCGTTTTGTAGACAAATGTTGCCAATACACACCTCTCGAACAACATCCTGTCATCAAACTGTCGACTGTGTGTAGACAACTCGACGTGACTCCCTTTGATCTCATACACACTGTCGACCAGGTGCAGAGAATCTGTACCGACGTATTTTCCTCAGTTTGTTCACCATAAAAGAGTCAATTGTGTTAGCAAAATAATGTCGGGCCTGGTTGTCATCGATCGACTGACAAGTTAATGTATCCTGTGACAGCTACCTTGAGCAGGGCAACCAGACAGACATGGGAGGCCGAAATCTGGCCAAGGAGGTCACCTCAGACAGATGCAAGGCCCAGAACACTTCGGAGGAAGACACAGTGACAGTGAAAGAAATCAAGGCTGTGCTTCGACGATCAAAAAACAGTGCTCCAGGTCCTGATGGCATAAGATACGACGACATAAATAGGTGTACCGACAATGAGCTAGAGAAACTAGCAGACATGTACAACAACAGTATAGGGAGTGCTAGCATCAAGGAGGAATGGTTACACAGCTATCTGATTCCCTTGCCGAAGCCTGACAAAGACCACAAAAAAAATTCAGGGATATCGAATTATAACCATGCAGAATACAATAGGCAAGCTGCTGGAGAAGGTAATTGCCAGGAAAATATCAAGCCAACTAGAGACGCAAGGTGTTTTCCCACCTACCCTGGGTGGGTACCGTCCAAAAAGAGAAACCTGGACCAATGCAGCAGTCTTTGCCCATGATGTCTATGAAGGTTTCCACTCAGGCACTGAAACCGTTGCTGCAGCGATTGATCTTGAGGACGCATACAACAGAGTACCACTGGATTTTTTAATGTTTCAGCTTCTTGAACTAAACGTAAGTCCATTCCTCCTTAGTTGGATCGCTGCAGCCCTCTTCCAACGGAAAGTAGTTTTTAGATGTGGCAGTTGGACTTCGGAACCAACAACAATATATCCTGGCCTACCACAGGGATCACCATTATCTCCGGTACTGTTCAACGCCTACACAGTGAGAATCACCAGTGAGCAGATCACTGGACCTGGCAGGACATTGTCGTATGCCGATGATGTTTTAGTGTATCGTCAGGGTAAGGATAGAGAGGAGGTTGCTGTGGAACTACAAACCGAACTCAATCGCATAAGTACTTGGTGTGATGAAGCTGGGGCAATGGTCAACCCAACAAAGGCAACAGTGACTTGGTTCTCGTTGAATAATTATATTGTCAACAATCCAACACCAACTGTAATGCTGTGTTCAGAGACGGTGGAAAGAACGCAGGCAATGAATTACCTGGGGATACGGTTTGATCGAAGCCTTGCTTATAATGTGCACATAGACCAGGTGATAACAAAGGCCAAGCGGGGATTGGCAGCGATGCGGGTGATGGCGGCAGCAAACTGTGAGCAGCGCCATCTATGTCTTCTGTACGAGGGGCTGGTCATGTCTGTTTTGGAGTATGCAATGGCAATCCTGACTCTCAGCCATAAGCAGATAGAAAGGATGGAAAGGATACAGAATGAAGCTATGCGCATTATTCTTGGATGTACAAGAGATACAGCATGCAGGGCAATGCGCTACTTTCTTGATTTTCCAACCATTGAAGAGAGAATACAAGTTTGCAGGGCACGCGCCTACCTCAGAATTAACGCAAACACACAACATCCACTGCATAGTGAAATTAGGAAGGTGAAGGGCAGCAGGTTAAAAAGAGGACGGTCGTGGATGGGTCAAGCCGAAGACATTCTTCAACAGGTGTGTTCACTTGAGGACTTAGAACCTGGCGAGGAGTGGGTGCAAGTGCCAACAGACTTCTGCACATCTTTTTCAGTTTGCATCCAACTAGATAGAAAATGCAGACAAGAAAATCCGGCTGCTGTTGAGGCTGAAGTACAAGCGTTGATTTTCGAGAATTCGCCAGACGGTGACGCGGTCATCTACACAGATGGGTCGGTCGTCCGACATGTGAGAAGCTCATGGGCCTTTACAGCTCGGGCCGGAGGGAGAATTGTGAAGGAGGACTCTGGTGCTTTCACTGAAACCACAAGTAGCCTGACCATGGAAGTCATGGCAGTAAGTAAAGCAATAACATGGCTCGAGACACAGACATTCACTAGGGCTTGTTTCCTTAGCGACTCAATGAACATGATCAAGAGGATAGAGAAGGGGTCGATCCGAAGAGAATGGTTGCTGCCTCTGAAGCGGTCTCGGCTGGCAAAGTTTAGTTTCATCTTCGTGCCAGGGCATGCGGGAGTACAAGGAAATGAGCGGGCTGACAAGCTCGCAGGTGAGGCTACTGTGGAGGGCGGACGCGCCATGGACCAGGCTGACATTCTGAATGCTCTACGAGAAGTGAGACTTTTGCGAGAACCAAGTGATGACTGTGAATCTACAACAATGGCCAGACTGCGGGAGCAGCAAATTAAAAGAGGGGTGGCCAAACAAGAACACTACGCAGGAAGCCAAAGAAGATTGATAAACCAACACAGAACTGGCGTCGGTAGCCGCTACACGCTGCGGGATTTGCTGAGGAGGGGATCCGAGCACTTATGGACTGAATGGTTCGATGTGCAACGAGGATGATCTGTCGACTAACTAACTAACTAACTAACATCGAGTGCTGATTAGTGTAAAAATATGTGACTAGCTGGATATATGACTTTATAGCTAACATAGATGAGGAAGTAGCTGAAGAACAAGTTGGGTTCCGCAAAAACAGCGGCACCAGAGAACAATAATCTGTTTGGGGATGTTAATTGAAAAATATATAGAAGTTCAGAACAATATATGTGTTTGTTTTATAGACTATAGGAAAGCTTTTGATAGAGTACAACATGAAGGACTGATTACATGCCTTCAGGGTATATGAGTATACGGAAAGGACATCAAACTTAATTGTAACTCGTACTGGGTACAAGTGGCGTCAGTTACATGCGGAAATAATTATTCGTCGCCCATACAGATAAAAAGAGGAGTACGATAGGGATACATGTTGTGCCCAAGCCTCTTCAACCTATACACAGAAAGAATTTTTAAACAAGTCGAATTGCCTGCACTCAACATCAATGGAGGAATCATAAACAATCTTAGGTATGCTGACGATACCGTGTTACTAGCAGAAAGCGAGCAAGCCTTACAAAACCTTGTGGAATAAGTAATCGGGCATAGTGCAGAATTTGGCTTAGATATTAACATCCAAAACCACGAAAACTATGATAATTAGCAGTGGAAAGGAAAGATCATCAATGAACATAACAGTAAACGGGGAGCTACTAGAACAAGTAACAAATTTCTCCTATCTATGTAATAACAGCCGGCTTCGTGGCTTAGAGGTTATGACTTTTCTCCGTAATCTCGTATACTCTCGTGGGTTAACGTGATGACGGTAAGAAAAAGCGGTGGTTCGAATCGCATCGATAACTTACGAGGTATGTGAGCCGGCCGCTCAGAAAGCAATGGCAAACTAATGAGCATAATCTTGCCAAGAAATCAACATACAGCTGAAAGATGCTGGTGTTGACAGCAATGTCCTGTAAAGGATATGCAAATAAAAAAAAAAATGTAATAACAGGTCATGGCAAAAGTGAAATAGAAATCAAAACGAGGATAGGAATGGCCAAAAAAACAAAACAATTTTCAGCAGCATGAAATCAGTATTAACATCTAGAGAGATTAACAACGCATTACATATGATAATTTTCGACTGTTATGTGTATTCAACACTACTGGACAATAAACAAGCAACTAGAAAACCGATTAGAGGCCTTGGAGGTGTGGATATACAGAAGAAACAAAAGTAATTAAATGTAGAATTTCTAGAAAAACTGGGAATGAAACGAGATTTGATGAAAGAAATAAAACAGAGACAAGTGAAATATTTCGGCAACGTTGAAAACCATACTGGAGGGCAAAGTTGAAGGCACGCGAGCAAGAGGTAGATAACGATTTAAGTGGGTAGATAACATCAAGAGATGGACGAATATCAATCTGACAGAATGTACAGTCAGGGCGAGAGACAGACAGTGTTAGAGATCCATTGCAACCAACCTTCATTGTGGAGACGGCACCTGAATGATTGATTGATGTGGCTAGCAGTATATAACCAGCCGGTCTCGTGGCAATGGGGTTACGGACACAGTTCGCGATCCCGCATACCGCGTTCGAAACACATCTGCGGGCGATTTGGCAGCAGACCGCTTTGCGTTGGTTTTTAACGAAACGGTATGGGTGCCGGTCATTCAGAAAGCAATGGCAAACTACTGAACATAAAGTTGCTAAGGAATCATAAGCAGCATAAAAATGCCGGGGTTTACTGCGACATATCATATGAAAGAATATACAACTAAGTTTTAACTAACTATATACCCAAGTGGCCTCATAGCGTGAAAGGGACTTTATTTTCTTAACGGAGCATTTATTGAGCGTTCTGTTCACTGCCCTGAAATTGTGTTTTTACCGCGTCTGTTGATGTGCTCCGTCGACACGATTCAATTTCTGGTAGAAATGCAAAAGAACGGCAATAAAAGGGGCAAACATGCAGGTTGGTATGTGATTAGGGAGGTAGGGTGGGGGGTGAATGCCAGGATATTATGGACTAATGACATGCGCACAGCTTGACTGTCTGGGCTCATTCACGCTGGCTGGGTAGGTGACGTCATATCATTGAAGGAAGAATAGCGTTAATCCTGCCGGCCGACAGGAACAAATTATAATGTTGTTGTTGTTGTTGTTGTTGTTTTTGTTGTTGTCATACGAACCCCGTCGTTGGAGTTATTAACTTTAAAAGAAAATTGTATGTCCTTTGTATGTCCTTTGTTGCAACCGCCCTTAGTTGTTACTGGCTGTTTGTGACTTACTAAACAATTTTACGTCGAGGACTATGCGTTTGTGGTTTAGGGGATAGTGAGACGCGCATTTTCATAATTCCCCAAAAGAATGAGTCGAGGGTTCGAAATCAGCCGCTGACGATTTGGAAGCAGACCGCTATGCGTTGATTCCACTGTATGAGACTGGAAGAACCGCAAGGCATTATTCGTTGTTTGTGGTCAGAGGTGAGAAACTTTGTTACATCTACAGAAGAATAGTTGTTCACTATAAAGACACTTTTTTGCTTCAGGAGAAAGTGTACACATAGGTAGAAAGGTTTCAAAATGGACATTAAAATGTCACTGGTGAACCACTAAGTACCTGTCTCAAAAAGAATATCGTTGCTGCACGACAACGCCCACCCTTATACGACTCCACATACAGTGGATACACTACGTGCTCTGAAATGTGAGGTCTTCAAACATCTAGCATTACGGTCCAAACTTGGCGCCAGAAGACTCTTTCACATTTTGGAATCCTTAAAAGAACATTTGGAAGTGGTGAAATTTCTTTTAAGCCACACTCAAAACCTTTTTTTTTTTATAGAAGGCATCAACAATCTAGTAGACAGATAGACCAAGTTGCTTGCTTGCTTACTTGTGTTCGTTGGCTTGAGCTCCAACGCGAAGTCCTGTTTGTCGGATGAAGGCATCCTGTTGTCCAACATCAGTGTGATGTCATACAGGACCTGAGTTTTGCGTGAGTATCCGTTGTCCCATGTCTGGCTTATTGGTGTGCAGACTGGTGGTTCCTCGCCGTACAGGCAGACACTCTCCGACTTCGGAGGAATCGGCGATCCTACTGACTTTAGCCAGGACCCCGAAGGGACCTGTTGCCCAGGACGCTCGACGAGGACGCGTCAATAGGTCTTGGCCAGTATATAACCCGGCCCTGGTGCCCTGGAAACACCTCTGCGTCCCAGATACATCAAGTGAATTGCCAGACAGAGGGGACTATGTTAAGAAATAACACATACCATACCAAATTTCTGGTTCGCACTATTGTGAAAACAAGGTTATTCGAAAAACTCCTGTTACGTAATGGCATCCCCTCGTAAAGTTGTGTGTGTATGTGCGCGAGCGTGCGTGCGCGCGTGTGTTTATGTGTATGTACGCACACATATTTAGATACACACACCATATACTTCACATTTAGACAAAATGTCAAAAACATACTTCACAGTTAGACCCTATGCTAATAACATTACGGCAATAATATACTTCAGTTAGAAATTATGTGAATAAGAAACTCCACAGTTAGACATTATGTCAATAACATATTTCAGCAAACATTGTTATTAGCATTCTTCAGTTAGACATTATGTCAGTAACATATTTCAGTTAAAAATTATGTTATTAATATACGTCAGTTAGATATTATGTCAATAACATGTCATATGTCAGTTAGACATTACGTCAATGACAAAGTTCAATTAGACATTATGTCAATAACATATTTCAATTAGACGTTATGTCAAAACATATTTCAGTTAGACATTATGCTATTGCTGTAATCAGAAGAAGCTGTTTTAAATACACAAAATAATCACACCATGGACAGGTTAAGAAACATTTCAGGCGAGTTGTTTTTGCCAGAACGGTTCATTTCAAATCTTGAATGTAGGCCACAGTGGTAGAAATCAATATATGTGTACATAACGTCGCCATTCCACTCCACCCAGTTCCTTTATCAACACCCCCGACGTTTCCTATGTGGCATTTGTACTTATGCTTGTTTGTTTATGAGATATACTGTATAGTTTATATACGTTACACTTTATAGTTTAAAAATACTGCAGAGAGTGTCATAAATGGACAGAAGAACGAATGAGATATTCCTCAACGAACCGTAAATTGCTTCGAGAAATTAGAGCTGGACACTCAAGGTTGTTAGGGCATGCTATGCGGAGAAATGTGCACCTATGCATTCCCACGTGCTCGCCCATTCACACTCATGTAAGAGTGAACACACACACACACACACACACACACACACACACACACACACACACACACACACACACACACACACACACACACACACACACACACACACACACACACACACACACACACACACACACACACACACACACACACACACACACACACACACACACACACACACACACACACACACACACACACACACACACACACACACACACACACACACACACACACACACACACACACACACACACACACACACACACACACACACACACACACACACACACACACACACACACACACACACACACACACACACACACACACACACACACACACACACACACACACACACACACACACACACACACAAGAACTCATGCAAACATACAAGGGTGCTCCCACTCAAACACACACTCGCTAGTGACAGCCGAGTGGTTTAGAGGAACGACTTTAGTCTTAAACTGTGCTGTGATCAACTTTCTGCGATTCACTGTGTGGGTAGTATTCATGTATTGGAAACTAGATATCGGCATGGTACAATCGTACCCCTGATCCTAGGGTAATGTATAAGACATCTACCATTCTCAGGCAAGGGCGAGTCACCAGGAAAACCCGTCTGCCCGTTGCGCACATAAAAATCTCCCGGCGTTGGGAAATCGGAAGGAGCAGGCCGAACAGACTTTCGCGGAAGCTTAATTTCAAAATAAGAAGACCTGCCCATATGAGAATGTTAATAACATGAGAGGTTTGGTGCAATCACACATTTGCATTCTTGCAGTTGTACTGTGGTGAGAATTTCATTATTCTTAGTGTGGTCTATGGAGGGAAGGGTGGGGCAGTAGAGCAGCTATCTTTGTTCAGGAAAAGTGATTCCATACACCCACGTGCGCGCGCGCGCACACACACACATTTACAACGAAGAGATTGAAAATGTCATAAACTTTGGATGGATGCCTTGGCTCCATAATTAACAAGAATGGAGGACATTTGAAAGTAAATCTAGCATCGAGTATTCACAGCAACGCAGAAGTTAATTATACATTATATATAGTAAGTTAGTAAGGAAAGGATCCTTTTATACACTGCTATAAAGTATATTGGGTATATGGTGCCAAATCCCCATTTGTATACAGCAGTCGACATTCGATGAGTGATGTGGTCAAAGTCACGTAGACTGCTTTTACCTCCCAGAACATTTCCTGATACCCGTGTTAGGCTGGATCAATTCTTATGTTTAATCCCGCATAGGTCAGAGTTCAAACACATAACCTCCTCAAGGCAGGCAAGCGTGCTTGCTACTGTGATACGGTGTCCAGGACAGACAGACCGACCGACCGACGGACGGACGGATGGAGAAATAGATAGATAGAAAGATGGAGGATTGAAGGGAGGGAGGGAGGGAGGGAGAGAGGGAGGGAGGGACGGACGGACGGACAGACAGACAGACCGACGGACGGACGGAGAAATCGACAGATAGAAAGATGGATGGATGGAGGGAGGGAGGAACGAACGGACCGACAGACAGACAGACAGACAGACAGACAGACAGACAGACAAGTCGATAGGTAGATAGAAGGGTAGGTAGGTAGATAGATAAATAAATAGATAGACATATAGATAGAGATGTGTGTGTGTGTGTGTGCGCGCGAGCGCGTTCGTTTGTGAGTGTGAGTGTATGTTCAAGCCACAGAATTAGTCATATCCCGTAATCGTTTTTTTCTTTTCAAACGTTGATTACAGTATTTAGATCATCGTACACCTAAACTGATCACTATAACTGCTCCATTAAAATCACTACACGCACATACTGCTGGGGCCTACAACTTTCCGTTCCCCTTTGTATGGTATTGTATATACGTTATTACTATTCCTAGGTTTCCGGTTTCAAGATGGCGACGGACGGTCGTGTTGTTTTGTGTTCGTTAACTTTTTCGCGTAGGGGATGGATTTATTCATCTCTTGCGTGTAATTGGTGTGCCAGGATGTAAAACCAGGAGTTTATACTCAAGATCTGCGCGGGTGCTACGGAGTTCGTGCATCGAGCGAAGCCTTCCTTGAGTGAATTTTCAGCAGCGTGTGTGGTTCTCAGCAGTCTGTGTTTACGTTTTTTCAACATGGCGGAACAACGTGTGTTTTCCGAGGGTTCAGCAGTCAACATAACGAAGCGGCGTGGTAGCCGCGCAGGGAGGAAGAAACAAGGTAAGCGCGGTGGTTTGAGGCGTTTTAGACTCAAGTGTCACCGTC
The DNA here is from genome assembly GCA_963921405.1 of Cepaea hortensis. NCBI lineage: Eukaryota > Metazoa > Mollusca > Gastropoda > Stylommatophora > Helicidae > Cepaea > Cepaea hortensis. Next base: position 123,003,615 of record OY992880.1, on the reverse strand, counting down.
TAGGACTCAGGAACATCCGTATTCTATATTGGAACTGTGCCAGTGTAAAACAACGGGGCTCTATTTTAGAAACCCTAGTTTACAGGAACGACATTGTAGCACTCCAGGAGACGAGACTGGGCGATCAGCCACTCCGAATTGCCGGCTTCAAATGTTTCTACAACAGACGACATCTGGGAACGGCGATTCTCGTTCGCGACAGCATGGTGGCGGCAGAGCTAGACATGTCCAGTTGGGACAGTGACGATATACAAATACAGGCGTTGAGAGTTCATTCCAGTGTACCATTCGTGTTGGTGAATGTTTATGCCCGCAATGGGAGTATGGACGCCCAGAAGTGGCAGTGCTTAAGTGGCATATTAGGCCACGAGAGGAATGTTATTTTCTGTGGTGACTTCAACGCTAAAGGCAGATCATGGGGAAACACTTCCTCCAATACACAAGGGGAGGAGCTCGAGACTGCACTGGAAACCATCGACCTGGTTTGTATCAACAGTGGCTGTGTCACTAGGACAGCAAGCCGTCCAGGCGATGAGGACAGTGCTATTGATCTGGCGCTAGTTTCACCTTTACTCACTACAGTGTGTAGATGGGGTGTCCTAGGACACCATGGCAGCGACCACCACCCTTGCAGCATATTGGTGGAGAAAGGCAGAACCAGGCAGCACAAGCTAAAGGTAAAGACGTTCCAGTATGACAGTACAGGGCAAGATGTGGTGAGTAAAATAAGACGTGACAAGCGCAGAACGTTTCAGGGCAGGAAAAAAAGCTGGGAGCAGCCACCGTGGTGGAGTTTCGAGGTGGATAAGGCGTGGGTGGATAAGCGCAGTGCTGTAAGGAGATGGCAAAATGCCAAGAAGAACAGAGCTGGTCATCCTAGTCCCTGCTTGCACTTAGAAAGAGAGATGCACACAAAAGTAAGCTATTTCAAAAAACTGGTCACGGTGGTTAAAAGGGAAAAATGGGCAGAGGTGTGTCAAAGGGTAAGCACAGACAAGTCACTGAAATTGTTCTGGCGACTACATAAAAGCATGAGTGGTGTAGTCAAGAATAAGAGCATTTCTGACTTCCAAGGTGCTGACCTCATCTGGCAGAGGACTGACGAAGACAAGGGCAAAGCCCTCTTTGAACGCTACCTTGAGCAGGGCAACCAGACAGACATGGGAGGTCGAAATCTGGCCAAGGAGGTCACCTCAGACAGATGCAAGGCCCAGAACACTCCGGATGAAGACACAGTGACAGTGAAAGAAATCAAGGCTGTGCTTCGACGATCAAAAAACAGTGCTCCAGGTCCTGATGGCATAAGATACGACGACATAAATAGGTGTACCGACAATGAGCTAGAGAAACTAGCAGACATGTACAACAACAGTATAGGGAGTGCTAGCATCAAGGAGGAATGGTTACACAGCTATCTGATTCCCTTGCCGAAGCCTGACAAAGACCACAAAAAAATTCAGGGATATCGAATTATAACCATGCAGAATACAATAGGCAAGCTGCTGGAGAAGGTAATTGCCAGGAAAATATCAAGCCAACTAGAGAGGCAAGGTGTTTTCCCACCTACCCTGGGTGGGTACCGTCCAAAAAGAGAAACCTGGACCAATGCAGCAGTCTTTGCCCAGGATGTCTATGAAGGTTTCCACTCAGGCACTGAAACCGTTGCTGCAGCGATTGATCTTGAGGACGCATACAACAGAGTACCACTGGATTTTTTAATGTTTTAGCTTCTTGAACTAAACGTAAGTCCATTCCTCCTTAGTTGGATCGCTGCAGCCCTCTTCCAACGGAAAGTAGTTTTTAGATGTGGCAGTTGGACTTCGGAACCAACAACAATATATCCTGGCCTACCACAGGGATCACCATTATCTCCGGTACTGTTCAACGCCTACACAGTGAGAATCACCAGTGAGCAGATCACTGGACCTGGCAGGACATTGTCATATGCCGATGATGTTTTAGTGTATCGTCAGGGTAAGGATAGAGAGGAGGTTGCTGGGGAACTACAAACCGAACTCAATCGCATAAGTACTTGGTGTGATGAAGCTGGGGCAATGGTTAACCCAACAAAGGCAACAGTGACTTGGTTCTCGTTGAATAATCATATTGTCAACAATCCAACACCAACTGTAATGCTGTGTTCAGAGACGGTGGAAAGAACGCAGGCAATGAATTACCTGGGGATACGGTTTGATCGAAGCCTTGCTTATAATGTGCACATAGACCAGGTGATAACAAAGGCCAAGCGGGGTTTGGCAGCGATGCGGGTGATGGCGGCAGCAAACTGTGAGCAGCGCCATCTATGTCTTCTGTACGAGGGGCTGGTCATGTCTGTTTTGGAGTATGCAATGGCAATCTTGACTCTCAGCCATAAGCAGATAGAAAGGATGGAAAGGATACAGAATGAAGCTATGCGCATTATTCTTGGATGTACAAGAGATACAGCATGCAGGGCGATGCGCTACCTTCTTGATTTTCCAACCATTGAAGAGAGAATACAAGTTTGCAGGGCACGCGCCTACCTCAGAATTAACGCAAACACACAACATCCACTGCATAGTGAAATTAGGAAGGTGAAGGGCAGCAGGTTAAAAAGAGGACGGTCGTGGATGGGTCAAGCCGAAGACATTCTTCAACAGGTGTGTTCACTTGAGGACTTAGAACCTGGCGAGGAGTGGGTGCAAGTGCCAACAGACTTCTGCACATCCTTTTCAGTTTGCATCCAATTAGATAGAAAATGCAGACAAGAAAATCCGGCTGCTGTTGAGTCTGAAGTACAAGCGTTGATTTTCGAGAATTCGCTAGACGGTGACGCGGTCATCTACACAGATGGGTCGGTCGTCCGACATGTGAGAAGCTCATGGGCCTTTACAGCTCGGGCCGGAGGGAGAATTGTGAAGGAGGACTCTGGTGCTTTCACTGAAACCACAAGTAGCCTGACCATGGAAGTCATGGCAGTAAGTAAAGCAATAACATGGCTCGAGACACAGACATTCACCAGGGCTTGTTTCCTTAGCGACTCAATGAACATGATCAAGAGGATAGAGGAGGGGTCGATCCGAAGAGAATGGTTGCTGCCTCTGAAGCGGTCTCGGCTGGCAAAGATTAGTTTCATCTTCGTGCCAGGGCATGCGGGAGTACAAGGAAATGAGCGGGCTGACAAGCTCGCAGGTGAGGCTACTGTGGAGGGCGGACGCGCCATGGACCAGGCTGACATTCTGAATGCTCTACGTGATGTGAGACTTTTGCGAGAACCAAGTGATGACTGTGAATCTACAACAATGGCCAGACTGCTAGAGCATCAAATTAAAAGAGGTGTGGCCAAACAAGAACACTACGCAGGAAGCCAAAGAAGATTGATAAACCAACACAGAACTGGCGTCGTTAGCCGCTACACGCTGCGGGATTTGCTGAGGAGGGGATCCGAGCACTTATGGACTGAATGGTTCGATGTGCAGCGAGGATGATCTGTCGACTAACTAACTAACTAACTAACTATTCCTAGATGATTGCTGGAAGCTAAGATCAATATCGTCCTGTGAACCTAATATTGCACACGGGTATGTTTGTGGAATTATTGCTTGGTCTCGCTTGACTAGACGCCAGGAAATATAGCCACATTTGACATAATACAAGTTCACTTTTTTACAGGCCACAAGAAAACGTTCAGTGGCATTTATAAGAGCGAATATATGTGAATCACACGAGTAAAGATATGTGAAATACAAGATAAAAATACTTGAATCACAACAACAAAGATATTTGAAATACAAGAGGAAAGTTATGTGAATTGCAAGAGCAATGAAATTTGAAATACACGAGTAAAGATATGTGAATTACGAAAGCAAAGATATGTGAATCACAGAAGCAAAGATATGTGTCACACAAGAGTAAATACATGTCAGTCACAACAGCAAAGATATGTGAATCACATTATCAACGATATTTGAAATACAAGAGCAAAGCTATGTGAATTACAAGTGCTACGATATGTGAATTAATGGCATTGTAAATACATTTTTGATTAGAAATATTGGGGGAAGAGTGGAAAGTCATACTGGAGAGAAAATGTAAACACAAACACGAAGAAAGTGCAGATCCCATATGGTCTAGGTAGAGCCAAATAATGGCTGGGTCCCTAGGATACAGCAATGGGGTCGACCTAAACAGTTGTGGAGTCAGATGTCTTGTGGTTAATAACATAAGAATATAACACCATATTCACTAAATCACCATCATCACGTGCCATGCCGATAAACGTGGGTGGTCATGTTTCGCCATCTCACTCGATCACCAGAGTCGTGGATCAGATCTATGTTTTTTGTCACGACCATGCCTTGTGACCAAGCTATCTAGATATTTAGATTCCTGCTTTCCTTTTTTCGTTTCCCCTCATGATGGCGGTTAAGCGTTGAACCGCTATGGCCTCTGGAGTATTTATCCTTGGTGCTGCGGTTTGCATTCGCATTTTCCTCATGTTGGACTGGTAGTATATGGTTCCGTCGCCCTGCTACTGAGTGAGTGCGTGGCGTGACTCTGTGAGCTGTGAAATTCATATGGGATGCTTTTACATATGTCCGCTTTTGTTTGTACAGTGAACTGCATGTTCGGAACAATGGCTACCGGCTGTTGCTGAATTGACTGATTTGCCTTTTCGGTTCACGGGTGCATTTTTCAGGAGACTCCTGGGAGTCGACGCTGAAGCTGCGGAGTTCGTACTTTGTGCGGCGCTTTCAGCAGGTCGCCCTACGGAAAGATACCGAGCCATGTGAGAAAACTCGGGTCAATGAAGTCTTTCTGGTGACTGCCGATTCTATCGACGGATGAACTATAATTTTCGTGGATGACTTTTGTGTTGGTATTCTAGCGGCGGAATTATGCAAAGTGTACCTGTGCGGGCTCTTCGCTTGCCGAGACTCCTGTCTGTTCCACTTTTAACATTGGACAGTGAGGAACATATTGTGTGATATTCACTGACACAGGAACGGGGCATAATGGGGGCGACCCGTTGCCATGAAGCTGGAACCGCGACTAGCCAGCCAGCCAGTCAGCCAGCCAACTAACTTTTCCCCTCAATCTTGCCAGTTGTCACCAAGTTCTCTAGTTTATTTCTTCTCATAATGTGTCCGAAAATCCTTACTGTCTACGTCTAATTTCTCTTATCAGTTTACGGTTTTCATTTGTTTCTTGTAGGACTTGCTCATTGGTTATCTGTTTGTCCGTGGTATTTTTTGCATTGTTCTCAGAAACCACATTCACTTTATACCCCTTTGGAATGGATACACGGTTCTTTTCCTCTTACTGACAGGTTGGTTCGTTGGCTGATTGGATCTTCAAGAGGCAGGCGGAACCGTAAATTGATCAGAGAAATTAGATGTAGAAAGTCAAGATTGTTTTCACATATTATGACTAGAAATTAACTTGGAATCTTAGTGACATCATCAAGTGATTCTCATTGCATTGTTTAATCATCAGATTCCGACAAGCATGTTTTAGTCAAGCCTCGCTCTTTGTTTCGTAAAGCCTCGCTCATTGTTTCGTCTAGCCTCGCTTATTGTTTCGTCAAGCCTCGCTCATTGTTTCGTCAAACCTCGCTCATTGTTTCGTCAAGGCCTCGCTCATTGTTTCGTCAAACCTCGATCATTGTTTCGCCAAACCTAGCTAATTGTTTCGTCAAACGTCGCTCATTGTTTCGTCAAACCTCGCTCATTGTTTCGTCAAACCTCGCTCATTGTTACGTCAAGCCTATGGCTCAAAACATCAAATTCTGACAAGAATGTTTTCAGGATTTGTTTGCCTTAGCCTTTGAGTATCCCCATTCTATCTACGAGGCAGCGGGTTTGTATATCTCTTCGTCGGGTGTATTTCCATTGACTTGTCAGACATCGGAGACTCTACCTGTAGCTGCGCTACTATCGGCTTTGCTCTTGGGGTCACACGCACGCTCCTCTATCACATCAAGGTGGAAACACAGCACACTGGAAAATCCTAGTCACGGATGCCACCCGAGCAAGAGGAAGACAGCCAGATAAATACCTTGATCACTTGGCCAAACAGAGATCAGCATGGTCGAATGGATAATAGCACGCGTTCTTAAACTTCCAGTGGGCTGATGCCGAGATAAGGGATTCAACCCCTACACCGGTCAGTTGGACTAAAATGTTGACTTCTAGTCCTTGACTAGAAAGGTAAATTACAAGCACCTCTGAAGTCGGAGTTGATTCGTCTAAAGGCGAGTGGCACTGGCAACTTGGAAAGCTAACTCACACGCGAAAATCAGTCCAATGCTATTAGAAGCGAATGAGTGAATCTCATTTTTGCTTCTTTTCATTCTTCTCATTCCGTTCTTATGCCTTAATGTAGCCACCGGAGGGGGTCTTCTTCGTGATTATATGTTGTATTTTATGACATTGGTAGCATAGTGTTGTTGTGGATATGCTATTTATTATCTGTCGTTTTGCAGACATGGGTGTATGTGGATGTTTCAGTATGAGTGATAGTTGATTTATAAACGCACTTGTTTTTTGACATCTGATTCAATTTCTCTGTCTATTATGCCACCTTCTGTGATCATACTTTCAAGATATTTAATTATTTAACTTTTTTTTCAGACGTGTATGTGACAGGTTGGCCCACCTCTCAGATCGTTTTGTTACTAGATGGAGATAGCCCTCAGTAAACCCCTCTATGTATCCTGTAGTAATTTTTATTTTTATCTATATATTCAAATATTAGATAAAATCGTCTTTGGTTAGTGTATTTATATACATAAAACTATAGAGAGAGTTAAATACTATTTCTTCTTATAGTTAGAAGTAGATGTAGGGTAGAGTTCGTTTACAAGCCAAGAAATCAAGTCAGGCTGAATTTATATTCAGGTTTGGCTATGAAAAATAATTTGGCCACAGGAAGGGAACTCTCCTGGATGAGAAGTTAACTTCCGGTAGCACCCTAAGATCTGCCATTTTTTCTAGCAACCTGGAAGGAGCAGGAGCTATCACGTCAATTGGCTAAAATTGAACACCTGTCTGTGTTTAAACATATTTTATTGCTGGCTCTTGTTAAGCCGAAAAACCCTCTAAAACATAGAAAAGCCAATGATAGTCTCCACTCCCGATAGGCCAGTCAAAATCTAGTTGCAGGGTGAGTTAATAATAATTTTGTTAAACAATTTTCTGTGTGTCAAAATGCCGGCAAAATCTACCGGCCATGCCGATCGATAATAGATACTATTAATTAAAACTAGTGTTAGTTAACTAATATTAGAATTAGGACCATGTTTGTGCCATGTGGCTTGCCGACAAGGGTAAAACGAAAAGCTCGTCACATGTGGCATTAAAAACATGGATAAATTACATTACGTGATTCTCGAAATTAGGTATCTGCCTGCGGAAGGACACCTGAGTTAGTCAGTAGACGATTAGAGTTAAGATAATTTAATTATGTGCTTAAACTTCGGAACTAGCGGATTTCTCTAGATAATATACTTATTAGTTGAAGGAATTAGTTCAGAGAGTGAATAAGTTACCATTAATTATTCTTTATTAATCTCTATCTTGCCCATAGTCAGATTACTACCATGTGGTCCAAGATGGCCCACTTAACAAAGTTCAAACCTTGGGGGAATTCTCCAACCCTAATATTGTTCTTGTGTATAGTGAAAATAATCTTAAAACCTAGCTAAGAACTCTTCTAGATAATTAATTATGTTTTAATTAATATAAGGAAGACTTGCTAGTAGTACAACTCATAACTCCTTAAGTGAACTTGAGGCGTTTCATTGATTTTAATGGTTCACTTGTGTACATCGTGAAGTTATAGTTGTTGTGGGATTTCATTTCATTCTATGGAATTCATCATGTGATGTTAATTCATCGTGTGGAGTGTAGTTTGTGTGTTTCCATACTTGGAAAATGATGTGTGGTGTTTCATCGATTTAATGGTTTGTTAATGTATATGTGACGTCGGAGTTGTGGCGTCTGAGTTCCATTCCATTGAAGTCATCCTATATGTACTGTTAAGTCATTATGTGAATTGTGGTTCATGTTTCCATGAGTAATCATGACTTAGAATATATATTTGGAATGTGGTCTTTGAAGTAGAGCATTGTGATTGTACATGTTTGATCTAAATGTCAGCAGAGAGAATAGGATATCATTTGTATGCTGTTTCCATGAGATCAGTGTGCTGTTGTAGATTTCAGATAAGGAACAACCTGTAAATTTCAATAATACATGCTATGAAAATTTATGAGACAAGATGCCATGCAGGACATGGCCAGAAGAATTTACAAGGCTGTCTTGAAGGATTATTCACTCCTTCTCACTGTCATTCACAGAGCCTGCACCCTGATCATCTGTAGCCGTAGTCACGACCGGTGATTGAGCTACGAACCACTCACTTGATGCAGCAGAGAGTGGAGTCCATACCACGATCCAGTCAGCACTGCCAGCTTACCATCCAGGAGGCTAAGAATTATCAGATGAGTGGCTACCCACCCGTTTGCCACTGCACAGCAATCCTAATTTGTCCGCTATTGGCTAAGAATCTATGATTATATCCTCTAGCTGAACAGTATCTGGTCAAGATTTCAGGGATCTGCGTATCTCTTATGTGTCAGTGAGTTCCCAGTGGGGCTCACGTAGTGTTCTTTAGGATTAAACGTTATGTTATATTTGTACTTTTAACAACGGCGTCTGTCATTATAGAATTAGCATCATCAGATTGTGTGACGAGTGAAAGGACTACATCTATACGTATCATTCTGTCTTATCTCCTGTTGTGTGAGAATACATTAGGCAGTGGGGGCTCATTTTTTTCATCCAGGCACGTTAGCAGGAATCACTTGACATACTGTCTTCGTTTGTTAGCACAGTTCGTCGTCATAACTTTCCGCCTGGCACTGTTTAGAAGTAGTGATCCATTCTGGGACTTTTGATAATCATTCTTCTAGAATTGCGAGCCATTTGATCGCTTCTTCAGCAGTGGTTAGATTCTCTATTCGTAGAAGTCTATTTAGTATCTACTTTGATCCAAATTCCATCCTAGTAGCATACGTTACGCGACAGTGTACTATTTTACCAGATTGATAATGGTGTCAGATGCTAAACCATGATATCGCACGCCTATAGGCGCGGTCTTTGATGACGATGATATTGTGTTGATTGTAAACGATCTTACATCAAATCAAGTGCCCGGTCTGATAAAATCAACAACATACAGTAACCCGATACTCAGCTACATCAACTTTACCGTGCGAAAACGTGATTTTTGAAAACGCCGACTAAGATTATCAGCGTCATTGATTACAGGTCTGGCTAATGGCAAACACCATGAACTACAACTGACTATTAAGTTGGAAATTAAATAAACGCAATTATTGATTGCTTCAACATGTTGTTATGTAGCGTCACTGGAGCTGAAGCGGTGCCCATTGATTAGTTACGGCCACAGCCAGGTGGGAATTTGCATTATAATGAGAACAATGCCTACAGTGGAACACTGCAGCTACACAAAGGATCGCTTTCATCTTGAATGTTTCCTGAAGTTTCAAATTAAAGTAAAGGGGATGGGAATGGAGTGGTAGTGAGGAGATCTGATTTAACATATATAATTTTTAAACCTTAATCCGCAAAGGACACAACTCAAGATTTTGGGACCTATATTTTCAAGCATTCGCTAAGAGAGAATAGTATTACATATAATATTCATTGTCGGTATTTTCCTTGGTCTGGTTTCGTGTTTTCCCCCGAGTAACATTTTTTTTTAAAATATGGCTGTTATAAACAGTTTAAAATGAATATACTTAATGACGTTTTAAAATATTAACAGTACCTGAGGGAAGGAAAGGAGAGGGTGTGGTGAGAGGGAGAGAGAGAGAGAGAGAGAGAGAGAGAGAGAGAGAGAGAGAGAGAGAGAGAGAGAGAGAGAGAGAGAGAGAGAGAATCTGCAACAGACATTAGCAAACCCATATGTCATTTATTTAATAGTCAAAGGAAAAAAGAGGAAGACCACTACATTTTGGAGACAGCCAGAATTAAAGAATATATGATTTTTATTAATATGTAAAAAAGTTGAGTTGAGATGCGCCAACAACCAACATCACAGCACTCGCGACATTCCCATACGTGCATCGTCCTCATATTCAATAACCAGCGAAGAGTCCCAGTACTAATGGTACCTGTTATAGCCTGATTATGTGTCCATCTGGCCTTTTTTCTGAGTACCAAGTGGACCATTGTAATCTGTAAAGGAGGAAAACCATATTTTGGGCATGGATTTACAAGCATGTGATACGGAAGGCCAGTTTACGACGACAGTGCCAAGCCAATTTTGAAAACGACAGCGAATAGAAAAACCCTGAAACGCATGACCAACTATACACCCCTCATTTAATTTGAGACCTATGGAGCTATTTCTTAATATAAAATTCTGAGACCTATGGTGTTATTTCTTAACATACAATTATGAGACCTATGGTGCTATTTCTTTATATAAAATTATGCGACCTATGGTGCTATTTCTTAATATACAATTCTGAGACCTATGGTGCTATTTCTTAATATAAAATTCTGAGACCTATGGTGCTATTTCTTCAGGGGGGTCTAGTTGGTGATGCGCTGAAGTGTAGCGAGAGGTTGTCGTCATATGAAGGTGAAGGTTAGAATCCCTGTGGGGTAACTGTGATTTCTTGGCAAGTTTACGTTCAGTAGTTTGCCATTGCGTTCTGAAAGACCCGCATTCACCGCATTGTATGAAAATCAACACAAGGCGGTCAGCTACCAAATCTCCCGTAGCTGTGTTTCGAACGTGATATGTTGGATTGCGAATTGCGCTAGTAAATCTTCGCCACAGAGCCGGCGGGGTAACTATGGCATTCAGTTTTTATGTTGTCGAGTATTTCCTCAAGTCTCTACTTCTTTCTTCTACTTCTGTGAGCGGCAAACAATACCAGCGAATGTATGTATGAGCTGTCTAAGTGGCCTCCAAGGGTTCTCATTTGATACAACCAGTAATGTTTATCCAGTCTAATATATGCAGAGTATGTACGGGGGCCACATGAGATAACCCGGTTCTCTAACACCTGCACATAGTCTATCGCACTTTACACAGGCCATATAAATCGCACAAAAGAAATCGTAAAACTCCTTGGTCCCTGAGTCATCGTGATTGCTTGTAAAGGGAAATGGCTGGTTTAATTGTTGTATGCTCTCAGAGCTTGACTATATCCATACTCATTATTATAGCACCTGCCTAGTTGAACGGTCACACTCATGGTAATGAGGGAAAAAAAAGATTGTGTCAGCGTGTATGCGTATGACGTAATCAAGTGCCGTGCCGACTGGCGTGCGCGATCATGCTTCACCAGATCTTGCGATCTCCAGCGGTTGTTTGTCCATCAAGAATGATGATGACCATTCATTTCATCCAGTGGGGTTGAAAGTATGGAGCCATGATTTCTAAGATGGCTGATAAGGCCTATTTTGGCTCGAAACATTCTTTGACAATGTGGACAAAGAATGCTTGACGTTCCAGGAGGAGGATCTCCTGCAGTGGTTTTTCTATCCAGCCTTTTCTTCACAGCTCTTGCAGTCCTGGTTGCCTCACACATGACTGCACCCTTGTGTAATGATGCACACCACGAATTTCGGTCTTTGGCAGCAGTCTCCCAGATGTAATGATGAATTCCAAAAGCTTTCAGGGAGATTTTCAGAGTGCCTTTAAAGCGTTTCCTCTGGCCACCTTGGAAGCACTTACCACAACGCTGCTCGCCGTAAAAAATTCGTTTAGGGAGCCTGTGATCTGGCGTGCGAGTTAAGTGACCAGCCCAGCGAATGTGATTCTTCATTAGTAGAGTGTGGATGCTGGGCATGGACGCTCTTTCTAGGACTTCAGTGTCTGGGATCTTGTCTTGCGATTTAATCTTCAATAGCTTCCTAAGGCAGACTGTGTGGAAGTGGATTAATTTCCTAGCATGTCGCTGATAAATAGTCCATGTTTCACAAGCATATAGCAGTGTGGATAATACAACTGATTTGTAGACTTTCAGCTTTGTTTGCAGGCTTATTCCAGTTCTGTCCCATACATTCTTTTAAAGTCTGCCAAAGTCCGCGCAGGCCTTGGAGATACTTGCATTCACTTCGTCATCAATTGTGACAGCTTGTGACACAGTAATATAATCTAACTGTATTTTCCAAATGTATGTATCAATTCGAGTGCTGACTCCCTTCCGCACTTTGACACAAGACTGTCAAGAATGTTCTCCCGCGGTCTTCCTCTAGTTCTCTTTCCACAAATCTTTCCAGTTGTCACAACATGTTCCTGTTTTTGTCGTCACGTAATGTAGCCAAAATAAAATAAATACTGCCTCTTTCTGATGTTTGTTAAAAGATGTCTTTGCGACGTAGCCTTGCTGAAAATGTGCAGATTATTCATTTTGGCTGTCCAGTGAATTTTGAGATGACTTCTATAAAACCACGTCTCCAAAGCTTCCAGGCATTGTTTCGTTTGCTTACCAATATCCAGAATTGATATATTTTGGTCACTTGAAACGCCATGAGAGTTTGAAGAGAATAATGATAGCGATTTATTGCATAAGATACACTTCATACCCGGGTCAGCAAATGCCCGCAGAAGTCGGATGTGTCGGCAGAAAGGCGCAAGTATCGCAGCTCTGCTGTAAACAGGCATAAAACAATTACGTCAGGGAAAAAATAACATTCCGGATGAACGCAGAAGCAGCAGTAGCAGCAGCAGCAGCAGAAGAAGAAGAAGAAGAAGAAGAAGAAGAAGAAGAAGAAGAAGAAGAAGAAGAAGAAGAAGAAGAAGAAGAAGAAGAAGAAGAAGAAGAAGGAGAAGAAGAAGAAGAAGAAGAAGAAGAAGAAGAAGAAGACTCTTCATTTTCTGGAATTCAGCTTTTGCTTTCATTATTCTGCTCTTAATCTCTGTTGTGCATCTTCCATCTGATGTTATAAATGCCCCTAGGTATTTAAAATTATCCACTTCATTAAGAATTTTCCCTTCTATTTCCATTTCACATTTTGGTGTCACCTTTTCCTTTGAAATCACCATTGTTACTGTTTTCTTGTTATTAGGCGAGTCCTTTCTTGGTACTCTCTGTTACCACAATGTCCAACAATTGTTGTGGATCTTTAGCATTATGTGCCACAAATACGGTGTCATCTGCATAGAGTATATTGTTTGTATTATAACCTCCGATTAGAAGAGGGGTCTTTGAGCCTGAGGAATTAAAACCGCCTGGCTAGTGCAGTTGCCGCGAAATGTGCAGGTTAGGATTTTCGTTTTGCCCCAGACAGAAAAAAATCCCACATCTTACCGAGGATTCAAACCCGGGTCTCCTGAAGGAGAAGATGGCGTTCTAGCCACTCGGCCACCCGCTCCTCTTCTAAGTTACTGTCTTCTGTTAATTCTTGCCTTTCTCCATCATATAATTCTCTTATATACTCATTCAACCTTTTCATTAAATCACCTTTCTCCAATAAAATCTTTCCTGTTTTTAATTTAAAACACCCTGTATTTATTCTTATTTTTCTTCCCGTGAGCTCACTGATTTGCTTGTGCATATTTTTTGTACCTTTAATAGAATTTAATTCAATTTTGCTGCACATCTCGTATAACCACCTTTCTTTTGCCTTTACACATTTATCTCTTATTTCTGTATTTATCTTAGTATACTCTTGTTTGTAATTTTTACTGGTTTCTTTTGTCATCAACTTTAAGATGTCTTCAGTCATCCATTCTTTTTCTTCGCTTTTTGGCTCCTCTCCGGTAATATTTATTTGCTTGTTTGGTGAATGGAGCTCCATAACATTTTCCATTGTTCGTTTATATTCTGTATTTCAGCTATTGCATTGTTACTGACTTAATCCATAATATTGCGAATGCGTGGAAACTAACCAGAGAAAATTACGACGAAATATAACTAATACTCCGTGCAGACATCACAGGGGTGTCGCGGGGCGAGACTGCGGTCAGTGACACGCCAAACATAATCAGTATACCCAGGTTTCAGCCGCCATTAGCACGTTCCTCAACGAGGGTTCGTGTTAGAGCAAGACCAGGTCTGTTGACGAAGTGTCATGTTTTGTAACGAGACCAAACACCCGCTACCCTACTCCCGCTATTATAACATCAAATAAATACTATCATACAGTGCTTTGGAACCTGGCCTGGGCGATCATGCTTCTCTCAGTCACCCGATCTTTTCACAATGTTTCCTGTAACATATTATGCCTCTTTGTCTTTGTGGACGATGGAATATTAACACTCAGGTTAACGTCGACACTTGAAAGAATAAATTTAATCTTAAAGAAGTACTACCTGTAAAATGGCAAAACATGACTGCCCACGCTTATCGGCATGGCACATGATGACGACTCCAAGACTCTCATCTCATCTCATCATGTTCCTCTTGTACCTTGCGGTGTCGAGGTGCAGTATAAACAGCGGGAGAGCGCCCGCCTATGGGCCTCATGTATCGATATTCTAATGGTCTCTGTTATTCCCAGCATCCACCGTTTACGTGGTCGGCCTCTCCCTCTGCTTCCATCTGGTCTGTACATCATTGCTTGTTGTGGTATACAGTTAGTTGGTAACATACTTGCATGACCAAACCATTTGACTTGCTGCCTTCTAATAAAATCTAGCGCATTTCTGATCTTACATCTCTTAGAGACTCCAAGACTATCACTTTATATTTCTAAAAAAAATTATCCCTACTAATAGTAAGGTAATCTCATGATATCTACTGTTCTTCCGGCATGACATGTTTACATATCCTAGTTAGTTGCATAACCTTTCCAGGACGTCACAATCAACACCAGCGTTTTTGGCTGTGTGTGATTTCTTGGCAAAGTTAACGTCAGTAGTTTGCCGTTGCTTTCTGAGTGACCGGCACTCATACCATTTTAAGAAAACCAACGCCGGACTATTCTAGCCATGGTATAATGAAGCTGGAAAACCAATTACCTTCCTCGACGCGTTTCCTTCCCAAGCAAACCTGAAATCACAACAACAGAAATGAGGTTCCTGAGAAGAATACTCAACGTATCAAGAAGAGATAAGATCAGAAATGAAGAAATCAGGACTAAAGTGGGGGTTAAAGCTGCTCTAGATTTTATTAGAAAGCAGCAAGTCAAATGGTTTGGCCATGCAAGTAGGCTACCAGTCAACAGCATGCCACAACAGGCAATGACGTACAGACCAGATGGAAACAGAGGAAGAGGCCGACCACGTAAACGCTGGACGGAGGGAATAACAGAATCCATGGGAATGTCGATATACGAAGCCCATAACCGGGCACTCTCACGAAGTTTATACTTCACCTCGACACCGCAAGGTACAAGAGGAACATGATGAGAGAGAGAGAGATTCACTTGAAGATACTGGAGTGACCTGGGAGTGATACTCTCGCAGTAAAAGTATCCTGCCACTGAACTCAGACAACCTTTTGTGTTCTTATTGTCTGGCGTTGGTGATCATGCCTGTCCACAGCCCTCTGCCTCGTGTGCTGTCAACCAGTGGTAAGCAAGCCAACCAAAGAACCATATTCCAGCAGCTCATCTAAGTGTTATAATTATTTGTATCATTATTATATTATCATTAGGCAAAGGCAGATCATTGAAATACAATCACGTGGTACGTGCGCAGTTTTTTAGAGTTGCCGCAGGAAACGCTGCCACGGAGTAAATAACTTCATAATTAAACTTCTTCGGTCGCTGAAGATTTCCCACAAAAATCTGTTACGCAGGAAAATATGTGAGAACAAACTGTCGTAGGAAACTTGCGAGAACGGAATTTGCCACTGGGGTAGACATATTTTAAAACAAACAAAAAAAGTGTACTCTGATAAAGTGTAAAAAGTATGAAGACGCACGAAGCGAGGTTGTGGACACACGGGGAAGAGCCTGTCATACATCACGTGTTGCCATGGATTGAAAGAGTTAAAGTTAGTTTCACTTTCATTGTATAAACATTCACAACTGTATGCCAGACAGTCTTGACTTACCTTGCATAAACATTCACAACCATGTGATAGACAAAACTTCATTACACATACATTACACACATATTACGCATACATTACAAATTAATGTAACATATGTTGAAAAGAGGTCTGCGTGACGCAGGGGCTTAATGATCTTGCGCTTAAACTGTCGGTGCGCTGACGGCGGGGTACAGGGTTCACTCCCTACACAGGTCAGTTGAACTGTAACATTGACTTTTCGTGCAGAATTCAATGGCAGCCTGCTGAACGTAAACTTGCCTAGAAAATCAACCTGGGGCTGGGGTTGATCGCAACGCCCTTCAAAGGACATACATTTGTTACATTGAAAAACGGTCATCATCAAGCTGGCGTAGGCGTTCATGTCTCTCCACAGATCTCGGTCTTTAGTGTTCTGGATCAACATTGCTGATGATATTCCTCCATGCCACCGTCTCAATCCATCTAGCATCGTTTCTATTGGTCGTCCTCTGCCTCTCTTCCCATTGATCTTTCCAGTTGTCATGATTTTCCCCAATGCCGCTCTTCTCATCACATGCCCAAAGAAAGCTGTTTGTCTCTTTCTTCTATCCATCATGTGCCATGCCGGTAAGCGTGGGCGGTGATGTTTTGCCATATCACTCGATCACTAGAGTCGTGGATCAGCTCCGTATTCCTGTATCGACCATGCCACGAGGCCAAGCCATCCAGGTATTTGCTTCTAGGTCTTCCCCTTGGTCTGTTCCCTTCGATCTTGCCAGTTGTCACCAAATTCTCCAGTTCATTTCTTCTCATAACATGCTCAAAAAATTTTGACTGTCTACGTCTAATGACTCTAATCAGTTTACGATCTTCATTTGTTTCTTGAAGGACTTGCTCATTGGTTTTTTCTGTCTCTCCATGGCATTTTTTGCATTTTCCTCTGAAACCAAATTTCCACAGCCATCAGATGTTTTTTCATCTTGTCTGCTCATTGTCCACGCTTCGCATTCATATAAAAGTACAGGTTCTATGTAGCACTTCAACACTCTTTTTCTTGTTTCAATTTATATCTTTTTATTGATCAGTATGTTTTTCATCTTGCAATAGGTAACCTTTGTCACAGCGCTTCTTGTTCTAATCTCTTCAAGGCATCTCCCATAAGATGTTGTGACTGTGCCAAGATAACTGTACCGATTCACTTGCTTAAGGTATTGTGACGTCATGTCTCTTTCTTGTTGTATATAATGTTCAAGTTTCATTAGCCTCTTTCAGGCAGTCTATGTTAATTACTATTGCAGTCCAAGAAATTCGCAACAATCGTGACCAATAATGATATCTGTAAAATTATATACAAAAGAATACTTAATTATGCAAGTGAAATGTTGCTTCTGGTTTAGAAAGTCATGGCTAACCATTGAGCGTAAAATTGCATAGAAAATCAGCTTGCGGTTGAGTTAATGTCCTGTTGAGGGCATACAACATTAGCTTGATATTAACATAGTCAGTGCCAAAAAAAAGTAGGTTTGGGCCAAACAAAAATGGAAGGCGAAAATTGGGACGTGTAGGTGTGTCACAATTATGACTAACAAGTTGTTAACATGGTAGCCGACATATTGTGTTACATATTAAATTAAAGGGAATTGCATAGGGGAAACTACTGCTATTTTAACTATAGTGTGATTTATAAGCCCATGGCAGTTAGATGAAGTTCGACTATGACGATTTATTAGCCTATGGCACTTAATTAGTTAATTATAATATACAAAATAAGTAAGTACTAACCTTGTCAATCCCCTCCTGATTGGCATCAACTCGTTTTCTAATCTGCATATACTGCCACATATCCGATACCGGCCGGTCATTTTCCTTGCCCTGTGTCCGGTTAATAAGCTGCTCATTGCTTGGCAATTTGTACAGGTCATCGATTTGTTTGACCAGTTCGGACACCCTCCTCTCAAGCTTGTGGTACGGGCTGCTACGTTTTGGAGTAGCGTAACTGAATTTATCACTTAAACTATCCTCGGATATAGAAAATGAATCGTCGCCTTTACCACTGTCTCCGCTGTAAATGGAAAACGCTGAGATTGTTCTAGATCCAGAGTGAGTGGTTAACAATTCTCGGTCGTGCTCATCAATGTCAGCTTTGACTTCTTGTATGTTCAGCTTGTGAATCATGGCATGAAGCAAAGTGTGAAGAACATTGAAGTTCACCGCGCCAACTTCTGGGGATCCCAGCGCTAGATCTACCAGCTGCGACAGGCTGACCGAGGTCGGCATGTTTACTAATTTCAGATATAATAAGCTTGAAATTCTGACTGTTTCCCTCAAATGCCTGCTCCTTTCCCTCAAACACTTGCTTCTATCGACAGAGTTGAACACTTTATTTTCAAGGAGGGCATTTTAATCACCTTTAACCTCGGGGGTAAAGGTCATGTACAGAAAGTGCCACATATATTTATATTATGACATGTGTTTAAGAATATTTCCAGCACAAAATGCCAAGAAAACACATCTGCAGAAACTTTCAAGCAATAATCTGTGTCTATATGAAAATAATATTTTAAAATGAAGATTGTTAATTATAATATAGTCCTGCTCGGCGTAGGAATAATCAATGTTGCTGGGTCGTGTTTTGGTTTGTTGTCATTAACGACGAAGGCAGGTTGGTTACTGCTATGGGAAATAGAGACAACACGTCAGTTAGAATTACATGTGACTCGCCATAGGGTATTTTTAGATACTATACTTCTTATGTAGGCGTATACAAATTATACTGGTTACGTTAAATGTATGTTAGAGATGTGCATTATAAGAAGAGCACATATGTCTGGAGTCATAGTGACATTGAATATTCTTGGCTTTTAAATTATTAGTTATTAATAATAATACTATATCGGATAGCATTGACTTAGTGCAGTGATCGTCACTTTAATTTGTAATGGGTGTACTTGTTTTCTAGAAAGGGGTGCTTATGTATCCTGTAGAAAAAGACAGTCGTAAATGACAATCTCTACTTGAAGCTGTCACTAAACTAAATATGAACTCGAACTGTAGCCTACTATGCTTCACTTGAAGTGATTAAAAATAACCTCAAATTTACACAAAATTCACTTAAAAATGGATCGATTTAGTTGAGGGTCCACAACTCCTGATTAACGGTGTAGGGTGTGAAGGGGAGAAGCGGGGGAGGGGGGGTTCGGTGTAGAGCAGAAGTTACGGAGTCCACTTCTGGTTCAAACAGACCAGGTTCGTCTAAAGGTGTTGACAATTTGGAAGGTCTTAAGAAAAATAAGAAGCAGCATAGTAATTAGTGTCGACCTCCCTGGCTAAGATGTTAACGTCTTTCTCCGTAATCCCGTATTTCCACGTGGGGTAACACAGCTGCGCGAAATTCGGTAGCGGTTCGCGTCGCGCTCGTTACTTACGGGTTATGTGAGCCTGTCGCACAGAAAGCAGTGGAAAACTACTGAGCGTAATCTTGCCAATAAATCAACAAAAGCGGTAAAATGCTGGTGTTGACAGCGATGTCCTGTAAATAGGATATGCGAAAAAAATAGTAATTAGTATACTTCCCCATGCCATCCCCGATCCCGTAGAGGATCGTCCTCGGACAGATGCACACTGCTGGCTGTTTGTGATTCCTGGACAAGTTTACGTTCAGTAGTTTGCCATTGCTTTCTGAGTAACAGGCACTCATATCTTTGTAGGGAAACCAACGCAAGTTGGTCTGCTGCCAAATCGCCCGCAGCTGTGTTTCCAACGCGGTATGCGAGATTACGAGTTGCGTACGTCACAGAGCCGCTATTAAAATTATCCTTTAGAAACTAACCTGGACTCGTGACTCAGACAAACCAATGGCTTGTGTGCCAGATGGCCATCTTCAAGAAGGGGATTTATGAGGGTACGTTAATAAGTAAGTCACAAATGGCTGTAGAAACATAACTACACATGATAACAACTTGAAACCAGTTTATTTTTATACATAACATTGTCCCTTTATTTCTCAACATAATTTCCACCAACATTGATGCACTTATCCCATCGTTTTATCTGTCCTCCCAAACCGGCTGCATAGAACTGCGTGCACACAAAGACTTCTGATCTGCTGGCCGGCTGTCACGTGTTCGACCACACAATGGGACAGATTATATTTTTTGTTAAAAGTGACATGAGTTCCTAAAACGACCCGACCGCGGTGATATTGTCCATCGAGTGCAGATTGGACTATACAACTATGAGGCTAACGCTATGTACCCAATACGTCTCAATGAGTGTAGACGTATGCTTTATTTTTTGCTTATATTGAGAGTTACGGTAGCAAAAAAATTATAATTTTTTCACTGTATGCAACCCGCCATCGCCATGTCTAGTGTCTCACGCTGTCTGTCTGCTTGGTGAGGGATCTCCTTGGCGAGGTGTGTCAGCTTCTAGAACGACCGACGCTCCACCCATCGAAATCAACTCCGGGTGGGATAAGAGCGCTCGATCTTAAAATTCCCGTGTGCTGATGCCGAGGCAGTGGGTTCAACCCCTACACCGGTCAGTTTGACTAAAATGTCGACTTCTCGTCCTTGACTTGGGGATGTGCATTACAAGTATCTCAGAAGTCAGAGTGGGTTTGCCTGATGGCGGGGGATACTGGTAATAGGGAAAGCTAAAGCTAATCCACATGTAAAAATCAGGCCAGTGCAATTGATGTAGTAGCATGTGTATGGACTACGCTTGAGTTCAAAAGCGAGCGAACGCAAAAGAAGAAGAAAAGAAACAACTCAAGACTGTCTGCAGTTGATTTTGAGCCCCTGTTCGGTATGTCGGGATATTGTGTCGGGATGGTTCCGTCGCCCTGCTACTGAGTGAGTGAGTGGCGCGACACTGTGAGCTGTTGGTTTCGTGTGAAATGCTTTTGAATCTGCCCGAGGTTTTTTTGGAACGTGATTGCATGCTCGGAGCGATGAAAGCTGGCTATGTCCCAGAGTTGACCGGTTTTTGCCTTATGCAGAAATGCGTGGCTGCTGGGCTTCTGGTTGACTGCCACCGACGATGAACTGTATTTTCGTTGAGGACTTTTGTGTTGGCATTCTGGTGACATTATCATTATGTACAGTGAAATGTTTTTTACATCTGCCCTAGGAAACATCAAGAAATATCTAGAACTAGCTGACCCGGCCCGGCCCGGCTTCCTTCTATCTATCTATCTATCTATCTATCTATCTATCTGTCTGTCTGTCTGTCTGTCTGTCTGTCTGTCTAATCTATCTAATAATCTATCTATCTATCTATCTTATCTATCTTATCTATCTTATCTATCTTATCTATCTTATCTATCTATCTATCTATCTATCTATCTATCTATCTATCTATCTATCTATCTATCTATCTATCTATCTATCTATCTATCTATCTATCTATCTATCTATCTATCTATCTATCTATCTATCTATCTATCTATCTATCTATCGATCGTGATAAAAGGGCAGTATGTTAGACGGGCCTGCGTGCCAAATTCTTAACCCTTTCAAAATAAAGTTTTGTTGTTGTTGTTGTTGTCTGTCTGTCTATTTATCTTATCTAATCTATCTACCTACCTACCTATCTACCGACCGAGCCACCCACCCACCCACCCAGCCAGCCAGCCAGCCATCTATCCACCCACCCACCCACCCCACCCACCTACCTTTCTGCCTACCTACCTACCTGTCTGTCTGTCTTTCTGTCTGTCTGTCAACCAGTCCGCGCTATTAAATATTGATAAAAGTTACTGGAAAAAATGTGAGGACCATGTGTTGAAAGAGGAAGAGGACTATTGGAGAAAGGATGGATTGAATTTTATGCAACCGAGAGCAATCATCAATCTACTGGAATCGTCCGACACAGATTAAGGTCTGAGCAGATCGCAGACCTTAATCTACGTACACACTTACTGGGATATTTTGCTCCAACTATTCAGACGAATTGCAGGCCCTAAACATTACAGCATCAGCATAATGTCAATGGCAACAGTTTGTATTCCATAGTGATGAATTCCGCAATCCTTCAGCGGTGACCCCCCCCCCCCCAAAAAAAAAAAAAAAAAAAAACACACACACACACACACACACACACACACACACACACACACACACACACACACACTAAACGCATTGAATACCAACAAAAGAGTAATATTGATGTGGAAACTGACATATTGTGGCATAACAAGAAACGTGAGAGCAAACACATTGTCAAATTAGGGGACAACACACGTGCATACGAATGAATCTATAAACTTCGATGAAAAGAGGACCAACGTCTTGGTCGTTAAGAAGAATGCCCACTACAGAGACACTGACAACTATTTTCATAGTGCAAAACAAGTAATCATGTTCCGTCTCTGAACCGTAAACAGCAGAGTAGACAGACTTTCACGACGACTCAAAGCGGGTCTGTCACCCATGTGTACGTGTGAACAAACTACACAGACAGCTGAATAGATCCTTAAAAATGGAAACATGATGACTAAATTGCGGTATCATTTCTGGTCACTCCATACGCACATTAACGCACAGCTATTTGGAAGCTTTCACGAACTCAAAATAAAAAGCTAACATGAATACTTGTGTACACTTTATTAACCAGCAGCTGAAGAAACAATATATTCCTTCTACTTTCCTGTTAATTTACAAATTATTTACTCCATGCCTCTGTAAATTCTCTGTCTTTACTAATATTACACATTGCACCCCTCTCGGGATTCTCCGTGGTGAAGTGGTCAAGCTGTCTGACTCGGGCTCCGAAGGTTGTATGTTCGATTCCTTCATTTCACGAGTGCATTTTTTCGGAGACTCCCGAGGGTCGTCGCTGGAGCTAAGGAGTTCGTGCTTTGTGCGATGCTTTCCGCGCTGCGGAAAGAAACTAAGCCATAAGGGATAAAAACCTGGTGCAATGCAGCCGACCCTGTCGATTGTAAGCTACTTCTTTCATTGCACCCACTCCCATACGAATCCGGATGCGCCTTTGTGTGTCATCTGAATTGGCGTGTCTCCCATTACTGTAAAAATAAATTTGTTAGCGAGAAATCACTAGTTGTTCAGCAAAACATCAAAGGAATGTCGCCGCTTTCGATGATTTAAGTTGTTTTTGGACCTATCAAAGACATATTCCTTGGGTGGGGGTAAATATAAGACGGCTGGAAAAATTTCATAACGATGCAACAGACAGTTTTCAAAATAATTGATCGTGAATGAAGGCATTCTTTGTGGGACATACTATAACATATAAAAACAACAAACACGATGTCAGATTTATGTATAATTCTGGACTGGCACACCCGAGGAATAGTCTGTCACAATGGGTACGCGACCTTAAGAGGGTAAATTAATGCTCTGTATATTTCAGAGTTGGAAAGGGGGAGACAATATCTAGTGAAACAGAAATAAAAAAGTGAAAATGAATGGCCAAAAATGTTTTCAACAACGTGAAATCAGTATTAATTAACATTAATTATTAATTAAGACAGATTAACAACGCATTACACTGAGAATTGCCAAATGTTATGTATGTTCAACACTATAATATGGCGCGGAAGTCGTGGCGTGGACAATGAACAAGCAATAAGAAAGTTGAATAGAGGCCCTTAGGACACAAAAATAATCAAATGCCGAGGTTCTGGAAAAACTGGGACTGAAAAGAGAGTTGATGAAAGAAATAAAAATGAGGTAAGTGAAATATTTCGGCCACGCTAAAAGACATAACACTCTTATAAAAACCCTACTGGAGAGTAAGGTTAAAGCCAAGCGAGCAAGAGGTAGACAGCGATACAAGTGGAAAGATAACAGCAAGAGATGGACGAACAACAGTCTGACAGAATGTACACTCACAGTGAGAGACAGACAGTGTTTGAGATCCATTGAAGCTAACCTTCATTGTGGAAACGGCACCTGGTTGATTGATATAGTGAAGAAGCCTGGCAAATAAAAATGTAACGCTGTCCCCTCTAGCTGTTTCAACTAGAATTTTATGTAATCGTCCAAGATCATGAACTGGGAACAACGTGATTTATGAAGCAACACGAATTTCCTCCCCTGCATGTCTTAAGTATGTTATGAAATCATGACGTTGGTTGGGGCTCGCTACTTGATTTCATCAGCCTTCAGGCTGGTGGCACGTGGAAGAAAAGATGTCAGATGAGGAAATCTGGCCTTCCGGATGCGTGTAAATAATCGTCATGTGGAAGACCAGATAACAAAGCGAAGCAATCTAGACCACTAGCCTTGGGAATCGTGGTCTGGACCACAACTAGACCACTAGCTTGTGGAACCACAATCTAGACCACTAGCTTCTCCCCCGATGTGTCTCCACCTTGCCGTGGTGGGGAAGCTTGCGTGTCCCATCGACCCCATGTGCTTGCCGATGGGTGAAAAACTACATATCGGACAGCATATGGGATAGGGACCAGACTAAGAGAGACACAACCTGCTGCCCTGCAGGTGAGACTGAGGATAGCAGTCCAAAATTTAAATCAGGCGCACGAAGGCAGAAGTTCTTGGTCCGGACAAAACACTAAAGGCTCCCTGTCGAGGGCTGTGACTGAACGCCTCTAAGCCACAAACCCTCAGACCTGAGAGCCGGGCCGATAGCCACCTCTCGAAAAATAAAGGCGTGATACTGAGCAAGCAACATGCTCAGGTCTGGTAGAAGTTCGAAGGCTCTCAGCTGGGGGATATGAGAGATTCCCGGATGAGAGGCCAGGCCGTTTCTCGTTCACCGCTGCACGAAGGTAAGGTGCTGATCCGGCAGCACAAGTAGCCTACCTCGTGAGCTAGTACAAAAAGTCAAAAAGTGCCCCAGTCGAAGAAAGTGGCTGCGAAAACTGTATCTAACTCATAGAGAGTGTAGACAAAAGTGGAAGAACGTCTCAATGACGCAAAATGGAACGCACGGCGAGCGAACCTATTGCGTGGTCCGAAGTCAAAAGCGTGGGTGTCGCTTGCAGTCTGACCGTCCCTGGTGTGTGCTTGAGCGATCAGTGGCAAACGAGTTGCCCAACACATGGAAGTGAGGAACTAAAGCAGCCATGAGCAGGACGTGGCAACTCCTCGGGTGAGCCCAGTCACAGAGCAATATGTGCCGGCTCTGCAATTATGGAAGCCTCCTTGGATAGCGAGGGAATGCTCATGGTCTGCCCCTGCCTTCCCTTGAGGGCCGACCACGATGTCGTTCATCGTTCTATCTTGACCAGCTGAGATGTTAGCGACATCACAACAGTCCAACGTGCCTCGAAACCAGAGGATGGATAACCTCATTAAAAAATGCCCGCTGGAAGTCGGAAGTGTCGTCCTACGGGTGGCAAACTAAAAATTGACACTACGCAATTACGTCCGAGTGAAATGTCTCGTCCGAATGTCTCTCGTGCTAGGAACAGCTCTGACTACCTAGTTTCCGAATGCCGCTCTTGTTCGGAACAGCTCTGACTGGGTAGTTTTCCGAATGTCTGTTGAGCCTGGAAAAGCTCTGATGGGCGCAACGACAAGCACATGTCCGAAAACTCGCTGAGTGGATGCCGTCTGCAAACCTGTCTGGTTTGTGCGGGAATGACCCGGGGAAACGAAATGACCAATATATTGAAGTGAGGATTTAAAGCAGCCATGAGCAGGACGTGACGATCTCCCTCGGTGAGCCCAGATCCAGGGCGTTATATGTCGGCCCTGCAACTATGGAAGCAACCTTGGATGGCGGAAAATGCTATGGACTGTCCCTGCCTTCCTTTGAGGGATGACCGTTGTCTTCGACCGTTCCACCTTGGCCAGCATGGTTGCAGATGGCGCCACAAAAGTGAGAGTCTCCCAGGAATGCTACCTGGTCAAAAATGCACGCTAAAGTCGATGTGTTGGCCTACGGGTTTCGGCCCAAGGGCGCAGAACAGACACACCGCAATCACATCTGAAAAAACACTCCGGATGAACGAAAAGAAGAATAAGAGAAGACCACTAGCTTGGGGTACAAGATCTAGACTATTGTCTCGGGGAGTCATGATTGTGTACTCTAGCTTAAATGAGTCCTACTAAACTAACAAAAAGTGCCTGCAAAAGGCTAATGAAAGTAGAATATTCAAGACAACTATAAGCAAAACGCAGCGTTCTTTGGGTATATAGTGAATAAAGAGGCGTTGGAGAAGATCGTGGCGACTGGAAAGATCAGCAGTAGATCAAGGAACATTACGCTCGATGGCGAATTGTCCTTTCTTGTCCCCAATGGAATGAAGCATGGCTGTGTCCTGGCACTAACACTATTCAACCTCATAGTTTCAGCTATGCTAATGAATGTCTTCGAAAACAATGATATTGGAATAGACATCAACTACCGTATGGATGGAAAGTTGTTCAGTCTCAGAAGGCTGAAAGCTAAAACCAAAACTACAAGCGACACCATCAGAGAGATCCTGTTTGCTGACGATTGCGCTCTATATGCCAACTCAGAAGCAGGCATGCAACACAATGTTTTAGCTTTCTCATATGCCTGTGCCAACTTTGGGCTCAATATCAACTTGGAGAAGACATTAGTTATGTACCAGCCAGCTCCGGGGATTAATCACACCGAGCCAAATCAAAGTGAATGATCATAGACTAAGTGTTGTCGACAAATTCACCTATCTCGGCTGCACGGTGTCACAAGCTGCCAAAAATGAAGACGAAGTGAATCCTAGAATCTCCAAGGCCAGCTTTTGGCAGACTGCAACAATGTGTGGGTCAGAAGTATATTAAACCTGCAAACAAAGCTGAAAGTCTACAAAACAGTCGTATTATCCACACAGCTATATGCTTGTGAAAATTGGACTGGTTAGTTTACCACCGACACGCCAGGAAAATAAACCACTTCCACAGTCTGCCTTAGGGAGCTACTGAAGATTAAATGGCAAGACAAGATCACAGAGACTGAAGTCCTAGAAAGAGCGTCCATGCCCAGTATCCATACTCTACTAGTGAAAAATCAGCTTCGCCGGGCTGGTCACTTGACTCGTATGCCAGATCACACAGGCTCCCTAAACAAATTTTTTTACGGCGTGCTGCGCTGTGGTAAACGCTCCTAAGGCGGACAGAGGAAATGCTTTAAACACACTCTGAAGATCTCACTAAAAACTTTTGTTTTGGAATTCATCACAGGAGACTTCTGCCAAAGACCTAAATTCGCGGCGTGCATCATTATGCAAGAGTGTAGTCACTTGTGGAGCAAATGGGACTACAAGAGCTGTGAAAAAAAAAAGACTGAACAGGAAAACCACTGCAAGAGATCCTTCTGCCGGAACGTCAATCATTCTTTGCCCACATTGTCAAAGAACATTTCGGGCCACAATAGGCCTTACCAGCCATCTTAGAAATCACGGCTGCAAACTTTTAACCATACTGGATAAAATGAATGGTCATCATCATTCTTGATGGACAAACACCACGCTTGATGGTCTAAGACAGTGGTTCCCAAGTTTTTCAAGT